>OY751313.1:32983337-33358337 GCA_963564615.1 Rhorus exstirpatorius
AACATGGAATTTCCAAGACATGTTTGTAAATTTGTGGAACATGTATTGCAGTAACCTGTGTCTTCAATTGAAAATTACAAAATTTGTATATTAATTCAACTATAAAAAACAGAGCATTGAAAATACAATACAAGTTTGAAATTTATTTACAGCTGCCTGAAAAATATAATACATGTGAAACTGAATTTTACGATACGTGCAATTCACGATCACAACAGATTTATTCAAAAGTGCGAAACAAGAATTGAAATAGAAATTCATAAACGCTGATGAAAATCACATGAAACAATGTAAAAATTATATGAAATTTACAGTACATTTAAGATGCAAAGGAATTGAATTGTACGAACTCAGTAGATGAAATTAAATTTGAGACACTTGTACCGTAAATTTAAAACAGGAACATGGAATTCTAACGTGGATATAGAATTTAATAGATGCAACATGGAATTTCCAAGACATGTTTGTAAATTTGTGGAAAATGTATTGCAGTAACCCGTGTCTTCAATTGAAAATTACAAAATTTGTATATTAATTCAACTATAAAAAACAGAGCATTGAAAATACAATACAAGTTTGAAATTTATTTACAGCTGCCTGAAAAATATAATACATGTGAAATTGAATTTTACCATACGTACAATTCATGATCACAACAGATTTATTTAAAAGTGCGAAACAAGAATTGAAATAGAAATTCATAAACGCTGATGAAAATCACATGAAACAATGTAAAAATTATATTAAATTTACAGTACATTTAAGATGCAAATGAATTGAATTTTACGAACTCAGTAGATGGAATTAAATTTGAGACACTTGTACCGTAAATTTAAAACAGGAACATGGAATTCTAACGTGGATATAGAATTTAATAGATGCAACATGGAATTTCCAAGACATGTTTCAAAATTTTTTGAATATGTATTGCAATAACCCGTATTTTTAATTGAAAATACCAACATTTGTATATTCATTTAACCATAAAAAACAGATGGTTGAAAATACAATGCAACTTTAAAATTTATTTACAGCTGCCTGGGAAATATAATCCATGTGAAACTGAATTTCACGATACGTATAATTCATGATCACAACAGATTTATTTAAAAGCGCAAAAAAGTAGTTGAAAGGAAAATTCATGGACGCTGAAGAAAAGTACATGAAATGCATGATATGTTTAGCATACGCCTATATTGATTACATTTACAGGCCAAGTACATGAAATAGCAATTGTTGTATGCATACAGCTGAATTCATTAGAAAACGTAAATTTCGGTGCAATTATGTAGAATTTAATATACCAATGCAGCATTACATATATTATAAACCCTTAAAGACCCCCATGTAAATTCATATATGTGGAATATATATGCAGAAAATAGATGCTATACATATAAATATACCGATAAATATATGCCGCATATATATTGCATACATACCATACGAGTATATATACCACATGCATATGAAAAACAGTGACAAATTTTAGAATATGTGGCATGTATGCAGCATATTTTTTAATATGGCATATATGTGATATATATATATGCCATATATAAATAAAATGCAATGAAAATATATTTTTGCTTATATTTTCCAAATATAAATTTCCACGGGGGGAATTTCTGTGACACGCACCATACTCTTAAATTTGTTCGACTGAGGACTACAATATTTCACAAGAATGCATTTATTGCAAAAAGGGCTTCGAAAAAACGATATGACTTCCAATATGAATTTTCGCCGATTGGAAAATACTGTGCAGGCGTAAAAACATTTGTCATTACAGTTGCATTATTCAAAATATATTGTATAATATATGTATATAGTATGTACATTTGTACATGTGTACATAATATAATCTTGACAAATCTTTCTACTCAAAATATATACATTTTTAAGCTGCCTACGCGATCATTATATATACATTTACGCGTGGCGCTGCATAAGTATATATATGTATATACGTGCTCTCCAAAAAGTGGTAAAAAAAAGTGTGGTAACAAAAGTGTGGTGGTGATATGTTATGGTGAATCCCAAATATTCAGCTGAAGCAGTTCAAGAAAATTATCATCAAGCTACAGATATATTCTGAGCACCGAAAAATTGGTAAGAAGTAATGAAAATTGATGATCACATCCCGAGCGGAAAATTTCATCCGGCTGAGATACGGCCCATATCAGGCTGCCTTATTACCTAAATCCGGCCGTGACCAGGCTACGCATCAGGCCCACATCCAAAATGTTACGGCGTTTCGGATACGGGCAGGATCTGGCGCCTGATCCGGCCGGGATCAGGCACCCGGATCTTGTTTATATTTTAGCTACAATAAATAATATATGTGTGTTATTTTCTTGTAATCACTTTACACACATTTTACGGCGTGTTAATTAATATCGCACTTTAATTTTCCATTATTTAGAAAAAAAAAAAAGTCATTGACCGGGATTTGAACCCACGATCCTCCGCAGTCAACGAATTCAGCACTTTCGATCCTTAAATAATTATTTAAAAAAAAAATTAAAGATTTGGAGATTATTTTTTTTTACGAGTGTTTCCGGCTTCGTAGTCCGGACGTTTTTCAATCGAAATTAATTCTGAGCCTACCTGAGATTTTACCTGAGACCTACCTAACGACCTATCTAACGACTGACACGCTACCACTGCGCTATTGATTCCTTATTACTTTCTTGTATTTAAATGACATTAGAGTAAGAGTTTAGGATAGAACGAAGTGACTGCGTAAATCCGATAATACGCAGTAATTATATTAATAAATATTGTTCAATTTTTTTAAGTACATTTTCTACTTTACGTTTTTTGTTTAAACACTTAAATTGTGAAAATATATCTATTTTCGATTCATCAAAAATGTATTTTGAAAAAAAAATATATTTTGAAAAACAAAAGTTATTTATTATATTATTGTGAAAAAGAGAAAAAATCGTAGTAGTTGCTACTATATAGCAATAGCAGTGACAATGATTGATAATGATGACATATATGGGCCCGGATTTTCGTTCGCCGGGATCCGATGATGCCTTACTGTCCCCTGATCCATCCCAGATCAGGACAAAATAATGGTGGCTTCATCAGACCAATCATTTTTCCAGTCAGGCATGCCTTAGTAGCACCGGATTCGTCCCTGATATGGATAATATAAGGCTAGCCTGATAACCCGCAACATATCAAAATGGGATCTGGTCCAGATTAGGGCGTGATCTGGTTAGCCTGATCCGGCATGCCTTATCGATACCTGATGAGGGCCGGATCCTTTATCAGGCTAGCCGGACTAAATTTCTGCTCGGGATGTTTTTGTCAATAATATAAAAGTATATTTGTGATTTTTTAAAAGTCTTCAATTGATATTAAGTATACGGGTTTCATCAAATACGAGATATAATAGGAGAAATCAAGAAAAAAGCCTCGCGAGCGAACGTGGGGGACCTTGGGGAAACGAAGGGGTAGAGCATTTAGCTCCGGTCGGCAGGCTCTTGCACGTTGGTCGGTGGTGCGTCGTGGGAGAGAGTTACCCGGGCATTAATCTAGAATACAAGTGAGACTTTCGGGTTTTAATTGAAACAATTGTCTACCTATGATTAAACATTTCATTTTGGATTCTTTAATCGCAAGACAATTATTTGAAACAAAACTAATTTTTTTGAAAAGTAAAAAAAAACGAGAAAAAGATAGGAGAAATCGTGGGGAACAAAATCTTGCGAGCGAAAGTAGAGGGGCTTGGGGAGACGAAGGGGTAGAGATTTCCACTCGGAACGCTTGTGCACGGTAAGCGGTGGTGTGTCGTGGAAAGGAGATATTCGTATTTAAAACATGCTACACGTGAGATCTTCGGGTTTTTATTGAATCAATTTTCCACATAGCGTTTCGAACATTTCGTTTTGAATTGTTGAACCGCGAGACAAATATTTTACACGAAACTAACACAATTGTTTGGAAAAGTCTAAAAACGAACGATAAAGGGATACGACAAATTAAGGGAACAAAGCCCGGCGAGGGAACATGGTGGGGTATAAGGAGAGAGCGGGGTAGAGGATTCTGTGCGAAAGGCTCCTTCAAGTTATATAGTCCAGTCGAATTAGACATAAAATCAAGTCACTTCTATTCTGGCATAATGCATCTTAGCCGATTTTTTTGTAGGTAGATTAGATCCCCACAAACCTAAAAAGTTCTATCAAAGTTAGATCCGGGTTTGGGCGCAAAAATAGTTTAAACAACTGAAAAGTCACCTTTCGTGGATAAACTGTTTTCCTGTGGGTTATACATGTAAACTGTGAATACAAAAGTTATTCGTCTCATCATTCTCTAAAAAAGAAGCCTTTGCGCAATCAATTATCGTTATTTGTTTAGCCACAAAATAAAAAAAACCATGAAAATTGTGTTTTTTCATTTGTTGTTATAAATGAATGAATAATGAACGTATGGCTTTGAAACTCAATGTACAAGTAATACAATGTAGCCCCTAGAGAACAGTCTAAGGATTTCTCACCTGCGTTATATAGTTAAGCAGCAATACGTGACAAGCCAAAATCCGTACCGTGGCTGTCATTTCCGGCCAGCTTGGCCTACCGGGTTGAAAAAAATCATAGTATCTGTTCATAGAAAGTACTATCCGTAAATTAAAAAAAAAATTTCATACTTAAAAAAGACAATTTTTTTGTGATTTAAAAATTTTTGCTTTTAAACAAATTGAGATATCTCCGACAATTGACATATTATTGTCGATATTATTATTGATTCTTCTTACCCTATCTTTGACGAGTAATTTCGAAAAAAAAAATCTAAAAATCTTGATTAGAACCGGAGATAACAGTGTTTCAGTTTTATTTTGTTTATTATTTTCTCAATTGACATTGAGAAATAAAAAAAATATTTAAATTGACTCAAAAACTTAAGTAGTCGCCGTGAATTTTTTCAGATCTCTAGGAGGATTTAATCTAAGTAAAAAAAATTGTTGAAATTCGTCGAGCGCCAGCACTCGGGAAAATGTGGCCGGGCGGCGTAGTGGGGGGGCTTGAGGCTCCGCGCACCGAGCCTTACTCGCCGCTTACTAGACAAATGAATAATTTGGTTGAAAATCATTGTAGGATAACATTTTTTTTAACTGTGCTGTTTTTTTCTCAATAATTCGAATATGCAATTGAATTTTCGATATTTATGATAATTAACTTTTTTTTTAATACTTTAGTTTTTTTTCGAAATTGTTTATACGTATAAAAATATTTTTACATTATTAGAAAATTACATTGCTTTCAATAATATGTACAAGTGTAGATATACGGATTGGGTCCAATATCATATAAATATATTATTATAGCGCCTGCTTGTAAAAAAACGTAACATGCGCTATAATAATATATTAATATGATATTGGACCCCATCCGTATATCTACACTTGTACATATTATTGAAAATAATGTAATTTTCTAATAATGGAATAATATTTTTATATGTATACACAATTTCGAAAAAAATACTATAGATATGTATGTATAGATTTATAGTTATAGGCGTAAAATACACGTTCACAATAATTTTCAGTATTGTGATATTATATATCATTGACAATTTAATGGGCTTTATTTTTCTTCCGAGTACCGGTATGTTTTTTAAATTCTTTAAAATAATATTGCCAAAGCACACGACTAAAGTATTAAAAAAAAAGTTAATTATCATAAATATCGAAAATTCAATTGCATATTCGAATTATTGAGAAAAAAACAGCATAGTTAAGAAAAAAATGTTATCCTACAATGATTTTCAACCAAATTATTCATTTGTCTAGTAAGCGGCGAGTAAGGCTCGGTGCGCCGAGCCTCAAGTCCCCCCACTACGCCGCCCGGCCACATTTTCACGAGTACCGGCGTTCGACGAATTTCAACAATTTTTTTGACTTAGATTAAATCCTCCCAGAGATCTGAAAAAATTCACGGCGACTACTTAAGGTTTTGAGTCAATTTAATTTATTTTTAATTTCTCAATGTCAATTGAGAAAATAATAAACAAAATAAAACTGAAACACTGTTATCTCCGGTCGAATCAAGATTTTTAGATTGTTTTTTCGAAATTACTCGTCAAACATACGGTAAGAAGAATCAATAATAATATCGACAATATTATGTCAATTGTCGGAGATATCTCAAATTGTTTAAAAGCAAAAATTTTTAAATAACAAAATAATTGTCTTTTTTAAGTATGGAATTGTTTTTTAAATTTACGGACAGTACTTTCTATGAACAGATACCATGATTTTTTTCAACCCAGTAGGCCAAGCTGGCCGGAAATGACAGCCACTGTACGGATTTTGGCTTGTCACGTATTGTTGCTTAACCTTTTCGCTCCGGGACTAGTCCATATATGGACCAGCACTCCTAGTGGTGACTTGTCATAAGAAGTTCATTCATTTAAGTAATGAAATTCAGCTAAAATTCGAGATCAATTTTAAAGGAAAAATCCCCGGAGCGAAAAGGTTAACTATATAACGCAGGTGAGAAATCTTTAGACTGTTCTCTAGAGGCTACATTGTATTACTTGTACCATTAGTTTCAAAACCATACGTTCATTATTAATCCATTCATAACAACAAATGAAAACACACAATTTTCATGGTTTTTTTTATTTTTTGGCTAAACAAATAACGATAATTGATCGCGCAAAGGCTTCTTTTTTAGAGACTGATGAGACGAATAACTTTTATATTTACAGTTTACATGTATAACCCATAGGAAAACAGTTTATTCGCGAAAGGTGACTTTCAAATTGTTTAAACTATTTTTGCGGCCAAACCTGGAGCTATGTTTGTCGGAACTTTTTTGGGTATGTTTGTGGGGGATAAACTACCTACTAAACATCGGCTAAGATGCGTTGTGCCAGAATAGAACTTAATTCAATTCGGATGAACTAAATGAGAGACGTTTGTTCATAAAACTAAACGGTATAAATATTGCTGGATTCGTATAAAATAATTTTTGTGCATATCATTAAGCGTTTCGTTTTCGATTGTTGATTCGCGAGACAATTATTTCATACAAAAAAAAACACTAGGATTTTTTGAACAGTCTAAAGAAAACGAGATAGAGATATAAAAGAAATCGAGGGGAACGAAGCCGTGCGAGCGAAAGTAGGGGGGCTTAGGGAGACGACGGGGTAGAGCGTTGGTCGGTAGCGTGTCGTGGAAGGGCATGAATCATGATTATAAGTAAGATTTCCAAGTTTTTATATAAAGTAATTTTTACATCTCAAATGAAGGTAGAAAAATTTTGATTTTTACAAACAGTTATTTAAAACAAAATCTGTACTAATTTATTTGTAAAAGAAAAAAAACCGACGGAGATAGGAGAAATCGCGGGAAACGAAACCCCCCGAGTGAACGTGAAGGGGCATAGGGGGTAGAGAACCCTGATCGGAAGGCTCGTGGACGTTAGTTCGTGGTGTGTAGCGAAAGAGTGATGTTCGTTTATAAAACTAGACGACACAGATAGTTCCGGATT
The DNA here is from genome assembly GCA_963564615.1 of Rhorus exstirpatorius. Lineage (NCBI taxonomy): Eukaryota > Metazoa > Arthropoda > Insecta > Hymenoptera > Ichneumonidae > Rhorus > Rhorus exstirpatorius. The sequence continues at coordinate 32,990,849 of OY751313.1, forward strand.
TCTTTTTTAAAATTTATCGGCATATAACTGAACGTTTTATATTGTTTTTATGTGATTTTTTTTTGCGTCAAAACATTTGGTTTCCACATCCGTCATTATTTTAAATTTTGTAAAAAAATTATCGAGCGTCGAACTATCTATCAAACAGCCTATCGCACGTCTCTTTGCTTGCAGGTGAATAAAGTTGGTAAGTCGAAAAAAAAGCAGTAAAATAAAAAATCCGGTCAGTAATACTGAACGTACTGTATTTATTCGCTTGAGACGGTTAATGTTTTTTTTTGCTTAGAAAGTGTTAAAAAATTGCAAAAAAAAGACGAAACAATACAATAGTCACATCTCCTACGCAATATGAAAATTTCCATACGTTAATTTTCAATGGACGATTCCAAACGGATGAAATGATTCATTTTTTTTGTTATTTTTTGTCACTAATTTTTTTTTGTTTTCCATTTATTAATGACCGACCCAGCTTTTTTATCGTAAATATTTTTTATTGACTTGTTCGGGCGTCACATCGTAATTATCACATTCGTTATTGGGAAGGATTCGAAAATTAGACGTCAAGTAACTTTTACGGGCCTCGATTAAACCATTGTTTTACAAATGATTATTACATCACGTTCGAGATTGAACAAGCGCGAGACGGACATTTGAAACAAAACTAATACTATAATGTAATATTTTGGAAAAGTCCATAAAAGAATCGACAAAGGGATACGAGAAATCGCAAGGAACAAAGCCGCGCGAGGGAAAGTAGGGGCGGGCTTGGGGAGACGACGGGGTAGAGCGTTGTGGCCGGCAGGATCGTAAACGTTGGTCGGTCGCGTGTCGTGGAAGGGCATGATTCTTGATTTTAAGTAAGATTTACAGGTTATAATTTAAACAATTTTTTACATTTCAAATGAATTTTAAAAAATTTCAATTTTTACAAACAATTATTTGAAACATAATCTATACAAATTTATTTGTAAAAAAAAAAAACCCGACAGAGACAGGAGAAATCGCGGGAAACGAAACCCCCCCCCGAGTGAACGTAAAGGGGCATAGGGGGTAGAGAATCCTGGTCGGAAGGCTCGTGAACGTTAGTTCATGGTGTGTAGCGAAAGAGTGATGTCCGTTTATAAAACTAGACGACACAGATAGTTCCGGATTTCTTTTTTAAAATTTATCGGCATATAATTGAACATTTTATATTGTTTTTATGAGATTTTTTTTTGCGTCAAAACATTTGGTTTCCACAACTGTCATTATTTTAAATTTTGTAAAAAAATTATCGAGCGTCGAACTATCTATCAAACAGCCTATCGCACGTCTCTTTGCTTGCAGGTGAATAAAGTTGGTAAGTCGAAAAAAAAGCAGTAAAATAAAAAATCCGGTCAGTAATACTGAACGTACTGTATTTATTCGCTTGAGACGGTTAATGTTTTTTTTTTGCTTAGAAAGTGTAAAAAAATTGCAAGAAAAAGACGAAACAATACAATAGTCACATCTCCTACGCAATATGAAAATTTCCATACGTTAATTTTCAATGGACGATTCCAAACGGATGAAATGATTCATTTTTTTTGTTATTTTTTGTCACTAATTTTTTTTTGTTTTCCATTTATTAATGACCGACCCAGCTTTTTTATCGTAAATATTTTTTATTGACTTGTTCGGGCGTCACATCGTAATTATCACATTCGTTATTGGGAAGGATTCGAAAATTAGACGTCAAGTAACTTTTACGGGCCTCGATTAAACCATTGTTTTACAAATGATTATTACATCACGTTCGAGATTGAACAAGCGCGAGACGGACATTTGAAACAAAACTAATACTATAATGTAATATTTTGGAAAAGTCCATAAAAGAATCGACAAAGGGATACGAGAAATCGCAAGGAACAAAGCCGCGCGAGGGAAAGTAGGGGCGGGCTTGGGGAGACGACGGGGTAGAGCGTTGTGGCCGGCAGGATCGTAAACGTTGGTCGGTCGCGTGTCGTGGAAGGGCATGATTCTTGATTTTAAGTAAGATTTACAGGTTATAATTTAAACAATTTTTTACATTTCAAATGAATTTTAAAAAATTTCAATTTTTACAAACAATTATTTGAAACATAATCTATACAAATTTATTTGTAAAAAAAAAAAACCCGACAGAGATAGGAGAAATCGCGGGAAACGAAACCCCCCCCGAGTGAACGTAAAGGGGCATAGGGGTAGAGAATTCTTCGGAAGGCTCGTGTACGTTAGTTCATGGTGTGTTGCGAAAGAGTGATGTTCGTTTATAACACTAGACGACATAGATATTTCCGGATTTTTATTTTAAAATTTATCTGCATATAATTGAACGTTTTATATTGTTTTTATGTGATTTTTTTTACGTCAAAACATTTGGTTTTCACATCCGTCTTTATTTTAAATTTTGTAAAAAAATTATCGAGCGTCGAACTATAATATCTATCAGACAGCACGTCTCTTTGCTTGCAGGTGAATAAAGTTGGTAAGTCAAAAAAAAAAGCAGTAAAATAAAAAATCCGGTCAGTAATACTGAATGTACTGTATTTATTCGCTTGAGACGGTTAATTTTTTTTTTTTGCTTAGAAAGTGTAAAAAAATTGCAAAAAAAAGACGAAACAATACAATAGTCACATCTCCTATGCAATATGAAAATTTCCATACGTTTATTTTCAATGGACGATTCCAAACGGATGAAATGATTCATTTTTTTGTTATTTTTTGTTACTAATTTTTTTTTGTTTTCCATTTATTAATGACCGACCCAGCTTTTTTATGGTAAATATTTTTTATTGACTTGTTCGGGCGTCATATCGTAATTATCACATTCGTTATTATGAAGGATTCGAAAATTAGACGTCAAGTAATTTTTACGGGCTTCGATTAAACCATTTTTTTACAAATGATTATTACATTACGTTCGAGATTGAACAAGCGCGAGACGGACATTTGAAACAAAACTAATACTATAATGTAATATTTTGGAAAAGTCCATAAAAGAATCGACAAAGGGATACAAGAAATCGCAAGGAACAGAGCCGCGCGAGCGAAAGTAGGGGCGGGCTTGGGTAGACGACGGGGTAGAGCGTTGTGGCCGGCAGGGTCGTAAACGTTGGTCGGTAGCGTGTCGCGGAAGGGCATGAATCTTGATTATAAGTAAGATTTTTAGGTTTTTATTTCAACAAATTTTTACATTTCAAATGAAGTTAAAAATTTTTTAATTTTTACAAACAATTATTTGAAACAAAATCTGTACAACTTTATTTGTAAAAAAAAAACCGCCAGAGATAGGAAAAATCATGGGAAACGCCCCCCCCCCCCCCCCCCCCCCCCCCGAGTGAACGTGAAGGGGCATAGGGATACGACGGGGTAGAGAATTCTGATCGGAAGGCTCATGCACGTTGGTTCATGGTGTGTCACGGAAGAGAGATATTCGTTTATAAAACTCGATAGGATAAATATTTCCGGGATTTCAGTTAATAATTTTTCTGCATATGTTTAGAGGTTCAACTTTTTTTCAGCTGATTTGGTTTTCAAGCCAAAAAAGTTGGCTTGCACAGTCGTCGTTGTAGTAAAGTTTGGACGAATATTCACGACAATATACAACGCTGTGAAAATTATCGAGCTACAATCTATTTCTAAGACAGTCAATTGAACATCTGTCTATTTGCTTGCAGCAATATAAAATTGGTAAGTCACAATTAAAACAAAAAGTAATAGAATAAGAAATCCAACATCATTTAATCTGCAAGCAAATCGTATCAAGTCAGCCCGTTGATTCTGAGTCGTAGGATAATTTTATATGCTTTTTTCAATTTTATCTCTGAATCGATCATTTGACTGCTGCTTATAACAGAATCAATTTTTATTAATCTATCCATAGTTTTTTTTTATCAAATACAAGAGAGTATCACTGAATGCTCTATGTCCATCCGCTTCAGTCTATTAATTTTTTCATTTTGTTGATAAATATTAAGGAGGTTAAAAAAAACGAACTTACGCAAGAAGTCAATAATATCATCTTGTACACAATGCAAACATTGTCATCGATTTTTTTTCAACTGAAAATTCTAAACGGATTTGATTATTGACGTTATTATCATTTTACATCATTTTTTTTGCATTTTTCCTTTTTATTTTTTATTTTGGCTACTTTAACTCTAAACTTTTTATATGTTTTATATTATTGATATTAACTTTCTACATGCGGACCAAATCGAACCTCAATTTCAATAGCATGTTTCTTATTGCCGACGAGAGAGTATAAGTGAATTTTTTGTATGTTTCGTAGCAGTTGGTTTAAAATTCCTACATGGAGCAATGAAATTATCAGCCCTCGAATTAATCCCTATTAGTGATTTGTTTCGAAAGTCATATTAGCATTGCTATATTGGTTATTGTTGAGCATTCTTACCATTGATTCTGAGATGTAGGATGAGTTTTTATTTATCACGTGACGTTTTTAACGCCATTTAAGAAAGAAAAAAGTCACGATTCAGGATGCAATGTGCCAAAATTCCATTTTATATGTAAGCCTTACATCTTTTTTCATTGCAAAGGGTTTGTATCCTTCGACATAAAAAGTCGAGGAAATTCAGAGATTAATTGTCGTTAACAAATTTTGGTGAATTTTGTTATTCAAATGAAAGTCGATAATTCCTCATTTTTTTCTCACATGCATTGTTTATTGATTACCCAGACAATTTGTTTCATTAAAAGCGACAAAATTGCAGTGTACGGCTTCTATGTTACACGTAATCTTATTGTGCACTATTGATGATGGCTGAAATTTCCCGATTTTACGGATAAATTAATTGAGACGGGAACTCTTTTAGACAAGGAATTTTCCCTCACCTACCGCGGCCGTGGTCCACCGGCTGGTAGGGCTCTTTGACGATTAAGTTTTATATAATTTTAATGCTGGGCGCCAATTAATTTTAAGAAAATTAATAAACTATCTGTTCATTTCTCTTTTACGACTAGCTCCCTTAACCATGAGACGATCAGAAAGGGGAGGGTACAGTTGGAGGACCAGAAACAAAGAGCTGCGAGTGCAGTAAAGAAAGTCCAAGGCAAAGATATAAATTCTCTTTATTGACTTACGTTTCGGCTGGATCCCGATTATTCTCGTTCGACAAACGCCTTCGGCCACACTCTCACCCCTGATTATTCGACAAATTTTAACACGGTAAATTCAGTCGAGAGACACGACGAATTTACGACAAATCTTTATAACTTTTAATCGACGATACTATAGCTGAGACCTCGTGACTTTTGTCGAAAGACTCGACAAAATTCACTCTAGTTCGACTAATATTAATGTTCTTTATTTTCCGCGACAAGACTCCTCGGGAACTGACCTGGCTCTTACAAAAGACGTGAGCGAAGTGTCGTCTCTCGGCTCGCTCGTCGCTCGTTAGGCGTAATTTCTAATGCGCACGCGTCATCGATGACCAATCGATTGACACGTGCTTCTTATTTCCAGCAGTGTGAGGAGTATTGTCTCGGCGAATCCTTATAGTTGTATCGCGCTTAACGAATAACCTAGGGGTCTCGGTGCGGTAGGACCCGAGGAGTCGAGTCGAGCGTTGACGTCGAGGAAAGGGTTTTATTTTCCTGTCACATTCCCCTCCTTCGAACCTTGACGTCATAAGTGAGATATGTTGACCACCCATAGAAGGTCCAAGCGTCTGTCGATACCTGTGGAATTCATAATCTTTGCCCGGAGTGCAGTCCTGAATAGGCTGGACTACATCCCGACAGAACATTTCTCCAATACACCGGCAGCTCTAATAGGCGAGGGCTTGGGGATTGGACAACAACAGCACAGCGAGACATAAAAAATTTTACAATGCCTGATGGCTTTTAATATAAGTTTCGATATTAATTAAATACAAAAGTTAGAAAAATATGAAAATCGTTTAGAGTAGTCAAAGGTGCGCCGTTCGTCTTGAAGTCGAAGTTGACAAGATGATCACTTTTTGATCATTTCTTGTATTTCGTCGGGGTGATCACGTTGAGTTCCTCCCCATGTAGGAGCTCGGGCCTCTCCATCATGATTTCGTCGAGGGTCTTTTCCATCGGCTTAGAGGTTAGGGCCTTAATGGCGAGTCTCCTTTTCTCCTCGGACAACTGGTCTGCCGATAGGGCCGTTGGGTTGGCCAAAGTGGTTGCCGAGAAAAGACTGTTTTCTCGAATCAAGTACGTGCGCACCCGATTGGGATAATCGGTTGGATCGTCGAACTTTGCCTTAACCCTCCTTTTCAAGGCTTCCTCTCCCTCGTTGATCAGGAATTGGTGGTCCTTGGGCACCAACGCAGTAGGCCAGGTGGCGTAGTTTAGCCTAAGCCAGTCGACGATATCCCCGTACCGTACATTGCAGTCAGGACACTCTGGGCAATAGAGGGTGATATCCCTGGAACACCCCGGGCATCTCCCCAGAACGTACTCATGTTCGATGCCGTGAGGATAAATGCAGTCGTCTGTGTCGAAGCCATCGGCGCCGCACATTTGACAAAATCCTGGTCGATATGGCAGCTGACACACCTTGAAGTGGTGCTCTCTGGAGCGGCAGTTGACGCACCCGGCCACGTATTGCTTTCCCACGACAGTGACGAATGTTTGAGTTCCCCGACTGATTTTGGTAGACTCCATTTTGGCAACGAGGTTCTCGGCCCGTTTCTTAATTATGTCTTTGAGTAGCGCTTGGCTGACGATTCGACAGTCGGCGAGGTACAGTGGTTGTTTTTCGCCTCGGGGATTGGCCAGTTCCGGGACGTTGAGTTCCTTAAGGACTTCGTCGAAAGATGGCATTTTATCCATCGCCAAGGGCTTAATCATGACGGAAGGAGCGACAAGGGCTTTTGGGTTGTCGGTTGATCGTTTCGGTCGCCCGGAGATGGTCGACTCTTGCGGGTGTTGCTTTGCCGAAATGCGGTTTCGCTTGATATTTTCCGCACGGACTTCCGCTGGCGAGATCCTCGTTGGTTTCGTCAACTTCAGTTTTGGTGGTGGAAGGCTATGGATTTCCTCCAGGAGTCGTTGAGCCTCCGAATTTGGGGTGGCCTCTGGAACGGACTCACCTCCGGCCTCTGAGTAAAATTCCCCGTCCTGGCTGTCAGAACTTTCTTCGTGGGAGCTCTCGTGGGTAGTCGAACTCCCGGCTCCGGCCACATCCTGTCGAGCTTCGATCTTAGCTCGGAGGGCTTGAAATCGGCTTTCGATTTTCAGTTTTTCTTGTAGCAGTTCCTCCAGCTGGGCTGCATCATCGTTATCTGGAATGGTCTGGCCTCGTCGCCGTGGGTCACCCATCGTGGATGGCTTTCGTCGAAATTGATGCTTGCGGTTGTCGAGTCGGTGGTTGGCTATTTTGAGGAAGAGTTAAAGATTTCGTAAACTTCGACGCGGGATTTTTAAATCGGTAACATAGTATTTACCGACAATTTTATCGCTCTTATCTACTAATTCGACAACCATTGGTCCAAGAATTTTGTTTACGATCGCTGGTCCCAGAAAACGATGGGCCAGTTTCGCGGAGTAACCCTCGGCTTTACTACTCAATTTTTTGTTTGGGTAATAAACCTCCATACCCGGTTTTAGAACAACTTGTTGGTCAGTGTTCGAGTTTGCTTTCGCGAGACGCTTATCTGATTGAATTTTTACATTTTCTTCGACTTTATGTCGCAATTCGTCAAAACTAGCCAGTCTCTTCACCCAATATTCCACCAGTTCATCAGTTATGACCGTTTCGTTTTCGATTACACGTTTACGCGAACACACATCAGCCTCGCGTGCGAAATTTAAATAGAACGGGGAGACTCGACTGCCAGAATGTGGCACTGTGTTGTATGCGAGCTGTAGTTTTGACAAATTTTCGTCCCATTCATTCTGATTTTTTATCGACGCGGCTATCATGGGTTTTATCGTTCTGTTAACGCGTTCTACCGGGTTTGACTGTGGGTGAGCTAACGGAGTCGTTAAGTGTTTGACCTTGTGCGCTGTCAGGAAGGCTTTGACATCTTTATTCACGTACTCGGTTCCATTGTCTGTAACGATCGACTCTGGAATAGTTCCCCATTTGTCAAATACGATGTTTAATACTTTTACCACGGTCTTGCCAGTTTGTTGGCGGACTGGAAATAATTCTACGAATTTCGTGTATAGATCTAGTACGACGATGATATAAACGTTACCCTTTTTAGATCGCGTGAATGGCCCGACGGTGTCTACTGACAATTGAACCCACGGTTTGATTAAAGGTCTCGTCGTTAACGCGCCTTTTACTGGATTCTGATTGAATTTGACCTTGAGGCAAGTTTCGCAGTTTTCGACGAAGGATCTTATGTCTTGTGACATGCCTGGCCAATAATGAGCTCGTCGTATTCGATCGTACGTATTTTCTCTACCCAGGTGTCCGGCTTGGGGCGATTCATGATTTTCTTGAAGGATTTGTAAGACCTCACTTGACCTGACAACTCTCTTCCACGGGAACTCGTCATCGATTAGCATTTTCCCGAAATCTGGCCTGTGATAATAAAGTTCGTTATTCTCGACTTTCCAGTCGGGGAATTTATCGGGGTGTTTGACAACTAATTCGCGTTTGGTCTCGTACCAATCTTTGTCACGTATCGTTGTCAACCGGGTTTTCTCTTGTATTGTCTGTTCGATAAGGTCTTCCCATCCGGACGGATCGACATCTATATCGTGCATCCGCGAGAGTGCATCCGGGGCCTCATTCAGAGTACCTCGTCTGTACTCGACTGTCATGTTATGTTGTAACAAATAAATCGCCCACCTGGCCAATCTACCTACAGGGTTCTTGATTCCGTGCAACCATTGGAGGGCTTGATGATCGGTGATAACCTTGAACGGCATCCCTTCAAGATAACATCTGAGTTTTTGAACTGCCCATACGACGGCTAGACATTCTTTTTCTGTCGTCGTATAGTGTAATTCCGCGCCTCTCAATGGTCGACTTAAAACTTCGATTAAGTTTTCTTCGTTTTTGTCAAGACCTTGTTGAACTAACACCGCTCCGAGACCGAAGTCACTGGCGTCTGTGTAAAGGGTAAATGGTTGTCCCGGTATTGGGGTGCAGAGACGCGGTGCATTTGACAAAGCGATTTTTATTTCGTCGAAAGATTTCTGTTCGATTTCTGTCCATTTCCATGGAACCTTTGGACTTGTTAATTTATTTAAGGGACCCTGTATTTTCGCGATATTCTTTAAGTGCCTATGATACCAGTTGACAAGGCCATTGAACTGTCTCAGCTGTGTCCTGTCCTTTGGCACCGGGAAGTCAAGGATAGGCTGTATTTTCTCGGGATTCGGTCTCATACCGAGCTCGTCGACAATATAACCAAGGAATTTCACTTCCTTACAGGCAAAGCTACTTTTCTCGCGGTTTATTTTTAACTTGGCCTCCCGTAATACCTCGAACAGAAGAGACAATAACCCTAGGTGTTCGTCCAAGTCTTGACTGACGATGATCCAGTCATCTAGGTACGCGAATACCTGGTCTATCCATTTACTGGGCAGATTTCTCTCGACAATTAGGTCTTTAATTCTTCGTTTTAATTTGTCCATAAGGCACTGAAAAGTGGAAGGGGCTCCCGTCAAACCGTACGGCATTCTGACCCATTCTAACAGTCCCTTTCCTTCGACAACGAACGCGGTATATTTTCGGCTTTCAGGGTCCATAGGGATTTGATGGAAAGCCTCGCTCATGTCCAAGGTCGAAATGATTTTAGCTTGATGTAATTGAGACAAAATTGATTTCATGTGGTGCAACGGGTACGCGGGTTTAGCTGTTTGACGATTTACCGGACGATAATCGATACAGAACCTCAAACTTCCGTTAGCTTTCGGGGCTACGACCGGAGAACACGCCCAATCGCTATTACTCCATGTAATATAACCCTTTTCCAATAAACGATCGACCTCCCTGCTTATAAAAGCGCGAACTACTTCACTGCGTCGATAGGGTTTTTGTCGATGGGGAGTTGTGTCTGTTAACTCGATTACATGTGTTATTAGGTTTGTTACGCCCGTCGATTCTCTGTCTAGCTTTTGAAATTCGGTATCGAGAAAATTTTTCAATTTGTCTGTCTCGTTTGTTGTCAAGATTTTTAATTCGGTCAGGTTTGGACGCCGGTCCAATAACGGGTATGAATAATTACTCCCGTCTAGTGTCCACGTTTTTGTGTAAGGATTTACCCTGACTTTGAAAGTTAACCAAAAATCCATCCCGAGAATTACGTCGTTAGCTAAATCCGAGAGTACACTGAACCATTGTGGACCGTAAATATCTTTTACGTCAATCACGAAACAAGTGCCTCCCTCCGTTTTGACAACCGATTTGTCCCCGAGGCGGACTCCGTTTCTCGAGGTCGCGTCAGGGGAGAGTTCTTTTACCTGATAATTCTTGACACGATCATACGTGCGTCGGTCTAAGTATGACCTCTCGCTCCCGCTGTCTAATATTCCTTGAATTTTTTCCCCGAAGATATGTATCTCTACCGGTATTCGTATGACTCTTTTCGGTTCGGTAAGGGCATTATTCGCGCAAAAAATTCGTCGCTGTGAGAGACGATGTATTATCGATTGCGGTAATCCTGCGGGTTTCCAATGTTTCAGATTTTTAATTTCTTCTGAGTGATCGGTTGAGTCTTCGTCCGTAGTGTCGGGTGTTTTGTCAACCGAGAGTGTTGTTAGATTAACTTTTCCGTCAGAGTCTAAGTTAAATGCTTCAATTTCCCCGGGCTCGTATTCTTCATCGGACAATTCCGTTTCGCTGAGCGCATTTAATACGTCTAACCCTGATGGAGAATCTTCGCGAGTGACCTCATCGTTCTGAGAACAACAGGACCCGATATCTTTGATTTTATCAAGAGATTTTATTTCGTCAATTTTGATCTTCGAGGGTGCTACCTCGTCCATGCCCTTCGCGGCTGTAATCTGAGGTGCGATTACTGCCGGGCCTGGTCGTTTCCCTGACGTGCTTGACAATCGATATTTGTATGCCCTGTCTTTCGACAAAAGCAGCAAACGGCTTGTGGGGTTGACGTGCAATAACGAGCACTGTGTCCTGTTGCCCCGCAGTTATAGCAGAACAACTTACTTGTGTCTAACGTGAATTTACCGGTTGTTTTTTTCGTTTCAGTTTCTCCCGAATTTGTCGAAACTTTATTCTCCTTTTCGAATCGCGAGAGATTATTGTCGAGACGTTGTCTCACGAGAGATTTCGTTTTGGTTGACTGGGTTTCTTTTTTATTCTCGACCCGTTTCGAATTTGGTTGGAATGCGTTTAAATCTGTGAGAAATTGTTCGTCTTCGTCGCTATCAAGAGCTTGCATATCAATGTCACTGTCAGTTTGTTCTTGCAAGGTTCTCAATCCCGATTTAGTCGTTCGGTCTCGCGGTTCTTTTTGTGTTTCGACAGATCTTCGATAAAGGTAGTTTCTTTCGTTTAAATAATGCAAGAGTTGATCGTAACTGTTTATTGGCAAGTTCAGGATTTCGAAAGTTAATCGCGGGTTAAACTTTGTCAGTATTTGTTTGAGTTGATCGCGAAAAGGCGGGGGTATTTGCATTCGCTCGAAAATGAGGTGTGCGCGACACGCGAATTCCGCGAGGGATTCTCCTTTTTCGAGTTTGAGGTTACTCACCTCGACGAACAGATCGCCGTCTTGTTTCTTTACTCCCCAATGATAACGAAATGCTCGTGCGAAGTCTTTCCACGAGTGCCAATTTTTCTTGTGCAAGAGGTACCATGATCTGTACGGGCCCTCGAAGACGTTTGACAAACAGGGGATGAATGCATTTCTGTCTATCCCGCTCGCGCTCAATTGATCTTTCAAAATTAACAAGAACTGTTCGGGATCTTTCTCTGTCTTTGGAAATGAGATTTTCCAGTTACTGGTGATACGTCCGATTTTCATTGCCGAATCTAATTCTCGATCAAAATTTTGCAGCGAGTCATAACCCCTTCTGTCAAGTCTGTTGGTCGTGTATCTGTCGTGACTGGCTCTAAACTGTTGTGTGGATTCTTCGTCACTCGAGTCTTCGCTTTGGCATGACATAGTCCCTCTTCGCGGTGTTACTGAGCGTCTTTGACGATAATTTGAAGTAAAGTTTTCGCGGGGGTTTATCTCGTTTGGATTTCCCCTCATTCTCTGACATTCTTCTCTTATTTCGCGTAATTGTTGTGTAAGAATTTCGAGTCTCGAATCTAATTCCCCAGTTGACCCTGGATTTTGTCTTGAAAAATTAATCGATTCTTCCCGATTCGTATTTGAGAATTGATTTCCCGTATTTATCGGTTCGAAAAATCTTACTCGTCGTATTTCCTCCTCGAGTCTGCCTATTTCATCGATCGGGTTATTCCCTCTCTGTTGCCTGTTACCGTGCGGCCCTGACACTTGTGCGTTTCTATTACTAGATTCGAAATTTATGTCAGATTGTTCGTTGATGAAAGATCGAGGGGGCTCGTTTCGAGTTACGTTATTTGATAATCCGTTATTCTGGGAGTTCGATCCGAATAAATTTTGTTGTTCGAGTGTGGGCAATCGATATTGTTCGTCGCGTGAAAAGTTGTTTGTCGACCGCGCGTTTGGCAACCTTCTCTGCGGATTTTGACCTTGATACGGAATGAAAGCTCCGGAATTATTTGGCAAATTTTCTCGCGACGTTTGTTCCGAGATTTGATTTACGAGAGAGGTATTTGTTACCGCGCGTGCCGCCTCTCCTCCCTCAGACGCGTCGTTAGGGTGTGAGAAACTTTCAATCTGATTTTCCATAGACCTAACACGCGTAATTACTGTCTGAAAATTAACGTCCATTCTCTCCATTTTTCTCATCAGGATTTCGAAGAGATGATCTGTTGACGACGGTTGATTTATCTGCCCCGGGTTTGGGGTATTAGCTCGCGACCCCCTACCCCTTCCCATGGATAATCTTCCAGGTGTCATTACGTGGGGATTTGGATTTAATTCTTTTGGCGATGTATGTCTGTTCGCGTCTCGATTATTGTCAGAACCCCCCGCTCCCGCGCTACTCAGGGCTTCAGCCAGAACGCGGTCGGCTTCTGTGTCTTCGCTCAACGTTCCCCCCCTCTCTTCTCGAAGGGGAAATGTCTCGTTAAGCGTCGAATCCGACGGTTGGACATTTGACAAACCTTCGGGTTTTTCCGTATTATTTTTATTCATTTTTGCTTGCAACCTGGTGTTTCTCTTGGGCGGTGAGAAAAACATCGATGTCATTTTGACATTTTATTCTGAGAAATTGCCCCATAAAAAAAAACTCTCGAATAATTTGGATTATGAGATGAAATTCAAATAATTGGGATTACCTTCGCGAAAGAAAACTCTCAAATTATTTCAATTACGACAATGAAATTCGATTTGTCGGAATTGTCGAGGTAAATATTTTTTCGATCGAAAATTCTGGATTATCCTGATATAGAGATTGACCACACCGAACAATAGAGAGAGAAAAAATTTTCTTCAATTTTCTGGAATTGTTTTCGCTAAATTATTGAGGTTTAAGATTCTCGGAATCAATTTATTCGACGATAAATATACCAATGATCGTCGAATTTTACAATTAAATCTAACGAAGTAATTTTACGCACAATTGTTAGCACGCAATCAATAAATATCGCACAAATGATTTACCCAGGCGAGATAAATTTTGTCGAAGTAAATTTTCATAAATAATTTGACGGAAATAAATATGACATGAATAATTTGACACAATAAATAAATTATTAACTAAACATTTGTACTTGCGCACAATAAATAAAGAATAAAGAATAAAGAAAGCGATAGTACATAGTATAGAAAGCGTTGTTAGAATAACCTGTAGAACGGTTTCATCGAGCGAAATAATTTTCGTGAAATATTATTTGAGGGAAATATCGTTAGCACGAGAAAGCATAGCATGAGAGTGTAGCGTAAGAAAGTATAGCTAGGGAACGTGAGCGTTCGCTCGAAGGTCTCGCTTTGTTTTGACCATGTGTTTACATTTGACCCGCGTGACAAAGGAGATGACGAACGCCTGGCGCGAAGTCGTCGCTGTTACCGGGCAAAAATTTTTTTTGACTTTCTTTCCCGTTGCTTGAAATTCAAGAATTTATTTTATTATCGATTTTCTTTTCGTCAAATATTATTTCAGTATACGCTCTTGGAATTTACAGGCTTGGCTGATTTAGCCTTGAATATTCTACGCATAAATTTTGACGAAAATTTTCGACGATGTTCGTCGCGCAATAATAACGAATTTTCTAGATGATTCGTGCACGAAATAAATTTGTACGCACTTTTTGTCGTATAACGCAAATATCGCAATTAGACAGCACAATTAAATTAACACGAATTTCGCAATTGGACAGCACAATTAATTTAATTCGAATTCCGCACGTTTATCAAATTTTACGCAAAAAAATTTTTTTTTTTTTTTTTTTTTTTTTTTTTTTTTTTTTTTTTTTTTTTATGAATTCGCGCGTTTTATAAATTTTCACACACAATAAATAATTGACTGGTCGATTATTCGACACGAAAATTTTCACGCGTAATATTTGATTCTCTTGAGAAAATTCTAGATCTTTGTTTAATTAATACTTTTTACTTTGTCACTTTCGAAAATTTTTAATGAAATTTTATTCACGATTTTGCCACTGAACAATTAAGAAAATAGGCACGATTTTAAATTTTTTAGACAAAAAATTTTCCAACGCTGCCCCACGTTGGGCGCCAGATGAGACGGGAACTCTTTTAGACAAGGAATTTTCCCTCACCTACCGCGGCCGTGGTCCACCGGCTGGTAGGGCTCTTTGACGATTAAGTTTTATATAATTTTAATGCTGGGCGCCAATTAATTTTAAGAAAATTAATAAACTATCTGTTCATTTCTCTTTTACGACTAGCTCCCTTAACCATGAGACGATCAGAAAGGGGAGGGTACAGTTGGAGGACCAGAAACAAAGAGCTGCGAGTGCAGTAAAGAAAGTCCAAGGCAAAGATATAAATTCTCTTTATTGACTTACGTTTCGGCTGGATCCCGATTATTCTCGTTCGACAAACGCCTTCGGCCACACTCTCACCCCTGATTATTCGACAAATTTTAACACGGTAAATTCAGTCGAGAGACACGACGAATTTACGACAAATCTTTATAACTTTTAATCGACGATACTATAGCTGAGACCTCGTGACTTTTGTCGAAAGACTCGACAAAATTCACTCTAGTTCGACTAATATTAATGTTCTTTATTTTCCGCGACAAGACTCCTCGGGAACTGACCTGGCTCTTACAAAAGACGTGAGCGAAGTGTCGTCTCTCGGCTCGCTCGTCGCTCGTTAGGCGTAATTTCTAATGCGCACGCGTCATCGATGACCAATCGATTGACACGTGCTTCTTATTTCCAGCAGTGTGAGGAGTATTGTCTCGGCGAATCCTTATAGTTGTATCGCGCTTAACGAATAACCTAGGGGTCTCGGTGCGGTAGGACCCGAGGAGTCGAGTCGAGCGTTGACGTCGAGGAAAGGGTTTTATTTTCCTGTCACATAATTCACACTTCTTATAGGGAATAAAAAATTTTATGCCTCCATATTAAATATAATGTCGTCTCTGCTTTTTTACATGTGAATTAGAATTCTTAAAAAAAAATTATTAGCTCAAAATTTTGAAATTTTTACAAAAATTAAAGTTTTTAGCAACATTTTGGGTCACTTGAAAATACTGTATGATCGCAAGGAACGTTTCTATATTCTTTTAAAATCATAGACTCAATGAAACTATATTAGTTTTCGAATATTTCAACCTATATTGCTCTTTGCATATGTTGTTTTTTTTTTAATTTTATTGTTTATATTTTATTTATATTTCTTTTACTTTTAAATAAGTTACTTTACAAAATGATAATTTCTTATTTTATACCAGAACTTGTGTTTTTGATATATGCTGTCAAAATGATTCGTTATTAACCTCTTTCCACCGATATGTATGCGAGTTTAAAGTCTCTATATGTATAGAGTTTAAAGTCGGAATAAAATTCAACTTATCAGAGATGACTTCATTGTCGTAATGAAGTTTTTTTTTTTTAGGAACGATGTTTATATGTCAGTTTTGTACCTACCAGTCCCAACGACTGACACCGTGGTTGGAACATCGAAAATCGCATTTCAATTTATCTCAAAAATTTCATTGTGGGTTTAAGGGATGCCAAAAAGTATTTCGAGTAGAAGTGTCCTTACGATCTCATTTATTGCGAACACATAAGTTTTTCTCGATAGGAGCGAAAACTGAAAGTCCCTCTACTTCTCATACTGCGAATACAAAATTGATCTGCTCGAGGCCACTTTGTATGGAAGAATTTGAGTCAAATCAAGCAATCGTCAAACATTTAAAATCGCATATCCGCAAACAAGAGAAAGTCAAGTGTCCCTTTGCCGACTGTGATAAGGAGTACGATGTTTTGAATTCTTTTACTGGACATTTGTCGAAAAAGCACAAAAATTGTGTGACTAGTAGTGCGTGTCTCGATCTAAAAAAATGTATTCCGAGCAGCGAAAATTTAACTCTCGATGATAGCTCCGTCGATATACGGCCGTATCCAATCGAGTCTTATTCTTCACTAGATCTTGTAAGAGTTGAACACGACGATACACAGCCCCCAAATCCGATTGATTCATTGCATTTGAACATCGCGCAATTGTTTTTAAAACTAGAGTGCCAATTATTGGTACCGGTGTCAACTATTCAGTCTATTGTTCTGGGTATATTAACTGCCCAAGAAGAAAGCCAGAAAGTAGTAACGTCTAGTTTGGTGAAACGCTTATGCGCAGAAAATGTTTTCTCCGATGAATTGGTCTCTATTGTCAAAGAAGTTTTGAGTGATGACCCTTTTCGCGCATCAGTAACGAAATTGAATACTGATTGGAAACGTAAATTCTTCTACAAAAAACATTGTGCCTTTGTAGAACCTGTTGAGGTAGTGTTATTCACTGACCACGAAAAAAAAGTATTCTTCCACTATGTTCCCATTCACGAGACTTTGAAAGAACTTTTTACCGATAAATCACTGAGTAACGAGCTCCGCAAAAATCCTGAAGTTCGCGAACGAGATGTTCTAACAGATTTCACCGATGGATCTGCTTTCAAAGACTCTGTTTTTTTTCAACAAAATACTGATGCTTTGCAATTGATTTTATACCAAGATGCTTTCGAAGTTGTCAATCCGATCGGAACTGCCGTTCATAAACACAAACTGATCGGCATTTATCTAGGAATTGGTAATCTTCCGGAACACGTACGATCTCGTGTAAATTCAATTAAACTCGTTGCACTCTGCAAGGAAAAAAACTTCAATCACGATCAAGTTTACGGGAAAATCGTAGATGATCTTAAATCAATAGAATCGAAAGGATTACTGCTACCTTCAGGGGAAAAAATAAAAGGATCTCTTGTTTTTATCGCAGGTGATAATCTGGGAAGCCATTCACTTGGTGGGTTTGTTGAAAACTTCAGTAAGGCAACGTATTTTTGTCGATACTGTTTGATAACACGAGCCGAATTTGACAATGAAGAAGTTCAGTCTATTACATACGAACGACGAACAATTGATAATTACAATGACGCATTACAAAAAAAAGGAAAAAACGATAATCACCACCAAGGCATCAAATTTAATTCTAAATTTAATGAACTGAGCAACTTTCATGTTTGTAACCCTGGATTGCCGCCTTGTCTCGGCCATGATTTGTTGGAGGGAGTGGTTGCTTTCGATTTAAAAATTTATATCGATTATTTCATTCAAGAAGAATGGTTCTCAGTATCTTTCCTGAATAATCGCATTGAACTTTTTGCTTATTCGAGGCAGGATATGAGAGATAAACCATGTCCAATTTCTGCAAAGAAAAAGAGAATCGTTGGTGGGGCATGGCAAATATTCATCTTCGTAAAACTTTTCCCCTTATTAGTTGAAGATAAAATCAACAATGCTACGGATGATGTTTGGTTGGCTGTTCTTCTTCTTCAAGAAATCGTTGAAATAATTTGTGCTCCCACTATTCACAAATCTTGTTTGCTTTACTTACAAGTGATTACTGATGAATACATTGTCTTACGAAAAAAAATAGGACCAAAACTTCGTCCGAAGCATCACTATTTGCGGCATTATCCGGAATTAATTTTGAAATTCGGCCCCTTGATGAAAGTTTGGACTCTGCGTTTTGAAAGTAAACACACGTATTTCAAGCGCATTCTTCGATTCAGTCGAAATTATATCAATGTTACTAAATCTTTAAGTGAGAAGCATGAGCTATTCCAGAGTTTTCTTCGATTAGGCTCTGATATCAGGCAAGAAATTGAGATCGCGGGAAATTCAAATTTTATGAAATGTATTTATCACGAGGAAATACAAGCAGCAGTAGGAAAAGTCAATTTACCAGTCAACATTCAGGAATGCAATGAAATAATGGTTAAAGGCGTTGCTTACTGCAAAGAGGATTGCTTGGTGATTCGACAAAAAGGATATCAGCACGGTATCGAAATAGGCAAAGTGTCTATTCTCTTGTGCGACGAAAATTTTGTATTCATAGTATTTCAAGTTTTGGAGACCTTTTTTATTCCATCTCTTCGTGCATATCAAATAGGGAAATCTTTGCGATACGAATGTTTGTCATTAAATAATTTACCAAGTACGGAAAAACTGCATATATACAACATCGGAACCATTATTTGCGTAAAACCAAGCTATGGATTGGTGGCTCGCCCCATATGAGAATTGAAGTCAGCACTTAAGGTTGGTTTCTACGGCGTAAAAAAATGTGCCGAAAGTCATGTGTTTGATAGATGATAGAGGTATCCTCCAAGATTGTATATCATCGTGCACAATCGTTGCACTATTTTTGCAACTTGTGGCTTTTTTTATGCATTTTCTGATATCTCTGCTTATGCCGTGTTTTTCTATTGTTTTATTCGCAGATATGTCTAAGCATGGCTTTGTTTAAAGTGTGCCATTCTGATCGAAGAAAAAAGATCTTGGTGAAAGCTGACACTTTAACTGTGCACTAACTATAACTTGTGCACAATTTTTTGCAACCTGTGCCCATTTTTTTAAAAGTATTTTTTGACATCTTTGCTTATGCCTTGTTTTTTTATTGTTTTATTCGCAGATATGTCTAAGCATGTCCTTGTTTAAAGTGTGCCCTTCCGATCGAAGCAAAAAGATCTTGGTGAAAGCTGACACTTTATCAGACCTAATTGAAAAATCTAAAAGCAAATTGAAAATTCATGACGGCGTATACAAGGTTAATATGACCTTTCTTAGAACTTTTGATATCTGACTGTTGTTTTATACTGCATGATACAATAAGAAATTTTATTAAGACGCTCATTTTATTGTACTGATTTATGGAAGGGCGAAATCTACGGCGACAATGTTGCCGGTTTTTTTAACGTTTTAGTTTCTTTTTATTGGTATTTCTCCTTCAATGTGTTACGTTGTATTTTTTTTAATACCCTCATTCAGGTAGCGTTAGAAGAAGATGGTACTGAAGTCGACGACGATGAGATTCTTTTAGAACTCTCAAAAAACTCAACAAATCCAATAAATTTGATGCTTCTGCCAGAGGATACTTCGTGGCAATCATTGGCGAAATATCAAACGGTAACAGAGCCCGAAGGCGCACCATCAACTTCAACGTTACCTTTCACGGCCCGTCATGATAACGGAAATTCATCGTCACATACAATCGAACAACTGGGTAGCAACATTTGGAAAAAATTTCCAAAGCGTTTGATAGAATGTTGCGAAAATGAAAAAAGAGCCTTTGGAGCCGACAGACGTTCAATGGTAGCTGGTATCGCCGATTACATGGCGCAGGATTTGAAAGACTTTTCACGCCGAACAGCTGAAAGGATTGCTAAAATCATGACCGACAAATATCCAAAAACTTTCAGCGACATGATTAACCAGGAAATTGTTGGATCTGGGATGGAAAGTCTAAGGCAACAAATTTATAATGCTGCCAATTATAGAAAAGTTGACAAAGAAACAAAACGACGTGCGGAAATTCAACTGAGTGACGAGGACAACGCGATAGATAATCCTAGTCCTAGTCTCGAAAACTGCAAAACAAGGAAACAGGATGAATATGGTTGTATGGAGTACCAACCACTTTTGCCGTCAACCGAAACCACAACATCCCAATTGGAAAAGAAAGAGCAACTCGTTCAGTTTTTCGCGTCTACCGAAGAAAACATTGAACGAATCTCTCAATTGATGGACGAAACTTACCCAACACAACGAGTGGATATTAATAAAAAAACGAGAGATCTTGTTAAACTTATCGAAAACTGGCCGTACCTTCAAATTTCGAAGCACTTGATAGACCATGCGTCACGTCTTCTTGGTAAATCAATCCCAACCATATGGGAAGAAGGCCTGACAGCAAACGCCAAACCACTGCGCAAATACACCATCTTCATCGAGAAATCGAAGATGATCAAATCTCGACAATCGAAAAGCCTCTGCGAAAAAGAACCAGTTGGATCTCGAAACGAAGTCCTTAAAATTATCTCGGATGCAAAGGAATCAAGTTTAGCTTTAAAGAGTCAAGTTCCGTTGCTGGCCGTAACTTTTCCTCTAATCGTCCACCAGATGGAGGAAAATTCACAGTATCTGTTTCGAGTCATAGACGTAAGTGTGGTTTTCTATTGCTGAATTATTTATTTAATAGCTAATAGTAAGACTTTATTCAACGCTGCGAATATTTATTTATGTCTATCGAGAATCTGATGAAAATTTGGCACTTCAGTAATCAATGTTTTTGTATTTTGTATTTTTTATTTCTTTTTTGTTCATGGTCGCATCAATAGCTGCGTTGTAAGTGGCAATTCGATATTATTTTGCAAAAAAATTTAATGATTTTTAATTTCGTGTGGCTTAACAATTATTTTGGCAACATTTTTCACTGTTGCTAATAAATTTGTATTTGTTTGAAGGAGGACGTACAGATCACTAAAATCACAGAGTACGCGGAACAAGACTCCCTGATTCTGATTGTCAGAGGCAAGTACTTCGTGGCAAAACGATTGAATTCGCAGAAATTCGTAAAATATTGAAATATTAATTATTAAGATTGTGGCGCTTCATTCAACAGGGAAATCGCTGTTCGATAAAAACGCCAAGTGTGACGTCATATTGGAGAAGAAGATTGTCATTCGTGCACGAGACGTACTGGACGGATTTTTATTGACGTTCCTCGCTTATTACGTATTTGGTTACGTATATCTTCCTGAGCTTCAGAAAACTTTAGAGTTCATTCAAAGGTAATTTTTTTTTGTATGAAACAAATTCTCTTAATCTCAATTCTAAGTTCAGCCATACATTAATATAATAACTTGACTAAGTAATTAATTGATTATTGATGGATGTTTACAACAACAAATAGCTGAACGCTATAGGAAAAAATATCTATGTCGTCCCCTTTTGGGCCAAAAATATTGCATTTTCTCAGGACAGCCCATTTTCATTTCGTATTTGTAAAAGGAACAGAATGAAACAAAAAATGAGCCAAGGTTCAGTGGTTAAATATGTATATAATAGGGTGGATCGAAAAATTAAAAAACTTTTGGCTACCCTCAAAAATCAAAGATATCATTGAAAGAAGGTCTCCGTGCAATGATTCGATTTTTTGACAATATATAGGGGGCGCGCGGGACGTTTAAAAACGCCATTTTTAGCGTTAAATTCACTTATCACTGATAACCGGAAACAGTTCATTCCAAAAATTCCGATTTTTTCATATAAGGTGCCCAGATATGTACTCTTTCAAACCCACATTCACGGAACATTAACAGATGGTTCATATCTTCAAAAAAAAATCTCTAAAAATCAATATTTTAACTATTTTTCAATTATACCTATCGTTAAATGTTGATTTTTTTCTTCTAAAACGTTTTTGTATTTGTTTCATCTTTTTTTTTCTTGTAAAACTCGGTATCAGTATTGCTTACAATGCGAAAATTGCTGAATAATAAATCTTTATTTTGGAAATTTTTATATTTTATTGATTCACACCATTTTTTCGTGAATATGAAAATTTCCAAAATAAAGATTTATTATTCAGCAATTTTCGCATTGTAAGCAATACTGATACCGAGTTTTACAAGAAAAAAAAGATGAAACAAATACAAAAACGTTTTAAAAGAAAAAAATCGACATTTAACGATAGGTATAATTGAAAAATAGTTAAAATATTGATTTTTAGAGATTTTTTTCGAAGATATGAACCATCTGTTAATGTTCCGTGAATGTGGGTTTGAAAGGGTACATATTTGGGCACCTTATATAAAAAAATCAGAATTTTTGGAATGAGCTGTTTCCGGTTATCAGTGATAAAGTGAATTTAACGCTAAAAATGGCGTTTTTAAACGTCCCGCGCGTCCCCTATATATTGTCAAAAAATCGAATCATTGCACGGAGACCTTTATTTCAATGATATCTTTGATTTTTGAGGGTAGCCAAAAGTTTTTTAATTTTTCGATCCACCCTAATATATTATATATATATATAATATATAAATATATAATTTCTGCTGAAGAGAAACGCGTTTCTATTTCCACTGAAAATATGTAACTAATAAATTAATCATGTTACGAGTAATTGCAGTGTAAACATTTTTGCGCTGACTGATTAATCATATTAAGAGTCCATTTTTCTATTATTTACTTTCAGAGCACTATTGCAAATCAACCCAAAAATCGGACACAAACGGAAGGACTCTAAAAAAAGAAAATCATTGTCCTTCGATGGAGCCGTTATGAAGCTGGTCAATGGTTTGGAAGCCTTCAAAGAACATTAAATCGATATTCTAAAACTTTTCTTTTAAATATTATTTGATACAATATTTTTATTTCTATATTTAATTTCATATCATTTAACATTTAATATCATTTAAGATTTAATTTCATATTTAAGATTTAATATCATTTAAGATTTAATTTCATATCAATAAAGAATTCTCTTTATATATTCGCAAATAATAAAACATGATCAATTATTCTGAATCCACCCATAAACACGCATTTTCTCCGAATCCCAATACAAAAATTTCATCTGCCCGTACAGCGGTAACTATTTTTTTAAATGACAAAACAATATGTTCCCGTTGCTTCTAACATAAAAAAGCGCATTTGACCCAATCGTTAGAATTGTACAACACCAAAATGTATGAATATACTCTCGGGGATGAACATGATGCAATATCATAATGCGCCCCCGCACGAGTAAAATAGTTTTTCACGAAAAACGTGCAGTCAATTTAACATAATCTGTGTATTAATACTAGCAGATGGTCCTTCATTGCAATATACATGAAACAATACTACATTATGTATGCATTTGTTTTCCTACACTCAAGTATAGTAATATTAGGAGACCACGCTCGTATTCTCGAAACACCCCGTTTTGTAATTTCAAAATCCGCAGAAAAAGTTCCAACACCTGTGTACAAAATTTCATATAAAGTATCGTGATTTTACCACTACCTAGTATTATTTCTCATCGACGCGGAGTTAAATATAAGACAAATCTTTAGGAATATCGATGATATACTTCTCGGAATAATACCATCCAGTACATGAATACTGTGATACGATTCAGAAAATACCAAGACAAAAGCCGCTGAGAATAAAAATTTTTGATCAAAAACAAATTGCAGGTAAGTTGAATTTAATATGCATTCGTATATTAAAACTGAAGTAACATTTTCTGATTTTCATATACATTAACCTGAACATCATTTCAAAATCACATGAATTTCATATACATGCGTGCAGTGATTTCACTACATTGAAATATTATTATTTAAGTATTCAATATAAATTATGGGATAAAAGTGCGAAAAAATCATATTCACAAGTATCGCAAAAGCATCATGCAGTATATGAATTGGGTGGTCTTAACTTTGAAAATTTTTACATGAAAACATATTACAGTTATCAGTTTCTGTATTAGACATAATACTTAGGTTCAGTAATTTTAGTACACACTCGTATGTTGATATTAGCAAAAAAATGTTGAATTTAATATACACTCGTATATTGATATCAGCAAATGGTTCTTGATTTCAATATACGTGGATGTAAACATTCCTTTTCATGTGCATTATTGTTGAAACGCACAAGCATATTAATATTACGGAACTACACTCTTATTTTTAAAATAACCTGTTTTGGGTTTTCAAAATATTATCTGAAATTTCATAAGCCGCGTTCGCATAAAAATGCCATACACTTGTGTATTAATTTTTATACAGAAACTTTTTACAACTTAAATTAAAGGTAATACTTAGGTTCAGTAAAATTGATACACACCAGTATGTTTATATTAGCAAAAGGTTATTAAATTTAATATACGCTCGTATATTGATATCGGCAAATGGTTCTTGATTTCAATATACGTGGATGTGAACATTTCTTTACCCGTGCATTATTTTTCAACCGCACAAGCATATTAATATTACGGAGCTACACTTTTATTTTTAAAATAGCCTGTTTTGGGTTTTCAAAATCTTATCTGAAATTTCATAAGCGGTATCCGCATAAAAACTTCCTATACATGTTTATTGATTTTCATACAGAAACTTTTTACAGTGTAATACTTAGGTTCAGTAAAATTGATACACACCAGTATGTTCATATTAGCAAAAGGTTATTAAATTTAATATACGCTCGTATATTGATATCAGCAAATGGTTCTTGATTTCAATATACGTGGATGTGAACATTTTTTTACCCGTGCATTATTTTTCAACCGCACAAGCATATTAATATTACGAGCTACACTTTTATTTTTAAAATAGCCTGTTTTGGGTTTTCAAAATCTTATCTGAAATTTCATAAGCGGTATCTGCATAAAAACTTCCTATACATGTTTATTAATTTTCATACAGAAACTTTTTACAGTGTAGAAAACTTGTGGGTAGGCGGTTCGAATCCCGCTTCAGACCGAAATTGTGTAGTGAGTGAATATCGACGCAGAACTTTTTTTTTCTTGTTATATTATTTCTGATATCATAATAGGTGTATTATAGTTTATTACTAATTTTTTAGCTTGAAATTTAAAAAACGATTTATGCACAAAAATGGGTGTATTAATTTTAGAGCACTTTTTTTCTTGAAATTTCATGTACCTTCTTTATAAAATTTCAGCGATTGTATAGTAAATTTCAAGTACCTAATTATTGTAATCCTACGTTACCGTCATGATTTTTCATATACCGGCACATTAAAATTCCAACGTACATGCGCTTGAAATTACATGTACCTTCGCCATAAGATTTAAGTGACTGTTTGGTAGATTTCAAGTACACGGTTATTGTGATCGTGCATTACCGTCTTACTTTTTCGTAAAACGGTACATTAAAAATCAAATACGGTCTTCTATTAATGTCAACAAATTTTTTCCTTAATAGTAGTACACCAGCACTGTAAATATACAATATGTATGCATATAAAAATTAATATACGGTATATGCATCCGAGCTTTGTATACCGGTATACTAATTTTCGCACAAAAATTTTTTACAGTGTAACTTGCGTACGCTTGCGTACGCGTAAGATGATGAAAATGGCAATTTACATGCAATTTACATGTAACATCCAGGTAATATTACTTGTAATATTCGGTTATTACGTTGCCGTTACATTGCTGCAATATTACTGTGTTTACTGGGCAGATTTTTACTTCGATCAAAATGCTTCATGATTTTTTTAAATTACACGTTTATTTATTTTAATACAACCATTCATAAGCAGATGTTAATTACATATGGGAGCTTTCCAGCAACGACACAGAGCGACACAGAGTGACACAGTGTCGAACCCGGTGCTTTCCAACAACGACACAGACCGACACAGCCGGACACAGCTACGGAGCATGGTTGGACACTGTGTCGACTCATTGCTGCCAATTTTTTAGTTGGAGATTTGATTTTCGAGACGTGGTATTGGGCCCACCACCGGCGTCGGAGCGTTTCTTGAGGCAAAGATCAAGTTTGCTTAACAAACATTGCTTAACAAATTTTTAGGGAAAGTTTTTTTCAACACGTAAAATGAATTCGTTGATTTTTCTGACTACATGTGAATTTAAAAAAAAAAATTCTTATCTTTTTGGAATTTCGGTTTTCAAAACATTTTTAATTTTGAAAAATGAAGGAAAATTCGTAAATTTTGGACATGTTTTCGTAAAAACGTTGTATAATACAATTAAGAAGTTTGTAGTGCATTGAACGAATAGTTTCGTACATACAACCTTTACAAATTACCGAAAACCGAAATTTCAACATGGTAGGAAAATTAAAAAAAAATTCATGTGTAGTCAGAAAAATCAACGAATTAATTTCACATGACAAAAAAAAACATTCCCTAAAAATTTGTTAAGCAATGTTTTGTTTAAAAAATGTATTGCTAACTTTTGGCCATTATTATTATTATTAAAAAGTAATCTTATCGTCTGTATTGTGGTTGAATATTCAGTGAATATTTAATAAATGTCACGAAACTCACCGTTATATCGCTTCCGAAATTGCAATTTACTTTATGAATTCATTGTTTATTTTTTACTTATTATATAGATGCAATGATACAATTTATACGCGCTTGACAAATTTTTTGTTCTTCTTCAATTTCCTGCAGTGCTCTCAGTATCCCTAGATTTTGCGTAACTGCATGAGCGGGCTCTAGTGACTGAATTCAAAACCTCAAAGCGTTCCAACAAGCTCCAAAGCACTGTGTTCGACCGTGTAACACTGTGTCACTCTGTGTCTCCTAGCTGGAAAGCTCCCTGGGGAGCTTTCCAGCAACGACACAGAGCGACACAGAGTGACACAGTGTCGAATCCGGTGCTTTCCAACAACGACACAGACCGACACAGCCGGACACAGCTACGGAGCATGGTTGGACACTGTGTCGACTCATTGCTGCCAATTTTTTAGTTGGAGATTTGATTTTCGAGGCGTGGTATTGGGCCCACCACCGGCGTCGGAGCGTTTCTTGAGGCAAAGATCAAGTTTGCTTAACAAACATTGCTTAACAAATTTTTAGGGAAAGTTTTTTTTAACACGTAAAATGGATTCGTTGATTTTTCTGACTACACGTGAATTAAAAAAAAATTTCTTATCTTTTTGGAATTTCGGTTTTCAAAACATTTTTAATTTTGAAAAATGAAGGAAAATTCGTAAATTTTGGACATGTTTTCGTAAAAACGTCGTATAATACAATTAACAAGTTTGTAGTGCATTGAACGAATAGTTTCGTAAATACAACCTTTACAAATTACCGAAAACCGAAATTTCAAAATGGTAGGAAAATTAAAAAAAAATTCATGTGTAGTCAGAAAAATCAACGAATTAATTTCACATGACAAAAAAAAACATTCCCTAAAAATTTGTTAAGCAATGTTAAAATTTATTGCTAACTTTTGGCCATTATTATTATTATTAAAAAGTAATCTTATCGTCTTTATTGTGGTTGAATATTCAGTGAATATTCAATAAATGTCACGAAACTCACCGTTATATCGCTTCCGAAATTGCAATTTTCTTTATGAATTGATTGTTTATTTTTTACTTATTATATAGATGCAATGATACAATTAATACGCGCTTGACAAATTTTTTGTTCTTCTTCATTTTCCTGCAGTGCTCTCAGTATCCCTAGATTTTGCGTAACTGCATGAGCGGGCTCTAGTGACTGAATTCAAAACCTCAAAGCGTTCCAACAAGCACCAAAGCACTGTGTTCGATTCTGTTGCTGGTGTGATGTCAATGTTACCGGCAATAATTTTATTTTCCCGTCTGCCTGCAAGGCCTTCAATTCCTCCAATGTAATGCGCTAAAAAAAATCATAACCATTTTATTTCAATTCAGAAAGAAATTGGAGAAATGTTCCGTTTAATATTGACACGAAAAACAAAAGAATTATTTACATACAACAATGTGTGTACAATGGACTCTAACCTATATGCGCACACAGCCGAGTTATGCACTAAAGAATTATGCTGATTTTCACAGATAACTATGCAGATAATTCGTTTTATTCGTACAGTAATTAATTATCTGTTTTACACTTACTTTCATTTTAGTAGATGTAGGTTTTGATCAAATGCAGTTTAAAGTCCGGTGATCTCTGTTTATCGTGTCTATGAAGCGTCTTTGTTGGGTATTGTAACGTTTTAGTTCCCGCGAGCTTTTCCTTGTGTGGACTAGTGTACTATATATGTGATATTCAACTCTCTAAACTCACCACTCTAGCAGAGTCTTTTCGAGTCGACTTGTGTCGCCGACACACGGCGACACAAATCAAATGGAAAGCACTTTTGGCGACACAAGTCGACTTGTGTCGACTTGTGTTAGTAAATGGAAAGCACCCACTGTGTCACTCTGTGTCTCCTAGCTGGAAAGCTCCCCTTATAACGAGTTACAGAATGCTACTGGTCCGGCTGTGTCGGTCTGTGTCGTTGTTGGAAAGCACCGTGTTCGACACAGTCACTCTGTGTCGCTCTGTGTCGTTGCTGGAAAGCTCCCGATGCTGCCACTACGCGGCTGCCCACACAGCATTAGATATTCACCGTATGTACAAAATAAGTGCACAATGTGAAAAAAATATCGTGCATGTGAAAACGATATTTTATGTACATACCCGGAAGGATATTCATTTACGAGCATATCATGAATATTATATGTATATGCGTTTTTAGAACATTCCGGGATATTCGTCGTTATATATTCCCCGTATGTTTTCAAATGTTCGAATCCGTAATTGAAGATTCTGATACCCCCACAGCTCACGGACTTGCATAGAAGTGTGATTTCTGAAGCATATTCGTTCACTATAAACAGTATATATAATAATTATCGAATAACTACGTTCAATTGGGTTGGAAAAAATTATGTAGGTACATTTTTTATCAATTAATAATTTAGTTGAAAAACGAGTAAAAAAAATTGATAAAATTATTATATATATGAATAAGTACGATGAATAATATAAGATAGAAGGTATACAGAGCTATTTATCTATTTTGAGAACGTATTACAGAAAGCTTTCGCTGTTTTACGTTTCAAAATTCGCGCCAGAATATGAGTTGCGCTGCGATCGACGGCCAATCCAAGAGGATATCTGCTCACGTGACTTTTCAGCGAAGAAAGCAACCAGTGGAAGTGCAGTGCTGTTACCGTGCGAATAAAGGCTTGATTCTCACTCAATCCCGCGCACGAAAGTTTGTCGCCGCACGTGTTTTAAGAATAAACCAGGAAAATTATTTTACATATTGACGCGTGTACGTACGAGAGTATTATATTCATAATAGGAATTGTAAATATATAGTTCGACTTGATATATTATTTCCACCTCTTCTAGTTTATAATTTGTGTTAGGTTATGTTAGACGAGTCCTCGCGCGTTGTTAACCTTTTATGCATCAGGCGATTCACCACGTTTATTCGTCGTATTTATTATTTCTCAATTAAGTTTTTAAACTGTATTTTATTGATTGTGTGTTCACCATGCCCAAGGCATTGAAAATAATAATAATGCTTGTACATATATTTTTCATGTTCCAGAAAAAATATTCGAATGTCCATAGAACATTCACTTTTATCTCAGGGATATGTTTTGAATGTGTAATGAACATGACAATGTCACCCCAAAATGATATCTGCAAAATGTCGATGGGATCATTTAAAGGACATGCATACTATGTACACGATATTCGTGTATATTCGTGTATATAGTATACATATCCTTTAAATGTTCCCATCGACATTTTGCAGATATCATTTTGGGGTGACATTGTCATGTTCATTACACATTCAGAACATATACCTCAGATAAAAGTGAATGTTCTATGAACATTCGAATATTTTTTCTGGAACATGCAAAATATGTACAATGAATATCTAATGCTGTGTGGGTGAGTTTGGCAGTGCGGATCCCTATTTTTCCCTGGGGGTCAAAACAAATCATTTTTACCAAATCAAATAAAATGCTAGTGTTTTGCATTACAACAAAACACGGATTGTGTTCCGAAGCCGATACACGGCATCTAGTGAGAGAAGCTGTTGTGATTTCGCCCTTAGAATCCCTACTTACCGACAATTCAGCTACTTTTCCACCTAGGTAGGCAATTTTTCCGCTCGAATCTCCCAGGAAGGCATCGTTGCGTGTGTCTCACTTCATAGGTGCTCTCATCCAGTAAGATCCTTATTGGGATGCCGTGTATCGGCTTCGGAACACAATCCGTGTTTTGTTGTAATGCAAAACACTAGCATTGTGTTCCTTTGGCCGATACACGGCATCTAGTGAGAGACGTGTTTGTTATCTACTGGTGAGATTCGATAAGAAAAGAAAAACGCTATGTGATGAACACTGATAGGTATTTAATTATCCTTCAAACATTTATAAAGCGTACTCAGACCATAAACATAAACAAGTTAACATAGAAACATTCTGATTAATCGTATTACTTAATGTAAACCTATAACTGGCGGCAACCTCCGGCTTAAAGACTAATTATATCGGTTGGAAATTATCATAAAGTAGAGCCCCCGAACTTTGGCTTACACTCTCTATCTGTCTGCAGTACAGTAGAAACTCATTTGATGCACGCTCATTAGTTGCCTGATTTCTCCTCGATTCCCTTGATTGATTCACGGCGCGCACCCCCCACCACTTCGAGCCTCGAGACACTAGCCCCACCCCTCTTTCTCCTTTTATGCCGTCTCTCTTGTTGCTCGTGGTTACCGGCCGCTAGCGGCACTCTTGTTAGTCGTCAACCTCAAAACGCGATAGGTAAGATTTCGTTTCTAATAAAGAAAAAAAATCGTTTTGTGCTTGCGTGAATGATTTTGAAAAAAGTAACGTTGCGAGATTAAAATTTAGACTCGGTTTTTGTACACTTTTGGCGAATGATTTAAAAATGAAAGCATTCCTTCATTTCCTAACAGCTGATTAATTCGTGTGACAGAAACAACGATATTCATAGCTGTATATACATATGTACGAGCGTGGGATATGCTCTCTGGAGGGATTGATTCTGCCAAAAGTTGTAGAGGGGCACCCTTGATTAATGCACTCCCTCAATAGGTGTCGGTACAAAAGTCGTGCATTAAATGAGTTTCCACTGTAGTGCTTTCTGAAGGTCTCTGCGCACCTCCAGTTACCCCTAGCCAGAATGTCTTCTATCGAGACGTCATTTATCCAATGGCGGGATGCAACTGCTGATCGGATGCTACCCGGAGTTGCCTTTATGCCGGCATCTTTCAAGGCAGATCGGATCCAACCTGCAATTATTGTCTTTGTAGCCGCTTTGACAGGGCCCGTGACCGTAATAAAAAGCTCATCTCGGTCTCCTTCTTTCCTTCTTTCCTCTGGTTTGTTTATCAGAGCTCGTATCCATATGACAGGGCACATCCGAATGTTCTCATGCCTCGACAGCCTCCAGCCCGACTGTCTAAATTTGGCTCGATCTGTTTTAGAGCCGAACGCAGGCCACAAGATGATCTCGTTACCAAGATTGATTAAGAAATCCCGTGAGATCTTTAACAGAGTAAGATCGTGTACTCGACGCCCCGAAGCCAATAAAAGCAAAACTGCCGTTCTTCTCGATACTTCAAAAAAAGACAAGTCCTTTGGGCCCGCTGCCAGCCAGTCGAAAAGGATCTGTGCGTCCCAAATCAATGGTCTCACTTCCTTCGGTTTCGCGTTAGCCACCGCCTTTAAAACCTGCTTTACCAGGACATTCGACATCAACTGGTTCTCGGGCACCCCCGCGCAAAAAGTCGATACCGCTGCTCTGTGTAGCAGGAGTGCTGTAAGCCAGCCTCTGTGTGAGAAATAAATTCGCTAAAAATCTGGCTACGTCCTGTCCTCAGGGTAACTTTGCGTCGATTCCGTATTCGTGGCACCAGGTAACCCATCGCCTAATCGGCGCTCGATATGTCAATAGTGTTGAGTCTCGCCAGCTCCCCTTCAAGAAATCTTTTTCCTGTTGAGACCAATCTCTAGTTAGGTCGTTCCACCTCCAATCCGCCACACCTGCAGATTCAAGCGCTCTATCTCCGGCGGTGGGACTCCGGTCGAGATGTCGATCAGTCCCTCTTTTAGATTCTTGATCTCGAAGGGAGGGTCTTTTGTTCTGTTGGCCAGGTCCGCTGCCCAAAATGTCCGCTCACACCTGGGTGCTACTAACAAGAACGTTCCGCTGCAACGATTCAGGTGCGCGAGCACCCTCGGGATTAAATTGGGAGAAGGGAATATCCAGGCGAGACCATAACTCCATAGCTGACTGAAGGCGTCCATAAAGTAGGCGTAAGGATCGTTGCAATCCCTTGAAACATACTTTTCGACCACTGCCGACTCTCGCGAAGCGAACAGATCGATTTCTGGAACGCCCCATTCTCTGAAGATCTCCTCGGTGGCTCTGGGCAAGAGGTGCCATTCTGGAAGGCACTTTCCTCGTGACAGGCTGTCTGCTATGCCGTTGTATCTGCCCGGCATGTAAAACGCTGAGAGCATGAGGTTGAGCTCGTCTGCGACCTGGAGTATCTGAAAAGCGAGATTGTTCAGATCCAGGGATCTCGTGCCGCCCTCGTTTCGAAGGTACGCCACCAGAGATCGATTGTCGGTCTGTAGCAGAATATGCGTGTTCCGAAGCCGGTGAGCTTGCCTCTGTAGCGCGGCATAGACCGCGTACATTTCCTTCTTGTTCGAGTGCCAATTTTTCTGTGGTTCTGTCCACGTTCCCGACATGAATTTTCCGTCCAGTTGGGCTCCCCAGCCCGAGTCCGCCGCGTCTGTTGTTAAAAAGTTTGTTACCTGACTCTTGTGTAGACAGGACGTTGACGAGGCGGCTTCGAGCCACCAGAGCAGATCCCTCCTGGCTAGAGGGGGGATTTCCCTTCTCTCTCTCGTTCTCCCCTGCTTGAAACTCCTCAGAAAGATTTGCAGGCGTCGGCAATGTAGCCGACCTCTGTGGACAACGAAGTTTGCAAAATTTAGACGACCCAGAAGCCGTTGAAGCTGACTCAGGGTGCAGCTTCTTTCTGACGATATCTTTCTTATCGCCTTCTGAAGGTCCAAGGCTTTTTGTCGCGGCAGACTCACTCGGCTTTCTCGGGTGTTCCAGAGCACCCCTAGAAATTCCATTTCCTGGCATGGCTCCAAAATGCTCTTTTCTTGGTTTACCAGCCAACCGAGGGACTCCAGGAACTGAACTGCATCGAGAACCTGAGTCGATAACTTGGCTCTGTTTTGAGAGGCCAGCATAAAGTCGTCCAGATATACGACTCCCCTCATCCCTCGCGACCGAAGGGTCTCCGCAACCCAATTCGTTAGTGCCGCGAAGGTCTGAGGGGCAGATGAAAGGCCAAAGGGCAAGCATGTCATCTGATAAAGCTCTCCGCCGTACAAAAGGCGTAGGAGGCATCTGTGGGCTTTCGCCACCGGAACGTGAAAATATGCCTGCGAAAGATCGATTCGCACCAGCCAGTCTCCGTCCTGTAAAAAGTCCGGAATCGTGAAATGGGAAATCAGGTGAAAGCTTCTTACCCGGATACACCTGTTGAGCCCTCGAAGGTCGAAAATTGGTCTCACTCCTCCGTTGCTTTTTGGAACTAGAAACATCTTTGATATGAAGCTTGGTCCTGGGGACGACGGTCGTTCTAGCACCTTTTGCTCCTGAAGGGCCCGTATCTCTCTGGACATCAATTCGGAGGATCGTGTCTCGAATCGAGAGTTTCCCCACTCTCTCCCTAGCGGGAAAAACAACCACCCAAGCAACCGCGCAGACAACCGGTTGTTTTGTGCAAAAAAGCAACCGCAAAAGATGCGGTTGCTTGCGGTTGCTAGTTGCTGGTGGTTGCTAATGCAGTTGTTGATGGTTGCTTTAAGTTCATACAATCGCGATCGACCGATCATGCGGTTGTTGTTCTTTTCCAAAGTCCGCTGAATATGCCGGGATCGATTAAGGTAATCGGGGACGTTATTTATTGTATCATACGTGTAGTATTACGTAGTCCTCCTCTGTTAAGATAGAAAGTTGCTAAATACTTCATAAGAAAAACCGTAATTTTAGAAAAAATACAATATCCAGGAGTTTGGATTTAACCCATTAAGGATGTATTGGACGTACCTTCCCAACCAAAATTGACTTTCGTCGCGACAATATTGCATACTTTGTGATAAGATAAAAATCGGAAAAAATTCAACCACAATAAAGACGATAAAAGATTAATTTTGAACAATAATAGAGCCAAAAAGTTATCAATAAATTGTTTAAACAAAACATTGTTTACCAAATTTTTAGGGGAAGTTTCCTTTTTGATACGTGAAATGAATTCGTTGATTTTTCTGACTACACATGAGTTTTTTAAAAATTTTCTTATCATTTTGAAATTTCGGTTTTCGAAAATTTTTTAATTTTGAAAAATGAAGGAAGAATCATGAATTTTGGATATGTTTTCGTAAAAACGTTGTATATTTTACAATTTAGAAGTTTCCAGGGCATTGAACGAATAGTTTCGTAAATACAACCTTTACAAGTTTCCGAAACCTGAAATTTCAAAATGATAAGAAAATTTAAAAGAAATTCACGTGTAGTCAGAAAAATCAATGAATTCATTTCACATGACAAAAAGAAACATTCCTTAAAAATTTGTTAAGCAATGTTTTGTTGAAACAAATTATTGATAACTTTTGAGCATTATTATTATTAAAAAGTCTTTATTGTAGTTGTAAATCGTCTTTATTGTAGTTGAATTTTTTCCGATTTTTTTCTTATCATGAAGTAGGCAATATTGTCGACGAAAGTCACTTTTGGTTGGGAAGGTACGTCCGATACATCCTTAACGACCAAGATAGTTAATTTTATAACATGTTTTTGAACCTAAATTTTACATCTAACAAAGTAATAAATGAATATAATGTAAGGTTCTCATATTTTCGGGTGTGATAAAATAGAATCCCAAACGGGCATTGCGGTTTTAAAAAAAAAGTAAAAAAATCCGATTTTAGAGAATCAAAAAAGGGACAAAAAAGTTCCTGTACAACAATCTCTTGGATGAACGGGTAAGGCGCGGGCGCGTGTCAAAGAATAAAACTGCACCCAAACGCGTTTTATATGCGGATTAAAAAAGTAAAAAAATCTGATTTTAGATGATCAAAAAAGGGACAAAAAAGTTCCCGTACGGTCATCTCTCGGATGAACAGGTGAGGCGGGGGCGCGTGCCAAAGAATGAAACTGAACCCAAACGCGCTTTATATGCGGCTTAAAAAAAATATTAAAAAATCCGTTTTTAGAGAATCGAAAAAATAACAATAAAGATGCTGTACAGATATCTCTCAAAAAGTCATAGTTTAAAAGCTACAAATTGCCAAACTTCCAATGTGCAGGTATGCAGATATCTTCAGGGTCATATCGGTGACCCCAAAAACCCTTAAAGAACACGTTTCACGATAATTCGTTAATTTTTGAAAATTGGTTACGCCATTTCAAATTTGGTATTTTTCACTTCGAATTGGTAATCAGCGACCCCAAAAACCCCCTAGAACATATTTCACGATAATTCGTTAATTTTTAAAAATTGGTTCCGCCATATTGGATCCGCCATTTTGAATTTAGCATTTTTCACTTCGAATTCAGCAACCCCAAAAACCCCTTGAAACACGTTTCACGCTAATCCGTTAAATTTTAAAAATTGGTTCCGCCATATTGGATCCGCCATCTTGAATTTTGTATTTTTTACTTCGAATTCGTAATCAGCGACATCGAAAACCCTCAAATTGCTTACCTTTATGCAAAAATATTTGCGAGAGAAAAACGTGTGACCCAATCGATTAAGACAACCACTAACAACTGCACGAGCAACTACCAGCAACTAGCAACCGCAAGAAACTGCATCTTTTGCGGTTGCTTTTTTGCACAAAGCAACCGTTGTCTGCCCGGTTGCTTGTAGGGTTGTTTTACACGAGACAACCGGTTGCTTTTACCGCTAGGGCTTCGTAATGGTGGAGTCGCGACTAGAGGGATGCGCATTCCCGAGATGATCTTGAGGAGGGTGGGGGGAGCCCCCACCTCCTGCCACCTTTCCTGAAAATCCACTAGTCGTCCTCCTACCCACCTGTTTGTCATATAGTCATTTTTCAGCCTTCCTCCGAAAGGGCTCCTCCGACTTTGACTTCGAAGGATCTCCCCTGACCCCCTGGTAACCTCTAGAGCCACCTCGGCGGTTTTCGCGACCGACCTTGAACGAGGATCCCGGTTTACCCGTCTGAAAAGTCGCACGATGACCCGGGGCCCTCTGGTTGAAGTCCTTTTTCTGAAAAAATCTTTTATTTCCTGTATTAGAGGGGGCTTTGAGCCAAGTCTGTGCTCCTCCCAATGACTGCACCAAGGATGCAAGGTTCTCTTTTCCGAAGAGGTATTCGTTACTCGGAGGGACTTTTCGCAGAGCTGCTTGCACGTTTCTATTGTTCACCTCTGACAGCAGACGTTCTCTTCTATTTTCAATACATTCCGCTCTCTTACCGCAAACCACCTGAAGGGTGCACTCTAGATTCTTGAAACTCTGCGAGCCGGAACCGAAAGTGAGCGAAAGCTTCTCGAAAAGCGTATCCGGATTCAACTCGTTCGCGTTTGAAAAAGCCCAATTAATGACCGACTGAAAGCCCTCTTTTACCAGGTCCTTCTGGGCCAGAGCTGCGTTAGCCAGAGCGGCTAAGACTCGCTCTACAGAAATGTAGGGGTCTTTTCCTCAGTCCAGCTGGCATAGCTCTTCGTTTATTTTCAGTTCCGTGAAACCCGGAAACGCTCTGAAGTTCTTCAGCGCATTGGAGAACCTTACCTCTTTCCAATCCGCCGATCCGAAACGTTGTAAATCCTCGAGGGTATTGAGGCGATCCTTTGACGCTGGTGTAATGATGTTCTTTTCATCCACGTCAGACTTGAATGGACCCAACTCTAGAAGCTTCCGAGCTTCTCTTGGCTTTGAAAGAAAATCGCTCGACGTGTCGGGCGCTTGAACGCAAGTTGGAACTGCTTGCGGAGCCTGAAACAATAGACTGGATAAACGGCTTATCTGTTCTTGTAAATTCTTCAATTGACTGTTACGACGGCTCTTCTTTCGAGGAGGGGGAGACAAATCCGAATAGGAAGACTGCTCAGAGGATTCATCCTCGGATGAGACCTCCTCAACGAGGAGCTCGGAATTCTCTTTGTTCTCCCCGCCGTGGTCCTCCGGCTGATCTTTATTCGCATCACTCATCTTCGCACTCGAAATTTCTACTTGGAGAGTTGCACGGTATGCAAAAATCTCGAGTGAATGAAAAGTTCCACAGAAAACGTAAATAATCGCAAATAAAAACTTATTCTCGTAAGAGCAAAATTTTCGGCGTGTCAATATGGCGAAAATCAGCCACGCTATGAAGTGAGACACACGCGACGATGCCTTCCTGGGAGATCCGAGCGGAAAAATTGCCTACCTAGGTGGAAAAGTAGCTGAATTGTCGGTAAGTAGGGATTCTAAGGGCGAAATCACAACAGCTTCTCTCACTAGATGCCGTGCATCGGCCAAAGGTGTAACGCTTTCCGTGCGTTAAAAGCGCGGAATTCAAATTCTATGGACCAGCACAAACGTGTGGTTACCACCGAAGTCCGTGGGAGCTCGTTTCCGCGTCAAAGAGTTTAACTCACCTCGCGCGAGCGAAATTATTACCTGAAAATCGCGAAAAGTAAACGAAAGTCGAATCTACAAGGGTTTAAAGTCAGTTAATCAATATAGGACAGTTTTATTGTAAAAATTCTATCGTTCTAAATCCAAGTGATGGTGAGACGCGTTATGTTAGATAAGGGATGTTGTTCGCTTCGCGGTTCGACAGACCCTTCCTTTGGCTACCCTGCTAGCTGCCACGAAAAAGTCAAAGTTCCCGATACTCCCCCTACTACATGCTGGGCCCTCCCGTTGGCCAATTACAAATTTTAACTCGACCACCGAAGTCCGCGCGGACTCTCCCCCACGCAAGGGTGGGTCCGTGCGTGTGTCTCTTTCTCCCCTTCCTTGTCTCACCCTCCCTCTTAAGTCCCAACTCGAAAAGTTATTTACCTCTGGAAATTTTCCCCTCTCTTCCGCTCTTGAGTTTTCCGTCGCGTCGAGCGACGACTTGTGAAAGCCTCGCTTTGTACTTTCGGGTAGAGCAATAAAAGACAAAAAGGTCGATAGAAAAACTGAAAGAAAGCAGACCCGTCTCTGTTGAGAGTGCGTGTTTTTATGCATTTACTTTTAACCCGTGTGCGACGAGTTGTTTCGCGTTCGCGCGTCACGTGTTGAACACTCGTCCTTTTATTTAATATTTTCAAGAAAGTATTTTGTTTTTGTAGCCAGCAGCGTACCCATAAGTCTCCGTCTCTCGCGTTTCCTTTTACAATTTATGGTTAAACATATACGTATTTCCTAGAATATATAAGAACGTCGACAGCGCAATAAAGTTGCTTAAATGCTACAAAAGTATTCATATTATCATTTTCATGGTATCGTAATTACACCTAAAGTTATTGTATTCATGCATATATCGAGACATATCGTAAGTAATATGCTGGTATTTAAATCGTTCGTGTAACACAATATATATATAATTCAATTTAATTATACTATTTTTGGCAAAGTCAGCACGTTCTCCTCTCAATCAAAATCTCTGCTCTTATTTCGTTTCGAATCTACGCGCGATTGTACGCCCCCGGTTGATAGCGCCCTTCGCGGCTAATCCGCGAAGTGCGTATCGCGGAGCGTTACAAAGGAACACAATGGCGATAGCCAGCTTTTTCGGTGCTTCGAGGTTTTTCAAGCATGTGCAATGTGGTCGTTCAAGTTTGATTTTTACTTGCATAAAGCAGCGTGAGAGACAATGGATGTTTCAAAGTGCATGGATGATTCTTTACAATCGGTGTTCGAACGTCACCAATGCTGTTGCAGGAACAATTGCTGACGGCCCTGAGCTTAACCCCAAAAAGAAAAAAGTATTTATACCAAGGGTAACACTATTGTCGGAGGACAATGAAATGTCAGTCGTGACATTGGAAATGGCTCAGAAAATATCAAATCGAAGGAACTTAAAACTCGTCAAGATACTCGATTTTGATACGAAAACCGAGAGACCGATTTATAAACTCATGACGAGCAAGCAGTACATACAGGAGGGATTAGAGACAAAAAAGCAGAAAAAACAGGACGATGGAACAACACTGAAACACGAGAAACTTTTGTCAATATCTACGAAGATAAGCGAACATGATTTGCAAACGAAACTCAAGAGCATCGTGAAATTCTTGACAAAGAAGCATGAAATTAGAATATTGATATCAATTAATGAAAATAAGGAAAAAGCTGTGAGTCGTGACAAATATTTAAGAACACTTCATGTATAAGTTCTCAACCAAATGATTCAATGTAAATTGAAAGAAAAATGTGACTTATGGATATGTTTCAAGGCCATTCAATGACAATGAAAGGTATGCCCACAAAGTTTTGACGGTTTTGA
This sequence comes from Rhorus exstirpatorius, assembly GCA_963564615.1. NCBI lineage: Eukaryota > Metazoa > Arthropoda > Insecta > Hymenoptera > Ichneumonidae > Rhorus > Rhorus exstirpatorius. The sequence continues at coordinate 33,030,445 of OY751313.1, forward strand.
CTTACTATAAACAGTTACATGAATACAAGGCAATGAAAACAAGTATTACAATCTGGAACAAGAAAATTTTGGCTACTAGCTCAATTTATACCAGGAAAATCTCATTAAAAAATCATGCTATTTGATCCAAACACAAAATGATCTTAACAGAAAAATGGCTCACTGAAAGTTTATTACAGAAAATTAAAAAAACATTTACAAAATTTTGTAGTTGAATATATGAGACATTCCCCATCACATTAGTAGCAGGATTCCCTAACTCTCTAGCGATGATTATCGCTGTCACTAGCTATCAACAGCCAATTGCAAGGACAATTCAGGGGAAAGGTGCAACTCCCATAGGCTGTCTATAGCTAGCGACAGCGATAATCGTTGCTATAGACTTACGGAATCCCGCTACAGCAACTTATTTCAGACCCTCTCAGTTATTCCTCATAACCCCCTCTAAAACACCATAAATGGTATACAAAAACTTGGGACAACTTCATTTCTTTGTATCGTTTTGTCTACCCTTACAAAAAGATGTCAAACACAAAAAGTTATCAAATAAATTCAAATTATCGAACTCACAGTTTCCAAGTATATGTAGCATTGTTATTGCTTAAGGAGGTCCTTGACATATACTTGGGCGCGGCAAGGGGAACCTATAGCGCGGCACAGGCGATGTGCGGGGCAGGTCGCGTTCGGCATTTGTGTCGCTAAATACGTTTTCATTTTATTAATTTGCCATTACTCATTCTCAATTCTGTTTACAAGTATATTTCACAATTGGCACAGTGAAAAACTTTCTTTATGGGCAAATTATATCCATGAAGGTCTAATATATCGTTTAAGCGGTTCTTCAGGAAATGTTACCGTTTTTTCACTCCTAAAATAATCTCCAATCATAGCTTTAAATACTTCTCCCATAAGAGCCCACGTATAAGCGGCATATTTAATGTTTTTTTTTCTCATCAACTACGTCGTCAAAAAATCTGAAATAATTACGGTGTATCATGAGGCACGGTAGTGCCTCGAGACAAGTACATTTCCTCCTATACCGACATGTCGAGAGGTACTACAGCCTCTTATACGCCGCACAACTTGCTTATACATAGGAGTATATCTATATAACGAAACTTATTTTCCTAATTATTAATTAATTATACGGGCTTCGGCAATGATATTAACACGTATATTTTTTATTTTTTTTTCTCTTTCGATCGGTACCCAAATGAATGCTGTAGCTATTGATATATGAGAGATATCGCATTTTATTAATTATATTCGACGTACAATCACTTCACACGAAATTTTCGCATCTGTCGCACCAAAATCTGTCGCACCAAGAACTGTCGCACCAATTAGGTTAGGTCCATGGGTGGTGACAGATTGGTGCATCTCACATACGTGCCGTATCTATCTCTCTATAGTGCAGCATTGCCCCAAAATTCGTTTTCCTAAAAGTCGTTTCCGCGATTATTTTATTAAATAGTTATTTAATTGTGTAGAGTAAACATTAATTGAGAATTGTATTTTTCCACGATTCAGGATGTTTTTAATCGCGATAGTGATGCCACCGAAACGAGAAACTTTTCCATAACACGAGACGAAACAAGAAATTTCTCGTCTCGAACATTTTGGATTTTCTCGTCTCGAAACATTTTGATGAGTCAAAGACAAGACCAGGCAACCGACAAGATTGTTGACCGAGAAATCGAGAAATCTTGATGTTCAATCTCCGAATTTACCCCTTAATCCTACATCACCACGCACATTTTTCGTCCAGGCTGATCGCACCATAGTTTTTGGTGTCTAACAAGGAAGGTATCCCAGGTCGATCTCTCCGATTTTGATCTAACTCATATATGTTGTAGTACATTGAAAATTAAGCGACACGTATTTTTTTTTATCTGCCATTAAACACTTTAAGGGGGTGAAACCACCCTCCAAAGTAAGGCATGTCAAGGGGCCATTTGGCAGTTTCACCCACAAGGACATAATATTTTTTAACCAATCCAACTGCAAAAGTTTTCTCATAATAAGAAACGAAAAATGTAATTTTCTCGATTAAAAAAAAAAAAAACAAGGGGGTGAGCCACCCCTAAATATTATTACATTAATGCCAAAAATGGGCAAATTCAAGTAAAAAAATCTGAAAAAAATATATATTACGTATGAACACAAAATAAAATTGACGTGTTTTTGGATTTTCCCGAAAAAAAAAAATTGGCCGGGGTAACTACCCCCGAACGCTGTTTATCTTGCGTGTATGCGAAAAATGGTCTAATTCAAGTCTAAAAATCTGAAAAAATGTATATTGCGTATTAACACGAAATAATATTGACTCGTTTTGGATCTTCCTGAAAAAAAATTTTGGCCGGGGTAACTACCCCTGAACGCTGTTTATCTTGCGTGTACGCGAAAAATGGTCAAATTCAAGTCTAAAAATCAGAAAAAATGTATATTGCATATGAACACGAAATAATATTGACTTGTTTTGGATCTTCCCGAAAAAAAAATATTGGCCGGGGCAACTACCCCCGATGAACAAAATTCATTCGGGCGGTTTTTACTCTACGTACACGTTTCAAAGGTGATCGTGAGGAATTTAATTATATACAAAATACTGAATCTGCAAGGCAGACGTCGAAACCGAAGGCTGCACAAACGTTGCTGTTATTCGATGTTCATGGTGTAAAAAATCCTTCTGCTTGAAACACTTTTTCGACGATTATCATTATTGTTCAATATTCGAAAATTAATAATTTTTGGTTTATCATTTTCGTAACGATAAGTTATACCAATAAAACGTATTAAACTTCATTCGAAAAATTACCTTGTCTTTGTTCCCGATGATTTTTTTGTTTAAGCATTTGATGATATTGTGAGAAAACAAACAAACGTTAACAATTCAAAGCATTTAGGGGTAGTTACCCCGGCCAATATTTTTTTTCGGGAAAAACCAAAGACACGTCGAATTTCCTTTGGGTTCATACGCAATCTATTTTTTTTCAGATGCTTAGAGTTGATTTGACCATTTTTCGCATACACACAAGATAAACAGCGTTCGGGGATAGTTACCCCAGCCAATATTTTTTTTCGGGAAAATCCAAAAACAAGTCAGTATTATTTTGTATTTATACACACTGTACATTTTTTTCACATTTTTAGACTCGAATTTGACCATTTTTCGCATACACGCAAGATAAACATCGTTCAGGGGTAGTTACCCCGGCCAATATTTGTTTTCGGGAAGATCCAAAAACAAGCCAATATTCTTTCGTGTTCATATGCAATATACATTTTTTTCTGATTTTTAGACTTGAATTTAACCATTTTTCGCGTACACGCAAGATAAACAGCATTCAGGGGTCGTTACCCCGGCCAATTTTTTTTTTTTCGGGAAAATCCAAAAACACGTCAATTTTATTTTGTGTTCATACGTAATATATATTTTTTTCAGATTTTTTTACTTGAATTTGCCCATTTTTGGCATTAATGTAATAATATTTAGGGGTGGCTCACCCCCTTGTTTTTTTTTTTTTTAATCGAGAAAATTACATTTTTCGTTTCTCATTATGAGAAAACTTTTGCAGTTGGATTGGTTAAAAAATATTATGTCCTTGTGGGTGAAACTGCCAAATGGCCCCTTGACATGCCTTACTTTGGAGGGTGGTTTCACCCCCTTAAAGTGTTTAATGGCAGATAAAAAAAAATACGTGTCGCTTAGTTTTCAATGTACTACAACATATATGAGTTAGATCAAAATCGGAGAGATCGACCTGGGATACCTTCCTTGTGAGTTTAACTTTGATTTCAGCCAATGGCAGGCGATCTTTAGCGGCTTAAACCAGGTTTAAATTTTATACCACGATTGTGGAACCGGGCCTAAGAGGCTGTAGTACCTCTCGACATGTCGGTATAGGAGGAAATGTACTTGTCTCGAGGCACTACCGTGCCTCTTAATAGCGAGGTCACTGAAATATGAGATATATGTTCTCGACTAAGCCTTTTTTCGCGCTCTATATTCTCGGTTACGCTATGCTTCTGTTTTGAGCGTCGCGAAATCTGCAGAATAGCATAATTCACATATAATTGAATCACTTATGACTTAGAACTCCTTTAACCCTTTCATTCACAGTGGGACCGCGACTGTCCCACCCTTAACTCTTTCAGTCCTCCATTTTTCATCTGCACCGATTTTTATGAAAATTGGTACCTGGGGGTTTTCGGGGTCGCTGATCACGAATCCGGCATTGGATTTTAAAAATAAAAAATGGCATATCCAATGTGGTGGACGTGAAATTCCAAATACTTATTAATTCTTCTAAAACTTTGTACTCAAGGGTTTTCGGGGACGCTGATCACGAATCTGGCATTAGATTTTCAAAATTCAAAATGGCAGATCCAATATGGTGGACGTGAAATTCCAAATACTTATTAATTCTTCTAAAACTTTGTACTCAGGGGTTTTCGGGATCGTTGATCACGAATCCGGCATTAGATTTTCAAAATTCAAAATGGCGGATCCAATATAGTGAACGTCAAGTTTTATATATCGACCCGAAAATCTGGATTTAGACTACCAATGACCCCCCTCCCCAACGAATCGTGAAGGAAAATTACTGTATTAAATTAAGGCAATTTTAAATTACATCCCAACTGAGCTAGCTCCAGAACGGTCATTGTGCGCGCATTTCTCGCTCTTTGTCGGCGCCTGGCGGGGTATTAGGCTCAATATTTTCGCCTGTCATTTTATACACACTATCCTGAGGGTTGAAACTAACGAATAATTTTTGTCCCAGCCCTCTATAAATAAGACACCTTCAGCAGTTTTTTACGCACGTTTAGCATCACCTGTAGCTACTTTTTACCAACAAAATCACCTGGTAATATTATTATCGAATTTATAACATAATTAGCTACTGCCACACCGAAAACCAGTGCTCTATAAATCCGACTCCTTTAATTTAATTTTCAACCCCTTTACAGGGGTACTGCGCCCGCACCCACCAATGAAAAGCTGCCAGGCGTCCGAATCAATTATAATGAGACAGACTCATGAAGTGGGCTTAATCGATCTATAAATAAGACACCTATTTTGCTTTTCAGCTCTTGGACTAAAACCCGTTAGAACTTTTCTTGACGAAAATTGACTTGCGGGGGCCCAGGGTTTCTTTAGCTATTCCTCTGCCCCCCCCCCCCCCCCCGCCCCTTCTGTCGCCACGCAGTCGGCCTAGAGACTATGTTAAAGGCTATTATCATCGTACATATTCTAAGAAGTTGAACATGGTTGCTAGTAGTTTTTGTTGATATTTCGGACGCGTGGAATCAGAGATTTAAGTGTACATTGCAAAATATTCTATGGGTGATCGGGAACGCATACAGAGGTCCACAACTGTGACGCTTATCTAATACTCATTTTTTATAGCTCCAATAATAACTTTTCGGAATTATTATTCACCAAAATCAACGTCTATAGATGGTCTTTTTGAGATTTTAATCACATTGAAAATCAAATTCCTATCGAATGTAACCTTTGGTTGGGACTTTATATGTGCAGTATCCTTAAGTGAGAAAATCATGCAAATTTTGTGATAATTATTGCATTTTAATTGCAGGAAGCTATGTTCACTCAGATACAAACAGTGGTGAAAGATTTGTCACCGATTATTACTAAGTCTTCATCAGGCCACAATTTCAAGATTTATCTGCGCCCTAAACTCGAAGGCAACGTATCGGACGGTTCTAATAATAAAATAACGGACGGTGGAGACAAAGCTTCTGGTGCACCTGGATCATGACTCCCTCCGAGGATAGACACGCTCCGAGGATGTATATAATTGGGTTCATTAATGCTTACAAAGATATACCATTGTAAATATTTTTCTGTAACTCATTTTTTATGTATAATTTTTTTCAGAATATATTCTTAACCCTTCTATTGGCAGGTGAAAAAAGATGTGTCAAAAATGTTTTTGAGAAAAAAAATTCTGTAGTGTGAGACTTTGGTGTCATGTTATTCGGTTTCCAAAATTCAATGTGGTAGATCCGCATATGACCGATTTAATTTTGATAAAATATTTAGATTTTAATGACAATGCATACCGTACAATTTCAGAGTTGCGGAATCCTAATTGACTATTATATTATTATATTCGCGAAAATCTTTACACTTAAAAAAAACGGACAGCTTATTGTAATAATGGACTCTTAAAATTTTTTAAATCATCGAATCCTAATTTGATGTGACATTTTTTAAATCCGAAATAGCGTATTCAATACAGACCTAAAGTCAAAAAAGTGGATTTAAATAACAACGGGAATGTCGGGGGGTTGATTCAGTAAATATTGTTACGTCCTGGGTCGAAATACCCACCTAAATTAGAAATTTTTCACATAAATTCTTTTAGTAACGGACGATCGAATTAAAAACCGGATTAATATGATCCAGGGTAAAAATAAAGAATATTCACTCTCTTACTCAAATCACGAGAAAACACGAACGACCAGAGGTGACCCTCATTGCCGGGGTTCACCCGCCTAACGCACAAAAACTTTAATCTTTTACGAACGAGGCTCGTTGCGGGGAGAAGGTGCGTGAGTGACGAACCGGCGTATGTTGCGCGTTATCACCGAGCTCCCACAGATGCTGGAAGCCGGTGAAAATCAGCGCCTTGTTGGCTCGCACAAGATGGCCGCGCTTATCGCTTAGGGACGAGTCTCAACATAAACAACAAGTGCGCTTCGAGAATATCGATGTCCCGGCACTGACAATAGTCAGAAATTCGTCTGGAAAATATCGATGTCACGACACGGACAGTAATATCACCAGCCATGATAACTGGAAATGAGTCTGGAGATTATCGTCAGCAGGATGTCGAGGCGTGAGAGAAACCCTTCCCTCACGCGCCGATATGTCTCACCATTGATCAACGATGACAATAAAATAAAGGACTATATAATGTCCGGGAGTCCGCGAGTCAGAGAAGAGTTGAGAACTCAACCCAAACCAACGGAAAATAATCAAATAAATTAAGAAAATTCTATGGTGGCCATGGTAAAATAACAGGAACATAAGTGATAAAAACTGGCCCTTTACCGAGTCACCAAATATTTTTAACGTATGTAAACCTAAAACCCAACCCAAACCAAAACAGAATTTGTACAACTAAAATTTGGAACATATGTTAAAAATATTTGGTGGCCCTGAAAAAGGCTGGTTTTTATTGCGTATATTCTTGTGTCAGGTGCCGGGTTCCCGACTAACCATTTTGGCGACTCGGCAACACAGGTCGATGACGGTTGGAAATTAAAACAGAAACTGTCTCAAAATTTCTTACATCTGATAATTACAATATTTCCACATAGCGCATTAGGAATTCCGGTGCAAGGTCTTGAGGGTGCAAGTCAATGCTTGCGCGAGCAGGATTTTTGAATTGAAAAAATTTGCCCCTGCTCTTTCACCTGGCGATTGACAGAACGCCACTTGAACGAGTTAGTTTAAGAAATTACAATCAACCTGCGCTGCGAACATTACGTCGTGTAGTTTTAAGTGTTTACTGTATGAGTGAGTCCAAGAGCTGTCAAGTAATCGAGGACAGAGTGTAAGGTGTGTAACGCGAGCGGAAAGAACTGCTGTGGTTGCTGCGTATGCCAACGACCGGGCCTGGTGCAGGATGGAGCTTTGCGAGCGTCGGTATTCGCGACGCTCACTCAGTGGAGCGCTAACTATCGGCAGTTTGGCGAACCTTTTATAAGAGGGTCGAGTCAGTTATAAACACGGTGATAGCATTGTTTTGACGTAGCGATAATGAAATTTTAATGATGATAATGATGATTTGAAAAATTGTGATTGATTGTGATGTAGATTTAGTATATATTGATATGATATGGCTGACGGTAAGAATAAACCTTTATTTCTTCACTGTGCGTATATAACCGTAAACGTGATAACTAATAAAAACCTAATGAATTCTCGTGACAGAAAGAAAAAGTGTTAACACCCAGAAAAGGAGTAAAGTGCATTGCAGTGTGCCAGGATGCTCGTCAGGAGCGAAGAAAAATCTAAATCTTTCCTTTTTTTTATTTCCTAAAGAAAGAACGGCGAATGCAAAAATCACAAATTATTTCAACAATGCTGAAACCGTCGACTGCAGGGAAGAATGGATAAGACGTTTCAAGATTGGAAAAACATGTTCCAATACAATGAAGGTCTGCTCATTGCATTTTACAAAAGATAATTTTTTTTACCAAGGTAAATATCTTATAGTACGAATCTTCGATCCTGAAATATTGTGGGATCTTTCGTATTTTCCACTAGCTTTCATCATTTATAATTATTGTAGGTGAAAATTGTAGGAGAAGAGTTTTAAAAAAAGACGCGCTTCCTTCGCTTGAGCTTCCAGCAACTCCTGTACACGGTACACAGAAAAAAACATTGACGTCAATATCATCATACAAAAAAAATGCTAATCCTACAGCGAGAGAAAAAATATATCAACGACGAAATGGAGTTCAGCTGTGAGAGAAAAAAGTGGCGGAAGCTCAAAGGTCAGAATTGAACAAGTATATGTATAAAAGGAGTATGGAACAAGAACATACATTTTTTTATATACGTGCTTTGAACCATACAAATATTCCCAAGAAAATTGCGAACAGTACAAACAACACAGATGGTTATGAATAAGTGCGGTTGAACGTTTTCTTTGATCTTATGGTTTTTCGATATTGTTGACGATTTTATGGAAGTTTTGCCTATTTTCTCATAGCATTTCACTGGTGTTATTACGGTAAAAATGGTTGGGATACTTTTTATACTAACAGGAACTATTTTTTCAATGTTTATTATTTTGTTAGAGAAGCACACAATGAGGAGGAAGATTTGAACAACAATGCCGAATCAACCAATACATCATTTTGCAACAAGAGAACGAATCGCAAGAGGGATGAGAGCTTGGATGAGCTCTTCAAACGTCATGAAAGCGAGGTTAATCGTACTCAAGAATTGAACGATCTCACAGAAAATTTACCTACAAATATTTCTGTTGAAACGTTAGAAGCGTGTAAGACGTTACTCGAGTTGCAAAATGTTCGACGGAACGTAGGAATTCAAGTTACAAGCGGCGATATACCTTGTCCATCATTCATGCATTATATAACGTCCGATAATATCCTCAATACGTTGACGGGTATTTCTACGATGAAAACATTAGATGGTCTAGCGCTGATTGTTGAAGAAATTACGCAACCAACGAGAAAGCACACTCTGACCATAAAAGAACGAATCGTATTAACGCTTATGAAGATGAAACAAGATTTATCATACGCTATGCTTGCTGCTCTGTTTCATGTTGTAAGTCGTCAAACAGTGGCACGCATATTTAAGTCCATGGTAATGATATTGTCAAGGATACTTTCCCAGGTAATCTATTGGCCTTCTCGCCAAGAAATAGATGACAATATGCCGATGTGCTTCGAGAAATTCAAAAAAACTCGCATTATTTTGGATGGTACCGAAGTTCCTGTCGAGAGACCGAAGTGTCTGCGTTGCCGTATTCGATGTTACTCCCAGTACAAATCGACTTTCACCATAAACTATCTCACCGGAGTAACTCCTGCTGGGACAATATCATACGTAAGTGAAGGATACGGTGGTAGAGTCTCTGATAAATTTCAGTTTATGAAATCTGGGTTGTTGGAAAAAATGAATGGCGGGCAAGACGCAATTATGGTTGACAAGGGTTTCCTTATTGAGACTGAATGTGCAGCGTCCAATATAGATCTTATTCGGCCACCATTTTTGCGCGATAAAAAACAATTTTCATACGAGGATGCAGAATTAAATCGCAGTATAGCAGGAGCAAGGGTGCATATCGAACGCGTAAATCAGAGGATTAAAATATTTAAAATATTGAGAAATCGTTTTCCTTGGGGTTTAATTGGTTACGCAGACCATATATTTATTATTGCTTGTGCATTAGTCAACATGTCAGGTCCGATTTTATCTGCCGATAAGTTTTAAAAGCAATGGAATCAATAAAAGGCATGCTTGCACGTGTTTTTGGAACGGAGGGGCGATGGTGATCGATAAGACTATTACAAAATTAATAGAAGGTTGATAGTTAAAAAATGCATGTTTGCATGATAAGACTGATAAGACTGCAGTTGAAAAATGCATGTTTCCATGATAAAACTGTTACAGAATGAATGTGAGGTCAGTAATTAAAAAATCCTTGTTTTTTTAAAATTATTTTATTATCTAAAATTTCTTGAATGTTCTATTTTTATTTTTTTAATTATATCGAAAAATGTACATTTTGGTATGTGATACTAATATATAAAAAGAGTTCCTATTACGGTGGTAAGGAATGTACATTTTTACAAAAAGATTCCAAATATAATACACGTTGCGCAATAAATAAATGTGAGTTTATTCACCCGTGTTATTTTTTTCCCATTCCCTACAAACGTAATGTAGCATTTTCGACGCATAAATGTTGCGAACAGCCAACAACATTTCATATGCAAAATCTTTGTCGAATGGAACTGAAACAATATACATCGACTGATCAAAAGATGAATATATACCAAAGTCACAGTTTTGTACATTCAATATCAGTTGGCCTAATTGAACTTGCCCATAATACGAATGTTTCTTTTTCAATCTATGATTTTCATCTAAGAAAGGGCAAGAATCCAAGCACTCTGTTATGGTTTTCGTTTTTGCTGAATATGAGCATTTTATTTCTAACAATAATTCCCGGCCATTATCGCCAAACACTACGCCATCCGGCGAATATCCTACCCAAGAACAATTAGGGTTAACTACGAAGCCACACTGTTCGACTTTCCTTCCAGTAATCTTTTCGTACTGTCGTCTCGCAAATTGCTCGTGGATAATACCGTGTTTGACAAACTTATTTGTAAATTCCTTTGGCCAAAAACAATTCCTCGTTTTTTTTCCCAATTTGGCTTTGCATTACAGTGGAAACTCATTTAATGCACGACTTTTGTACCGACACCTATTGAGGGAGTGCATTAATCAAGGGTACCCCTCTACAACTTTTGGCAGAACCAATCCCTGCAGAGAGCATATCCCACGCTCGTACATATGTATATGCTATGAATATCGTTGTTTCTGTCACACGAATTGATCAGCTGTTAGGAAATGAAGGAATGCTTTTATTTTTAAATCATTCGCCAAAAGTGTACAAAAACCGAGTCTAAATTTTAATCTCGCAACGTTACTTTTTTCAAAATCATTTACGCAAGCACAAAACGATTTTTTTTCTTTATTAGAAACGAAATCTTACCTATCGCGTTTTGAGGTTGACGACTAACAAGAGTGTCGCTAGCGGCAGGTAACCACGAGCAACAAGAGAGACGGCATAAAAGGAGAAAGAGGGGTGGGGCTAGTGTCTCGAGGCCCGAAGTGGTGGGGGGTGCGCGGCGTGAATCAATCAAGGGAATCGAGGGGAAATCAGGCAACAAATGAGCGTGCATCAAATGAGTTTCTACTGTATTAGCATATGTAAATAAAGAATAAATTCGTGAACCCGAAACTCTTACTTCTCGTTCCTTTCTCCATAATGCCCGAAACACCGCTGTGTCATAACACAATTGGACTGGATCAGGAACAGAAAAACTGTTCAATACTGAAATGCAGCACTGATTTGATACAAGCGGAGGCAGGTTGTATATGTCGGTGAAAAATTTACTTTTCAAACTATTCTGTATAATTTCTGCTATCCGATTTTTAGAAAATACTTCAGCGGGAGTGCAACGCTGAGTTGTACCACGACCCATTTGGTGTAGCGAAATTGCTGCGTTTGGATTCAGAGTGCAAAGTCTATCGAATAAATCGGGAACATCTTGTTGTAAGTCAGATTTCCCTTCCAAAGCGCAACAAAAAGTATTTACTGGAGCAGGAGCAAATTCTTCGTGAACGTTTTTCTTTCGTGCAGACCATACACATTTCAAATCCGTGCAGGATAAATCCTCCAGACTCACAATGTCGTTTCTGAGAGAAAAAATAACTTAAGTTAGGTTATAAATCCCTACGTAACAATCATTCTCGCAGCGAATAGTGTGAAAAAATAGTAATCAGAATAAATCATTTTTATTTCTGAAATATTTTTGAAAATAGACGTACCTTTCGAGAAAAAGTAATACGGCTACGACATGTTTGCAAATGCCCGACAGTCCGGCTTTGCACGAGCATTTCATTTGTTGGATAGTTATTCCTTCGTTCTCAATTTTTATCATTCCATCAACAGTGTGAGGGAATTTACTGAGAGCACTCGTTTGTAAAACGAGACCGGTTATTTTTTTTAGAGATGAATCTGGCGTGACTTTCGTTGTTTTGGAGCAGCCAACCGTAATTACTTGTCCGGATTTTAAAACCTCTTCACCTTCATTCATATTCCGACTGTGCACATCCCCTTTTACGAACTCGTAGATTTGTGTTAATCTTAAAAACATTTTGATTTTTGAATGACACAAGCGCTAATTAAATAAAAATACGGTCAACGCGGTGTGACACACGGGATAAACACCATATACGCGGCTAGAGTACCCTATTTTCAGCCCACGTGACCAAGCTGCTTGCAGCGCCGCCATCGGTCATGAGCATCGCGAATACCACGGGAGAGCGAGCGAGTGAGGTAACGAAAGGTCGGCAGCCAATATTGTCAGCTGTGCCGATAACTCAGTGAGTAGCGTGCGTGTGTGTATCTATGACTAGAGAGTTTTTTTGTCTTGCGATCCAGCTATTCGTTCGAGCCTTTTAAATTATGACCTATTCATTTGTATTCTTGGATTAGAGTATTTGACTTTTCTAAATTCTGTTAATTAAATAAATATTGGACTATTCAAGGGAACGAAGTTATTTACAGTTAATTCATCCTGACCATAATTCCTTGTTCCAACTATCCAAAGGAACGGGCCCGTATGGGACGTTGGCAGAAAACTTATCCTAAACAAAATTAAATATAAACCCTTGTGCCTCACACAAGGGATTTCCTTTGTCAGTCGTGCAATAACGCCCTGCACGTCACATCTGTTACTTTGCCATGGCCGCTACCAGTTAAATCAGAATGGATTGGCAAATGTTTAATGCCGTGAGTGAAAAGAAAAATAGAGAGGGTGATTCACACGTTCAAACACGCCTAAGAATTTTGAAACATGATGAAACATCAACTACGAGTTTACAGGTATAGAAAAAAAATACTTGTCCTTTATTTTTGAATGTTCTGCAACATACATGCATGTATGTTGTCGAACATTGAAAAGTAAATGGCGGAAAAACAGTTTCAAGGGGTGCACCCTTTTGCAACAGGGGTGCATGAAAAGTCGGACATGCAAACTTCATTATTTAAGACAAGAAATATTGTGCAATTTATTTTATGTCGATTGGAGCACTGCTTCTATGTGGAACAGCCAAATTACCAGTTGCAGCCCCTTATTATGGCGGTTGATTTCACCCCTCAAGTCAGCTTAACGGTACGTATAAAAAATCCAGGTCTCTTATTAGATCAAAGACTCCAACATATCCAAAGCTCATTGAGATCAGAGAGGGACACCTCACGCTGTTTCCGAGGGGTAGTTTACCCCTTCATTTTGCTCATCGAAAAAAATAAAAAACGCGTAAATTTTATGTTATAATGCTCTCTAATTTAGTTTTTGTTTCATTATAGAATCGGTCAATAATCCACTTTGTTACATCGAAATACGTATAAAAATGAACATTTCAAGGGGTGGTTCACCCCCTTGCGACAAGGGTGCATGGAAAGTCGGACATGTACATTTCATTATTTAGCATATATGAAACATTTTGCAATCGAATAAATGTATATCAGTGCACGAAAAAAACATTTCTTTCTGAGGGGTAGTTTACCCCTTTATTTTGGTTATTCGAATAAAGCAAAAATACGTAAACTTGATTTTTTTGTGCTCTTTAATTTGGTTTTTGTTTTATCAAAATCGGTCAATAATCCAATTTGTTACATAAAAAAACGTATAAACATAAACGTTATAAGGGGTGGTTCACCCCCTTGCAACAGGGGTGGATGAAAAGTCCGACATGTAATCTTCATTATTTAACTCAAGAAAAAATTTTCAATTGGTTTTATGTCGATCAGAGCACTGCACAGTGGTTCAGAACGGCCGAATCCCTGGCCAAAAGTCGAAAAATGAAGGTTGAAATATCGATGTTTTTGAAATAGATTCTTGTAGAGGAGGGTTTGGGGTATTCAGACCGCATAAGCTGAGGTCAAAATATTTTATACCTACTTTCCTACGACAGTCGAAAGTTGCCTCTTTTAGGAACACGCGCGCGACACTTCGCTGCTCAGTCTTATAGCGTTTTCCACTGGGGAACTCAGTGCAGATTTTAACACGCGAGTGAGTGAGACAGAGATGCACTGACAAGGAAGGTATCCCAGGTCGATCTCTCCGATTTTGATCTAACTCATATATGTTGTAGTACATTGAAAACTAAGCGACACGTATTTTTTTTTATCTGCCATTAAACACTTTAAGGGGGTGAAACCACCCTCCAAAGTAAGGCATGTCAAGGGGCCATTTGGCAGTTTCACCCACAAGGACATAATATTTTTTAACCAATCCAACTGCAAAAGTTTTCTCATAATGAGAAACGAAAAATGTAATTTTCTCGATAAAAAAAAAAAAAACAAGGGGGTGAGCCACCCCTAAATATTATTACATTAATGCCAAAAATGGGCAAATTCAAGTAAAAAAATCTGAAAAAAATATACATTACGTATGAACACAAAATAAAATTGACGTGTTTTTGGATTTTCCCGAAAAAAAAAAATTGGCCGGGGTAACTACCCCTGAATGCTGTTTATCTTGCGTGTATGCGAAAAATGGTCAAATTCAAGTTTAAAAATCTAAAAAAATGTATATTGCGTATAAACACGAAATAATATTGCCTTGTTTTTGGATCTTCCCGAAAAAAAATATTGGCCGGGGTAACTACCCCTAAACGCTGTTTATCTTGCCTGTACGTGAAAAATGGTCAAATTCAAGTCTAAAAATCAGAAAAAAATGTATATTGCGTATAAACACGAAATAATATTGGCTTGTTTTTGGATCTTCCCGAAAAAAAATATTGGCCGGGGTAACTACCCCTAAACGCTGTTTATCTTGCCTGTACGTGAAAAATGGTCAAATTCAAGTCTAAAAATCTGAAAAAAATGTGTATTGCGTATAAACACGAAATAATATTGCCTTGTTTTTTGATCTTTCCGAAAAAAAATATTGGCCGGGGTAACTACCCCTAAACGCTGTTTATCTTTCCTGTACGTGAAAAATGGTCAAATTCAAGTCTAAAAATCTGAAAAAATGTATATTGCGTATAAACACGAAATAATATTGCCTTGTTTTTGGATCTTCCCGAAAAAAAATATTGGCCGGGGTAACTACCCCTGAACGCTGTTTATCTTGCGTGTACGCGAAAAATGGTCTAATTCAAGTCTAAAAATCAGAAAAAAATGTATATTGCATATGAACACGAAAGAATATTGGCTTGTTTTTGGATCTTCCCGAAAACAAATATTGGCCGGGGTAACTACCCCTGAACGATGTTTATCTTGCGTGTATGCGAAAAATGGTCAAATTCGAGTCTAAAAATGTGAAAAAATGTACATTGCGTATAAATACAAAAGAATATTGACTTGTTTTTGGATTTTCCCGAAAAAAAATATTGGCTGGGGTAACTATCCCCGAACGCTTTTTATCTTGTGTGTATGCGAAAAATGGTCAAATCAACTCTAAACATCTGAAAAAAATAGATTGCGTATGAACCCAAAGGAAATTCGACGTGTCTTTGGTTTTTCCCGAAAAAAAATATTGGCAGGGGTAACTACTCCTAAATGCTTTGAATTGTTAACGTTTGTTTGTTTTCTCACGATATCATCAAATGCTTAAACAAAAAAATCATCGGGAACAAAGACAAGGTAATTTTTCGAATGAAGTTTATTGGTATAACTTATCGTTACGAAAATGATAAACCAAAAATGATTAATTTTCGAATATTGAACAATAGGGATAATCGTCGAAAAAGTGTTTCAAGCAGAAGGATTTTTTACACCATGAACATCGAATAACAGCAACGTTTGTGCAGCCTTCGATTTCGACGTCTGCCTTGCAGATTCAGTATTTTGTATAAAATTAAATTCCTCACGATCACCTTTGAAACGTGTGTCTGTAGAGTAAAAACCGCCCGAATGAATTTTGTTCATCGGGGGTAGTTGCCGCGGCCAATATTTTTTTTTCGGGAAGATCCAAAACAAGTCAATATTATTTCGTGTTCATATGCAATATACATTTTTTCTGATTTTTAGACTTGAATTTGACCATTTTTCGCGTACACGCAAGATAAACAGCGTTCAGGGGTAGTTACCCCGGCCAATATTTTTTTTCGGGAAGATCCAAAACAAGTCAATATTATTTCGTGTTAATACGCAACATACATTTTTTCAGATTTTTAGACTTGAATTAGACCATTTTTCGCATACACGCAAGATAAACAGCGTTCAGGGGTAGTTACCCCGGCCAATATTTTTTTTCGGGAAGATCCAAAAACAAGGCAATATTCTTTCGTGTTCATATGCAATATACATTTTTTTCAGATTTTTGGACTTGAATTTGACCATTTTTCACGTACAGGCAAGATAAACAGCGTTTAGGGGTAGTTACCCCGGCCAATATTTTTTTTCGGGAAGATCCAAAAACAAGTCAATATTCTTTTGTATTTATACGCAATGTACATTTTTTCACATTTTTAGACTCGAATTTGACCATTTTTCGCATACACGCAAGATAAACATCGTTCAGGGGTAGTTACCCCGGCCAATATTTGTTTTCGGAAAGATCCAAAAACAAGCCAATATTCTTTTGTATTTATACGCAATGGACATTTTTTCACATTTTTAGACTCGAATTTGACCATTTTTCGCATACACGCAAGATAAACATCGTTCAGGGGTAGTTACCCCGGCCAATATTTGTTTTCGGGAAGATCCAAAAACAAGCCAATATTCTTTTGTGTTCATATGCAATATACATTTTTTTCTGATTTTTAGACTTGAATTTGACCATTTTTCACGTACAGGCAAGATAAACAGCGTTTAGGGGTAGTTACCCCGGCCAATATTTTTTTTCGGGAAGATCCAAAAACAAGGCAATATTATTTCGTGTTTATACGCAATATACATTTTTTTAGATTTTTAAACTTGAATTTGACCATTTTTCGCATACACGCAAGATAAACAGCATTCAGGGGTAGTTACCCCGGCCAATTTTTTTTTTTCGGGAAAATCCAAAAACATGTCAATTTTATTTTGTGTTCATACGTAATATATATTTTTTTCAGATTTTTTTACTTGAATTTGCCCATTTTTGGCATTAATGTAATAATATTTAGGGGTGGCTCACCCCCTTGTTTTTTTTTTTTTTAATCGAGAAAATTACATTTTTCGTTTCTCATTATGAGAAAACTTTTGCAGTTGGATTGGTTAAAAAATATTATGTCCTTGTGGGTGAAACTGCCAAATGGCCCCTTGACATGCCTTACTTTGGAGGGTGGTTTCACCCCCTTAAAGTGTTTAATGGCAGATAAAAAAAAATACGTGTCGCTTAGTTTTCAATGTACTACAACATATATGCGTTAGATCAAAATCGGAGAGATCGACCTGGGATACCTTCCTTGTGAGTACATATGTGTCTCACTTACTCTCATCCGAAAAACTTTAGTCGGTGCGCACTCGGTGCACCAGTGGAAAGCGCTATTACAGTGCTCCACAAAATAGTGAATAAGTTTACAAGACGTGTCCGATTCCAATTTTCAAAAATGGAAAACGTTAATAAAGGTATGTAGAACATTTTATGTACTTCAATGTTCGAAAATGTTTGTTGTTATTTATGAAACGTTATGCTAACGGTACTCGTGATTTTCATATTTTTTCGTTTTTTTAAAAATACATTCGTGTTGATACAAAAAAATTTTAACACATTTTAACGCTGACATTGACAGGGACATGTTTGTTGAACTATCTATTAATGAAATGTACAAGAATTAGCTGCTCGAAAGTTGCCCATTTTGAATAATAACAATTTTAGTGTTACCGTGCACACTGTCGTGCGCGTTCCGCACTGTGACTAATGGCGATACTCCGCTCAACTTTTTATACCTGAGGCTTAAAAGGGCCCCGGTATAGAGTTTTTCGTAGAAATTTTCTATCTCTTTGCAAGTATTCTGGAGATAAGTAAGTTATATTATTGCAACGGTGTAACATTGTAAATAAAGATTTAAAATAACATTCCAACCGTAATGGCCATTTTTACAAACATATCGAAATATATCAGTTCATGAACAACAAAGACAATTTGTAAAACATAATAATATTGTTTTTCAATGGATTGTTTATTACTGTAGGATTGCTTATAACATTTTTATTTATTTTTAAAGAATAGTAGAACAGTAAAGTGCAGTAGTATATTAATAAAATTAAAGTTACGCACAATATATGCAACTTTTTAAATTCAATCAATGGAATTTTATTTGTATAACTTTTACAAAGTTTTTTACAAATCTTATAAATTCTCTCGATCTCATCTACATTATTCCTTTTCCCCTCCTTTTACTCCTCCCGTATTCTTAACTCTCTCTCTCTCTCTCTCTCTCTCTCTCTCTCTCTCTCTCTCTCTCTCTCTCTCTCTCTCTCTCTCTCTCTCTCTGTTTCACGTTACATTTCTATCCTTTCATTAACGCATTTCCCATTCCTCATCCACACTCTTTCCTCTCTCCCACTCATATCATACTCCGTCCTCTTACTTTCCTACAGGCTATTACTGTTTCGCATATACTACCCCATCATTCACTTTTCATTTTTTCCCTATTTTTCCGTCTCCCTTCCCCTCTCCCATCTCTCTTCCCTCTTATTCCCTTTCCAACTCTGTCCCTAGCGTATTGAGCGACCGCATGAAACCACCTTGGAAACCACCTAAAAACGACGGTGTTTTTGTGCCAAATTTATACCGACCAAACCACCGCGGAGACCACTGTCCCGGGGGTCCCAATTTTTCGAGTGGAGCTTACGGCAAAGTGGATTTCAAAATAACGACTGGCAAAACCACCGTAAAACGAGCACTGACACTCGAGCAGTCGTTTAATGGTCGTTTTAACGGTTGTCATTTGTACAAACCACCATGCCGTAAGCTCCGTTAAAAAAAGTGGGACCGTCGGGACCGTGGTTTTCACAGTGGTTTGGTCCGTATAAATTTGGCACAAAAACACCGTCGCTTTTATGGTGTTTTGTATGGTCGCACAGACTGCTAGGGGTCCTTCCATCCCGATTCTTCTATTTTCCACCCACACTTTACTGTTCCCTTTTACAATTTCCTCGCCCTCTCACCGTCTCTCTTACAACATTCTACACATCTTTTACATATCTTTCACGCACTCTACATCCCTCATCTCTCATTCCCGTTACATTTCTGCCATAACCCAGTGAACACCGTAATATTGCAGCAATGTAACGGCAACATAACCGAATATTACAAGTAATATTACCTGGATGTTACATATAAATTGCATGTAACTTGCCATTTCCGACTCAGCAATATAACATGTTATATAATGTGTTATATACCCGGTATGGAATAGTTATATTTCAAGGTAATGTAACAAAAGTCTTAAAAGTTATATAAATGCAATATTCTAAAATAATATGATGAAATAAAAGATTATTATTAAATAATCTTTTTATTTCATCATCTTATTTTGTCATTTTTATAGGTTATAGAAGAGTTACACTGGAAAAAAAGAATCCTGCACGGATTTCTCGATAGGATTTTATTCTCCTCGACGGGGATTCGAACCTGCGACCTTCGTATCTATCCTACCTATCTACCTAATACGCTACCCACTACGCTATCGACTGTTTATGAACTCTGACGATTCGTATCATGTATTTGACACGCCGGAGAATTCTTGATCAGTTGTATGTTGAGAGCTACTCAAGGGATGGTGGTGTCCCGTCTTCCACCCTTTATTTAGTATAACCATATCGGTTTTGGAAGAAATTACAAAATTGAATGTGGCAAATACAATATGGTGGATCAAAAGTTCTAAAAATGCCATAATATTATATACATATGTTATTTTATATCAGGACATGAATAATCATATTATGATTATACATACACATTAAACAATATATTTAACATTTGAAATGTATGTACATTATACTGCTTTAGAAATGAAAATTTGAATAGGGTTCAAAATGCTTTTGATTTTTTCATCCGTTACATGTTGATATGATGAATGTTAATTATATACAGATATAAAACCGGGGCTTTGGTCTGGGGGCTAGCGTGCTTGCCTCTTAGCCAGAGCCTCGGGAGGTCCCGGGTTCGATTCCCGGTGTCGTAATCTTGTCAGGAGAAAAAAAAATATGGGCGTGACTAGCTCCAGATGTATATACGGGGCATATACAAGTACATGTACTGGTGTGTGTCACGTGTATATAGCTGTAGTCCATGTTTACGTTCTCCTGACAAGATGTGACGTAGCTCCGACGCCGTGAGGCGAGCACGGGACCGACTGTAGTGGCCCAGGTTTTCCGCAGTTTCCCGGGGCCCATGACACGTACTAATATGCGTGCCATGGTGAATGCGCTACAGAATGCGGAAGTCGGCTGCGGACGCACGGGCCCTGGGTGTCTGGTTACTGACCCGGGCCAGATACCCAGGGTCGAGGTGGGGGGGAGGGAAAAGATGAGAAGGGAGGTAAGGGAAGGAGCGCCATCTTGAAAACCCCGAAAGGGAAGAAGGCGCGAGGACATAAATTAGAAAAAAAAAAAAAAAAAAAAAAAAAAAAAAAATTATATACAGATATAATGGTACAACGGATTATAACGTTCACATAACCTGCACGTTACGAATGTTATATAAAAAATGTTACAAACATGTTGCGTAAACGTTACAAATCTTAGTTATACAGCTGTAACGCTAAAACGCGTTCGTAACCTTCACATCACATGCTTATAATAACGAATGTTATATAAATGTCGTTACAAGTACGTTATGTCAATGTTACAAATGTCAGTTATACAACTGTAACGGAACAACACTTTGTAACGTTCACATAACCTGCACATTACAAATGTTATATAAAAAGTGTTATAAGCCTGTTCTGTAAACGTTATAAATGTGAGTTATAAAGCTGTAATGCAACAACGTTATATAACATTTACATTGCCTGCATATTACCAATAATATTGTTAGTCCTGGGTTTTTGGAATAATTTATTTCAATGGCATCATTTTAGTTCAAAATAAATTTTATAATTAAGACGAGGAATACCGTCTCAAACATACCGTCTCTTATCAACGTGCGAGCTAACCACCGGTGATGATCCCACGTTAGAGTCGTCTGCGAATTTTGCTGACGACTGGGATCTCACGGTGGCCGGCGAGATGCTGCACGCCTCGAGAATGTGCAGCACCCGGCGTAGAGATCTCGCCTCGCGCTTTGATTATAAAGGAACAGAGTACTACTTCAGAGTCACTTATAAAGAAATTAGTCGACACCGACGGGGCGACCAGTAAGGTCGTCCCCGTGGAAATAAAATCGTACTCCGAAGCTCGACCAATAAAGTCGAGTTCGTAAATAAAAATAAAATCGAATTTTTATTAATTTTAAATAAACAATAATTGTTCACGCGGTACCCTAGCAGCGAAGGACCCATGGTGAAGTTGCTAGGCGGCGTCGTTATTTAATAAGGCGACTGACAAGAGTACACGCGGTTCACGAGTGAAAAACAAACATCCAAAATTAAAATAAAACCAAAACGAATCGAAGGCTATTTTAACGTTCAAAATGTAAAACCTCTTTTTATTGACACCTTGACCTGTTTGGTCAAGGACCATTTTTAATAAATGTTAAATATTATTTTGTTGAAATTTAACATGTGGTTCAGCGAAAATTATTTATTAACCTGCTACGCCCTTATTCCCGCGTACAACGACAAATCCATAAACCAAAATTCTGGAAAACATTAAAATTCAAATCAAAATTACAAGCACCGATCCCACTTATCGCTCCAATCCCTGATGAGCGCACTCTCGTCGAAATTCGGAGCACACTCGACATCGTTACGCCAACGGTAAAATAATATTAAAATATCCGGGACGTAACAATATATAACATATTATTCTCACGTTACGTAGCAGTTACATCACACAGCTATTGCATTGTGACAATTACATGTAACTTCCATGTTATATTACTGTAATGAAACGTGTTCACTGGGAACCTTCCACCTTCCCCCCGCTCTTTTTCCCATCCACATCTTCTCTCCCTCTCATTCTCTCTCGCTCTCTTCTTTATTTCCAAACTTACATTTCCAACCTTTATCCTACCACTCCTCGTTATTTTCCACAATTACATTTACATTTGCATTTACATTTACATTTCTGACCTTTCTTTCTTACTTCTCACCAAACTTCTATTACATCTTACGCCATCTTACTCGTTCCTTCTACCTCCGCGCTATCTCACGAGGCTTGTTATTCCTTGCCGTACACTTTTTATCTTTCTATCGCACCTCTTTTACCTGGTTCCATTTTTTCCTTTTTTTAGTTCCATTTTTCCACTTTCTCCTTTCGCATCCTTTACACATTAATTTTTTTTACCCAATCCACTTATATTCGTTCCTATCGCTCTCCCATACTTTTCTATCCCCTCTTTACGCGTAACACTTTCTCCAATCTGCCTTCTGTCTCTACTCATTATCGGCTCTTGGTCGCCTTCCCACTTCTTTCTTCCTCGTTCCTCAGTTCCTCTTCTTCTTTCTCCGCGCTCCTCTGCCCTCTTCTCTCTTCTTTCTTCCTTCCTTCTTCTTCACTCTTCTTCGTCGTCGCTCCTTCCCGCTATTCTCCTTCTGTTCTATTTTTCTCCTTTTGTACCTCACTTGTCGCTTCTTCCTCTCTTTCTCTTATAATTTCCTTCCCAGTCTTCCTCGTTACTCAATTTCCTCCTGTCCGCCTTCCTCCCGCTGTCCTCGATTCTCTCTTCCTTCTCCATTCCACCATCTCGTATTCCCACTCCGTCTGTGCCAACGGCTTTGACGTTTTTATGCCCCCCCCCCCCCCCCCCTGTTCTTGCTATGCTGGTGATTCCTTACTGACGCTGTCTCCCGCCCGCTTTCCAGTCCGTGGGTAATGCAGTGGTCTGTATTATCGATTGATTTCTCCGCATGCCACGCTTCCCATTTCCTCTTTGTTCCAGGCTGTCTTCCTCGTTCCTCAATTTCCATCTGTCCACCTATCGTCTCTCCTCGCCCCGTTTATATAGCACCTTCGCTATCTCTCTCGACATGAAAAAAAAGGATTAAACAACTGAGGATAAGAAACTTTTGAAGGTGGAATAATATCCAATTTACTGCTATTATATTATTATCGACTCGAGGACTCATCAAAAAGACCAAAAGGTAAGGCATAATTTTGTTACCATTAAACAGATATTTAATGATTATATCAGCCAAAAGAGAATAAGTATTTATTCATTATTTGTTTCTTCGTAAAGGAAACTTTATTTTTTTGAAAAAAAGCGAACGATTTCGAAGATTGCTCGAGTTGTAAAGGAGTGCGCACAATTTTCGAAAAATTCAAAATATTTAAAAATTTAAAAATCTCTATAGAGTGTGTTGCCAAATTTAGTATATACGTTTTTGTTCCTTCACTAAAGATTGTGTAAGAAAAATTTGTTCGAGAGCTAGAGAAATTTTATTAATTATATTTAAAAAAAAATAAAAATACTTGTAAATATTTAATTTTAATATTATGAGGAATTTTTCAATTCTTCGACTCAGACAACTGAGCTCAATTTCCCAAATTACAAAAAGGATGATAACCCGAATACGATATCCCTATCTAACCAAAAATACGTAACCTCCGACTATTCGAGAGTTAAGCGCCAGGTAACGAACGAATCTCGCTCGTTACCACCATCCATGAACGAATGGCTTATTTATTTTTCGCTCTCAATAGCCGGCAACTCGATAGATAAAAATTGAGTCAGTCCAGAATGCCGGCTAAGCTCACCAAAAACAGTACGATTATGGTAGAGGGGCGGGATCCTTAGGTAAAAGAGAACAACGCGGTGCTTCGGGAAACTAATTTATTTTTAATCGATCCCGGTGATCACCCGCACGTATTGCGACGGGGATGTACAGTAGGTTCGGCGCTGTACAATAAAATCGTGCTTAACTTAGATTTACAAATTTAACGAAATGAATACGAGCTCCCGAGAGCCAAAGATACGAAATACTCAAACTGTGGGCGATTTACAAAGGTAACCGTACTGAGATGGGAGAGCGAGCAGTGGCCCAGTTGGTCCGACTCTGGACTGCCACGCAGGCGGCCAGGGTTCGATCCCGCGGCCGGCACCAATGGATTTTTCCAAATGCTTTTTCTGCGAGCTCGGTGGTTTGAAACCCACCTAAAATTGTAGGTTCTCCCAAATACACTGGGCCGGTATCGAAGAGGTTGCGAAATCAACAGAAACTAATAGTTCCTTAAATGAACAGAAAAACTATGTGCCCAGTGTATAAAGGGAGCCTTAAGCCCGATAGGACAAGGCAGGTGCCACCACCAGTCCAGTCCGTACTGAGATGAACAAATCCGGCGGATTCGCCGATTCATGATACCCTAACTTACAATATTACACTAAATTCAACGATAACGCGTCTCTTTCAACGCGACTTAACGATAACGGGATGAACAAATCAAAATTCACGCGTATCTTCCACAAATAAATTACAGTCTTGCTTCATATACGAGGCTCGAGAAAATACAACGAAATATAACCGGAATTCACAGAAAAATTAAGACGCAATTTATGAGTTCGTTACCGTCGTCCTGAGTTACAGAAAATCCGGATTATCGAATTCCGAATTTAGGCCAAATAAGGTAAAAGCTTAATCTGACGCGCGAATATCGTACCAGCTCCAGATAACCGTAGATTCTCCGATCTTCACAGATCACGCAGATAACCAAAGATAGCCGAGATTCGAGATCTCACAGATAGCCAAAGGTAACCAAGATAACCGAGATACAAGATCTCAACGATAGCCAAAAGATAACCAAGATAACCGGGTACGATATTCGACGCTCAAGACCGCCGTGTGATGCGATAATCACGAATAAATGAACGATATTAAATTACCGGAATAAGTCGCGAGAGCCAAAATAATTACGAAAAATATAAGACGAAATAAATGCCTGAATGATGCGATAATACGAAACGATAATACAAAAGAATAATACCCGAAGAATAATATGAACAGAACAAAAAGAGTGACGTGATAATGAGGCGATAATCTTATTCGCGGGCGCACACCTACTCGTATACTACAAAATTAACCAAATATCGACATTCGATAAACCAAAACCAAATAAAAGAGAAAAAGAGCCACACGGCTACCACGAGTGAATGAGTTTATCGCCTGTACAACAAATATGAAGCTGGGCCTCACCAAGTATCTCGATGTTAGGAGTCGAGTCCGAATCTCGAGTCTTCCAGGCCTTCTGCGCGAAGTACTTGAGACGACGCACTTACTCTATCTTACTTAATAACGTCTATACTTTAGGACTGGTCGGGAAGAAGTGATTTTTCGATGTTCGATCGTCGCTCTCTCGGGTCGATGCTCTCCCCTCTTTTCGGCCCTTGGCGCTCTAGTTGTCCCTCCTAGCGTCAACGCTGCCCCTCGATGTTCCTCTATCCTAATTGGCCGTTCCGTTTCTCTCCCACTTCGCCGTAGTCCCTCGCGTCCGAGAGCTTTGGCGATTTGGCCGAGGACGTGATAAGGGCGCGTAATTCAAACGGTGTACCCGAACTATTTGGCTGAAATCTCAAAAACCCTCTTTGCTCTGCCGGCAGTAATTACGTTGCCTCGCGGGTATCATCCCCGGGGATCCGGTTACTGACTTGGATGGGGTCAGGGTCCTGCCCGTGGATGGCGGTGGCCACCGACACTGTCCACGCGGGCCCCAGAAACCTAAAGACATCATTGTCACCTCACCCATCTTCGTCAGTCCCATAAACCCCAACATAAAGAGGCGCCGGAGATGATCCGGTGCGCGATACCCGCAATAACAACAGGCTGGTCCAGCGCCAGGCTGGGAAGTCGTGGGAGGAGGGTGACACAGTAATATTTCGGCCCATTTTCCAGCTCGCTCCCTGGCATCCAGTACCCGCGGGCGCAGATGGTATGCGACCCGCCTGCAATAATCGGCAAAACTCCGAGTCAACCATACTTACCAAAAATAACCTAAATCGGCAAGGTGATCAGCCAGCTCCCGACAACACCAAGAATAGATAGCCAGCCAAATTTCAGATAACCGAGAGCCTTAATAGACGCTAGGTAGCCATTAACTGCCGAACTTCAGGTAACCATCACGTGAGCGACTAAATACTAGATTGAACCCCAAAACATAATCTTATGGAATAAAACAAACTAAAATCTTTTATAAATGACGAATTCCATATTTTACTGAAAGTTATACCGAGAGTCTTTACTAACGTGAACAATTATATTTTATTAAAACCAATGACTTGACTCCGTAACAAAACAATGACAAAACAATAAAATGGTGACCAATTACCGACCATAAGGTAACCGATATTATTTTACCTTGGCGTAAGAGTCGAACGTGCGCCGTCCCAAGGTCGTAAATCCGACCTCCTGACCGCATACAGTTCGCGCATGTGACGGGGCGCAAAATGTCACGTCACAATATATATATATATATACTAGGGGTGCGTAGGGCGCTACGCGCCCTCACTTAGGTTTGGGTTTGGGTTTGGGTTTTGGGTTTGGGTTTGTGTTTAGTCATCCTTTTCAAATTGGACACCCGGTATAAGCTCAAATCCTGAAACAGCGGCGGCGGCGGCGGCAGCGGCGATATATCTTTATATTATAGAGAGATATATATATTAAAATTAAATATTTACAAGTATTTTTAGAGTTATTTTAAAGTTATTTAAAGAGTTAAAGTTATTTTTTACAAGTACTTGTAAATATTTAATTTTAATATATATATATATATATTAAAATTAAATATTTACTTAAATATTTAATATTTTTTTAAAAATATAATTAATAAAATTTCTCTAGCTCTCGAACAAATTTTTCTTACACAATCTTTAGTGAGGATTAAATATTTTAATTTAAAAAACTTAAAAATGCTGTAAATCCTAATTCGTTGTATGAATTTCTATGAATTTTTTTTATTTTTCAGGTTGTGGACGGATCTACCTACTGGGTAAAAAAAGAGTTAATCTGGTATTTTGAAAGAAACTAAACGAGATTAGATAAGATTATATGAGATTAACAAAGAAGAGTACATAAGATTATACGAGATTACAAAAGAAAATTATATAAGATTATATACGAGAGTACCAAAGAGATTATCGGAGATAAATAGATTATTTGAGATTAATACAGAGAATATCTAAGATTAATAAAGAATTTATCTGAGATGAACGAAATGAATTGGATTGTATTTTTAATCAAACTATATTAAACATAATTACCTAAACTCACATTTATTGCAGTCTTTTCTATAAATTGAATTCCAAAATTTCGAAATGGGTCGATGTAAAATTTATCGTACACCTGAGGAAGAGGAAGAATTTCACCGCGTTCGCTTGGCAAGAAATCTCGAAAATCAACGTCGCTGCAGAGCACAAAAAGCTGCAACAACTCATGTACCTTCGTTACAACGGCAGAATATCACAAATCATCCCACGCACGTAACAATTGCTTCAACACCGCCTTCCAGAATTGTTGGGTTTCACGGTGATGGCTATCGCGAACATTACATCGGTATGATGGACGTAAATTGCATTCATTGTGGTGCTAAACATTTCGCAGCTGAAAAAGTTGATAAGAAAGGAAATTCTTTCAATGATTGCTGTAGTCACGGTGCAGTCAAACTTGAAATACCACCCGACTTTCCACAAGAACTCCGTGAGCTGTTTGAAATGAAACATGCGAAATCAAGAGATTTCTTTAATCGTATCCGCTGTCATAATAATTCGTTATCGTTTGCATCTTTTAATGCAAATTTAATCAATTTCAATGCAAGACGTCCAGGTCCCTATTGTTTCAAGATACAGGGCCAGATTTATTATCAAGTTAATACCGCACTATATCCTGAACTGGACAAACCACCAAGTTATGGTCAATTGTTTATAGTGGATGCCAATGAAGCCATTGAACATCGCTTTAATCGAAATTCTGATTTGGATCTTGAGGTTGCGACGATTCTAGATCGTGTAATACGCCGGTATAACATATTTGCACAGGCGTATAAAATGATGGCAGAAGAAGTTGAAAATCAGCGTCAACTAGCGTTACAAAATGCTAAGCCCATGCCTGAGATGCAAATGCTTTTTACTTTGAAAGCCAGGAGTCGATCGTCGACGATAACATTTTCAGAGAACCAATGAAGTAGCTGCGATTTTCACAACGACGGCAGACGGTGAAATACCAGAATATTTTGTAACTATTAGTAACAAAAATACCTCAACTTTACAGTGTGTCAGTAGCATGGATCCTAATGTTGAACCGTGGATATATCCATTATTATATCCGCATGGTACTCGTGGCTGGCATCGTGATTTAATGCGTTTGAACAGTACGAGACGTGTATCTAGAAATGCTTACGTCAAGTATCGTATGGCGATAAGAGATGACTTTAATCCTTTTTTAATGGGTCGTAGATTATTTCAACAATGGATCGTAGATAACTATGTTAAAGTCGAAATAGACCGAATTCAATACTGCAGGACACATCAGAATGATTTACGTGCTGAGACTTATCAAGGACTCATTAATTATCTTCAAGGTGTTACAAACAACACGAATAGTCGTATAGGTAAAATGATTATATTACCATCAACATTCATTGGATCGCCCCGTAACATGTTACAGAACTATCAAGATGCTATGGCAATCGTTCGTAAGTATGGTAAACCTGATCTATTTATAACTATGACATGTAACCCTAAATGGCCTGAAATAACAGAAAATTTACTTCCAGGATAGCAGGCAGCTGACAGACCAAACTTGTGTGCGCGAGTTTTCAATATAAAGAAAGATTATTTAATTCATTTGATTGTGAAAAAGAAATGTTTTGGCGAAGTTGCAGCGTATGTTTATGTTATAGAATTTAAAAAACGTGGTTTGCCGCATGTTCATATGCTTGTGACCTTAAAACAAAACTACAAGATAACTTCACCTGAAATCGTTGATCGCTACATTTCCGCAGAAATTCCTGATCCCGTGGAAAACAAAACATTACACGATACTGTCATGCGTCACATGATACATGGACCATGCGGTGATTGGTGTACCGTGGAAGGAAAATGTTCGAAACACTATCCTAAGTCTCACCGAGCACTGACAACAATGGATGCTGATGGATATCCGTATTACAGACGCAGAGATACAGGTACCTATTTTGAGCGACCAGGTGAATATATGGTGGATAATCGATATGTTGTACCATATTCGCCAATGATATTGCGTACGTTAAATAGTCATATAAATGTCGAAATAGTCTCGAGTATTATAAAGCAGTGAAATATTTGTATAAATACATATACAAAGGTCACGACGCTGCAAATGTTACTATAGTCGAAACTTCGACAGAAGATAACGTTATCGATCACGATGAAATCAAAGATCATATTGAAGCACGTTATGTAGGGCCAGTGGAAGCCTGTTGGCGTATTTTGAGTAAACCTTTGCAGGAAAAAAGTCATTCCATTGTACGTTTACCTGTGCATTTGCCTAATCAGCAAAATTTGACTATCGATGGTGGAGCTGATGAGCAGGAAATGATTGATGCATTACAACGAGTCACTATGCTGGTTGACTATTTTGCGTTGAATGGCCACGATGAGCAAGCCAGGAAATACCAATATAGTGATATCCCAGCTCATTATACGTTCAAAAAGAATAAAATCGACGGCAGAACTATTTCTCGATGGGAAAAGCGAAAAGCTTGTTTTAACTGTATTGGGCGTATGTATTGTGTGAGTCCAGCCCAACTAGAATTGTTCCATCTCCGGTTATTATTACTAACTGTCAGAGGCGCTACAAGTTTTAATAGTTTAAGAACAGTGAATGGTGAATTACAGCAGACATTTACAGCAGCGTGCTTGCAATTAGGTCTTATTGAAGATGACGAAGAATGGAGGCGCGCAATGCATGAAGCTGAGGTTTGGATGATGCCACATCGACTTCGTAGATTATTTGTGCGTATTCTTATTCATTGTCTACCGGTTCATCCAGAACGATTGTGGGAAGAATTCAAAAGTCCCATGTCAGAAGATTATGCATATCAAACAAATATGTTGCAAGGTCAAAATAAAGCATATCAGCAAATATGCGCTATGCTTATCGCGGAAGGTAAAACTCTCGATGAATTCCCAACTATGCCACAAATGCAAGAAATTACTGAGGTGGATTATAATAATGATGCAATTCAAGACGCTCTGAAAAATGGAACAATGCAATATGAAATGCTTAATAAGCAACAAAAAGAGGTAGTCGACACTATCTTAAATTGCATTGATAATGTGAATATTGATGCAAATTCGTGTTTTTATGTTGATGGTCCTGGAGGTTCAGGAAATACTTTCATTTACAGTACTTTGTGGCATTTGCTGAAAGGAAGACGAAAAAATGTAAGCACAATGGCTTTTACTGGAATCGCTGCTACCTTACAACCAAATGGAAGGACAGTTAATAAAACATTAGGACTTCCAGTGCCGTTGTTTCCAGACTCAACTTCGAGCATTAAAGTGGGATCCAAAGAAGGTAGAGTTCTTGAGATGACAGATGTTTTTATTTGGGACGAGGCTCCAATGGCACCACGATATGCTTTAGAAGTTATGGATCGCACGTTGCGTGAAATTATGGATATTGATTTACCTTTTGGAGGGAAAATTGTTGTATTAGGTGGGGATTTTAGACAACTTCTTCCGATAAAAATACGAGGCACTCGGAGTGAAACGGTAAATCTTTCAATCAAATTCAGCTCGCTGTGGAATATATTTAGAACGTTTTCTCTAACTCAGAATATGCGAGCTTTATCAGAAGAAATAGAATTCGCCAAGTTCGTATTAGATGTATAGGCGATGGAGTTCTCAATGATGCAGATGATAACGTAGAAATTCCTGAATGCTGCATTATAAGTACTAATTCAGATATAGCAGATAACATATATGGCGATTTAATAAAGGGAAAAAAATATAAAGCTGCTGCGAAATGCGCAATACTCTCGGCAAGAAATGTTGATGTCGATGAAATCAACAAAAGAGTCGTTGAACTTCTGGATGTGGACAGTGAACGCATATATACCAGTATAGACAGTGCAGAATGTAATGATAATGGGGACATTGGAGAGGCTTTATTACCAGAGTATTTAAATACTTTTAATCCTACTTCTCTTCCACCATATGAGCTACGATTGCGAAAATTTAGTGTTGTAATGCTTATAAGAAATTTAAGCATAAACGAAGGTCTTTGTAATGGCACCAGATTATTAATTCTAGAATTTACGAATAATCTACTTCGATGCGAAATTCTAACAGGTGATAAGGCAGGAGAAATTGTTTATTTGAACCGAATTACTCTATACAGTGAAAATGATTATCCTTTCTTATTCAAGCGAAGACAATTTCCGGTTAAATTAGCTTTTGCGATGACCATTAATAAAGCACAAGGACAGTCATTCGATCGAATTGGGATTGATCTACGTCGCGATGTTTTTAATCATGGACAATTATATGTCGCTCTTTCAAGAGTTCGTTCGTGGACCTCATTACAGATACATCTTGGCCGTCAACGAGGAAATAGAATTGTGAAGAATTATGTGATCAAGGAACTATATTAATAGCATTGATATGACCACTGTTATATCTTCTGTTGTTAATCTTCATCTCGTACTATGTTTGTAAATTTTCTTATAATAAATAAACCAAAACGTAGTTTCTTTTTTTTGAATGTAAAGTGTACTTATCACATGGACATTTAATGTACTGAGATAATAAAAGGTTAATATAGTCTGTTTAAAACATTTCTTACGTATCTTCGTATTTATTTATGCTTTGAATCCCGGTCCCGTAGTCTCACTAAAAATCGAAATATCGGCTTAACCCTGCGTAATCATACTAGGAAAAATTGTCTTCTTGTTCGATTTTGGAGCTATACTTCAAGTTGTGAAGGAAGCATTAAAGAATTCTTCAAAAGAAGTCAGATAAGCAAAGGGGTTCAGGGAGTTACTCTCTGTGGTGAGTGGAGAGGGAGCAAGTCCTTCCGCTAGATGATATTTTTTTCCTTCAAAGTACGACTTGTTATTACTATCACCCACAAATTTTATTTTAAAAAATTTTTAAATGAAAAGGTAATGATTTTTTTCTGTTATTTTTTTCAAAATTTAATTTTTTGGTACTTGTTATCATTCGCAAGAAAAAATGCAAAAAAAATATATAGATCTGAATATTTAAAATTATAAGAGAAGCTCTATCAAGCGGGTTTTAGAGATGAAAAGGGGATGAGGTATCACATTTTCGTGTTAAATTCACTAATAAATAACAGACTCAAAAACAATGAGAAAAAATTGTATGTACCCTTTGTAGATTTCAAAGCGGCATTCGATAAGGTAAATCGGAAGATGCACAAAATAATGAGGGGAATATATACTAATAAAACGATAAATGAGGTAATCACAGGAAACGGAATAACAAAAAGTTTCTGAATGGGAAATAAAGTAAGACAGGGCTGCCTGATCAGCCCAATCCTTTTTAAGCTATGTTTAGGTGATATCGTTGAGACCTGGGGACGAAAGAATGAAGGGGGAACAGTAATGTGGGAAAAGAAATTCAATGTGCTGAAATATGCGGATGATATAGCAATCTTCAAGAATGGGGGAAGAGGGCTCCCACCCCCTTAATGAGGGAGAACTGAGCTTAACAGATGAAGAATGACACAAGAAGGTTAAAAGCGGAGGGATAATTAATGATAATGATAAAGCAAATGAATGGAAAGGAGGAGAAAAAAAGAGAGTAGAATTTATATTAGTTCTGGAAAACGGAAGCGAGGATTGGAACAGCAAAGATGTAAATATAAAAAAAAAGAGTGCAACAAAAACACTGTGTTTATTAGCAAATTATTATTAGCAAACTGATGAGAACAAGATGCGTGAATAAACAGGATCGACAGATATTCGCCAATTAATCGGTCCTTGATTTTTTTGCAGCGTTTTGGAACGTCACTTGATTCGTTTTCCTCTTCTATAATGTGTTTCGAAATGCTGCGTCTACCTCGAATTAGCTCTTTGAACTCCATCGTTTGGTTATCAACGAGCGTGATATCGTCAATAGAATTTACGGCGAAATATACCGGATTGGCTGCAACAAATCATAAAAACGAGTTAGTTATTTTACACAGTAGTCTCTGCACCCACCGAATGAGTATTTCTGTGTACGAGTATTGAATTTTCATTTAAGCTTACCATTTCCATCGATTCGACCATTCACGCGGATATGGCTTCCTTTGTCGAATAACGTGGGGTTGTTTGGGAAGTTCAGAAGTCGAATTTCTAATTTGAAGGTTCCATCCGTAATTGAACCGCATCCATATCCCGGTCCCTCTGCATCGTATCTCTTCACCTCCTTCAGCGTCGTTTTGACGAATCCTTCGATTTCTGTATATAAGAATCAATTTTAACTATATTACTATAATTTTTTTTTGAAAAATAAACATTAATTTGTACAATACTTACGGCTGTATTTTAAACTGTGTCCCACTTTTTCAATTGTTGTTTTTTGTGGCATCTCGGCACTAACAATTGTATGTTTGATGTTGCGTTTACCCAAAATATTAATTATGGTGTTCGATTGGATGGTAAGCTCTTCGTTCACCGAGCCTTTATTATAAAGGCCAATTTTCGACGATTTGGCAGAAGAACCGTCAATATGTACAATCTAAAAAAAAATATTTTAATTTTTTTATGTACTATATATTTTTATATCATTTGTCATGTACATGTTGGAATATTTATTTGTTAGATTATACGACATAACTATTCAAAAATATTTATTCATATTATTAATTGAAACTGCTATTCTACTGTATGAAATTACAATGGTACTAAATCCTTACTAAATTGGGTCTTATTATCGCTTCTGCCCTTTCCACTTCATCGTTCCAGGCGGTAATTTGGATGCTGTCAGAACCATTACTCAAAACAAATTTAAATACCGTCAGTGAATTGGATCGGACTTTTTTTGACGCCTCTATACTCTCGACGTATCCAACGATTTCGCTAAAATCGAAATAATAAAGCTAATCACTAATAATGCATAAAATACAGTCAGTCGGTTAAAATTTCGAGTAAAAAAATCATTCCGTTTATCCATGAATTATATATTTTTTGTGTGTTTCAACGTATACCCTTGCGGGTTTTTACGTATTTAACGCTTCCCATTTAATCCCTCCTATCACTCCCTGCCGGCACTTCGCTAAGTTAACCTAACTTCCGTAGCATCCGCAGCTGCTTTTTAGTTATTACACTGCGGCAATTGCGGAAAATCCATGCCAATACAAACGACCTTTTTTGTACGGAGTTTCCAATATGTTACTATCAGAATCTCAGTAAGCACTGCCTTACGCTCGGTAGTCGGCGTGTTAAGCCAGTACACGGCTAAGCGGTCACCCACCCAAGCAGTGGCCTCGGCCAATACTGCTTAACTTGGGAGATTGCTAGAGCCGCACACCGACCACGCGTCTACTACCATCGGTCCGTGAATTTTATATAATGTAATTGTTGAATATTTATTGTGAAAATTGTGAGGATAGAAATCAGGTATAGAAATAACGTGACGCTATTTTAATTGGATAATGAAAGACGAATATATTTTATTCTTTATTTCTTGCGTATGACAACTCGCTCGTACAACGTTCTAGAGACGACTGACGCTCGTGAACATAGCATCGACCGCGATCTCTCATGACTCTCTCGCATGCGCGCGCTTCGAGCTCTCATTGGCTCGCTTCTCTGAACGCCTTGAGAGCGTCGACCAGCGATCTGCCACGCAGGGCGAACGCACATTAAACTTGTCCAACACTTCCACCGTTTATGCGCGTTTCACACATATTCATACCAATACTTTCTCTCAACATACAGAACCGCTCTCTTGGTAAGGCCTTTGTAAAAACATCAGCCTTTTGTTGTTCTGTTTGAACGTACTCTATTTTTAGCATTTTTTCTTCAACCTTTTCGCGAATATAATGATAGCGAATGTCAATGTGCTTGGTGCGTTTATGGAACTCTGGGTTCCTGACTAATCTGATTGCACTTTGATTGTCTACAAATATCACAGTGGCACCTGCACATGGACATTCGATATCCGACAACAATTTCCTTAACCATATCGCCTCTCGAGACGTTACCGAGGCAGCGACATATTCTGCTTCGGTTGTGCTTAGTGTAACTAATTTTTGACGCTGACTCGCCCACGTTACTGGACCACCTGCGAGCTGGAACACATATCCAGTTGTTGATCTGCGTGTTTCCATGTCTCCCGCGTAATCGGCATCCGAGTAGCCGACGAGCTCGCTTCCACTGCCGCGAAACTTGATACCATAATTAATTGTTCCTGATAAATACGCCAGTATATGTTTTACAGCTCGCCAGTGGTCGTTACTGTGATTGTTTAGGAACCTGCTCACTGAATTTACTGCGTAGGCTATGTCCGGACGCGAGACTATCGCCAAGAACATTAATGATCCGACAGCTTCCCTGAACGGAACTTTTTCAGTCTTCTCTTCTACCTCAACTACAGGACTTAGAGCTACGTGCGGATCAGCCGGCACACTCAACAATTTTGCATCACTCATACCGAATTTTTTTACCACACGCCTCGCATACACGCTTTGATGTATAAACACCGACCGCTCACTCCTATTTCGCTCAATTTGCATGCCGACGTATAAACTTGAATCACCGACTGTGATTTTAAACGACTTTCCGAGATGCATCAACACGCGCTTGAGAACCTCATTCGATTCCGCAGCAATCAGACCGTCATCGACGTACAATGCCAAATACACTTTCGATCCGCCTACGTCACCTACAAAAATGCAGTGATCTGCATCGGTTTCGCGAAACTTAAATTCTCGGAGAAATGAGCTAAACTCGCGGTTCCAGCAGCGCGGAGCTTGCTTTAAGCCGTATAGAGACTTCTCTAGTCGACACACAACACTTTTCACTGAGCTTCCCTTGACGTTGAGACCCTCTGGGATTTCCATGAAGATTTTCTCATCCAGCTTGCCGTACAGAAACGCCGTCTGTACGTCGAATTGCGCCAACTCGTAGTTCTTCTCAGCGACGACAGCGAGCAGTACTCGCACTGAATCGTATCGTACGACTGGTGCAAACGTTTCAGTGAAATCCACGCCTTTACGTTGCATAAATCCACGAGCGCAAAGTCGAGCTTTGTGTTGACAAACGTTTCCTACAGTGTCTTTCTTGACTCGAAAAAACCACTTAGAATCAATAATCTTCATCTTTGGTCTTCTCTCGACCAATGACCACGTCTCGTTCACATTGTGTGCTTCGAGTTCCTTTTTAATTGCGCCAATCCACTTCGATGAATCCTCGCTTCTCATCGCTTCTTCATACGTCGTTGGTACGTCATACTCGATCGCGTTGCCCTCGTAACGCGACGGTCTTCGTATTGATCCGCGCTCTCTTAGATTATGCTCTGGCACTGCACGTGGTGCTTGGATAACCAACTCCGGTCTCGCATTCACCACTTCCTCGACTGCTGGCAGAAAAACATCATCGTCGTCGTCGTCCAGCTCTTCGTTCGCGTTTCGTTCATCAACACCTTCCTTTTTGGCTTTGGGCAGCACTATTTCGTCGCACTCATTATCATCCGCCGATAAAGTTGTCTTACCGATTCTCTCGTGAAATACTACATCTCTAGATACCGACACTTTCTTTGATTTTGGGTCGTAGACGCGGTAGTTCGACGAATTATTCTCGTAACCCACGAGGATCATTCTTCGCGCTCGAGCTTCGAACTTCGTCGTTTGCTGCTTTGGCACGTTGACAAATGCTTCAGAGCCAAAAATGCGTAGATGTTTCAAATTTGGTTTTATTCCCATCCATCCTTCGTACGGCGTTGCTCCATTCCGAGCACTCGACGATCCCGCGCGATTCATGAGGTAAACCGCTGTGTTACACGCTTCTGCCCATAGAGTTTTTGGGAGCTCCTTCGCGTGCAGCATCGTCCTGGCTCTTTCAATTATTGTTCTGTTGTCACGTTCCGCCTTCCCGTTCTGTTCGGGCGTATACGGGGCGGTGCACTCGCGCTCAATGCCACGAGACTCGAGATACTCGTCCATCCTTTTGTTTCGGAATTCGCGTCCATTATCCGAACGCAACACACGCATCACTTTTCCGAACTTATTTTCCACCAATTTGTCAAACACACGAAACTTGTCGAACACGTCGTTCTTGTGCTTGAGAAAATAAATATAACGGAAACTCGTTGCATCGTCTTTGAAGATTAGGAGAAACCGCGCGTCTCCTTGAGACTCGACATTCATTGGCCCGCACACGTCTGTATGGATAACTTCACCGGGCTTCGTGGCCGCGTGCATACGCTCACTTCGAAAGGCCTGTCGATGCGACTTGCCGATCTGACACGAGTCACAAAAAAAATCACCCGTTTTCGGCAGTTCGACTCCTTCCACGAGTCCTTTATTCACTAGCTCTCGCATTGTACTACCGTTCACGTGTCCGAATCTCTCGTGCCACACTTGAAATCTCGTTTTCGCGACGTTTGCTTCATCAACTTTTTCGACGCATTTTACACGGAACAACATACGGAAAATTTGATTCTCTTGTTTCACACCGAATGCTACAATTTTTCCGCGATCGCAAATTTCAACTCGATTTCCTGAGAAAAACACTTCATGACCTCTTGAGGTGCACTGACCGACCGAAAAAAGGTTCTTTTGCATTTGTGGAATGTATAAAACTTTTTCGATTCTTGACGGATACCACGCGCCATCAACGAATTTTTCAATTCTTATCATTCCTTCGCCAACCACTCTGCACTCTTTACCGTCCCCGAGCGATACGGTACCGCCGTCGGTCAACTCGCGATACTCGCTGAACCACTCACGCCGATTCGTGATGTGTCTTGACGCACCGCTGTCGGTAAGCCAAATTTCTTGCTTACTTGCGCTCAGCACGGAATTCACTATACCAATTGGAAGCTTCGCACTCCCCTCCTTACCGACGTTTACCGACCGATTTCTACTCGTTTTCTCCGCGATAAAGGCGCAATCACGTGATTCGCTTGAGCCGCTATCATCCTTTTCCCGCTTTTTATTTTTACACTCTTTCGCATAATGCCCTTTTTCTTGGCATTTGAAGCACTTCACTTTGTCTTTCGGTCCTTGTTTTTTCTTCGAGTCCTCCGCGTTTGTCTTGTCATATTTTCGCGCACTCGTTTTTTTCAACGCCGCAAACGCTCCCGGAGCTTCATCGTCCACAGACAGCCGAATTTCCTCGCGGATCAAACGCTCTTGTAAATTTTCAAGCGTCTGCATTTCCGCCGGCACATTGTCCCATGCCGTTTGAAAAGCCGCGTATTTCGACGATAAACTGCCAAGCACTTTAGCCATTATCGTTGTATCCGAAACTGTCTCACCCACGTCAAGCACTCGTGCCGCCATGTTTTGTACGTTAGCCACGTGCTTTACGATCGAGTCCTCCGGGGACATTCGATACTCGTACAACTGCGACATTAGCAACAGCTTATTCGACGCGGATTTCTGTTCGTGCACTCTGGACAAGGCGTCCCACATCTCTTTAGCCGTAGCACAGATTAACAGTGGTCGCAACTGATCGGATTCCATTGCCGACGAGAGCAGAAACATCGCGCGCGCGTTATCTGCATCCCACGTGGCCTGCGCCTCAGCTCGACCGCCACCATCCGTTATCTGTCGCGTCCCGAGAACCACATCATATATACGATGGGCTAAAAATAAAGCTTTCATTTGAAACTTCCACCCTTGGAAGTCCTGTCCGTTAAATTTCGTCACGTTACGGGTCGAGATTGCCTCAGCCATGACCGATTCTATTTCACTCGCGATCGCGTGTTAATTCTCCGAAAAAAACTTTCGCCAAGATGGCCGCCTTCGTACAGACCTCGTGTCTCTCGTACCGCGGTTTCTCTCGCGCCTGCTTCTCCTCACAATTTCTTACACAGTTGGGTAACTGGGCCCATAACCTGTTGAATATTTATTGTGAAAATTGTGAGGATAGAAATCAGGTATAGAAATAACGTGACGCTATTTTAATTGGATAATGAAAGACGAATATATTTTATTCTTTATTTCTTGCGTATGACAACTCGCTCGTACAACGTTCTAGAGACGACCAGTGTTCGGAACCTGAAGTGAGGCAACTATCGTACCAGTAGCGGAGAATTATCGTAAATGGACCAGAATTATCGTACTTTTCAAAATAATGTCTATAATGAATAAATAAATCATATTAAATGTAATATTGACATTTTTGTAAATGCTTTACAGTTTATCACTTGTAAACTACCGTTTTAAAATTAAAATTACCTTTTTTTATAACTATGGGTGCGTTCTACTTGCCGAGCGCTGCAGTCGCAATCCTCCCTCCACTTCAAGATTAATAGTGGCGCCAATATTTTAAATTCGTTCGTAAAAGCACGGTCCCCAAAATCCAGCCTACTAACATTTCGAATTTATAAAGAAAAAATGAATATGAAAGGATAGTAGGTTAGCGACAAATAAAACCAAGGACTTTTTCATTTTGTGTCGATATATCCTATATTCTCGAGAACAAAAAATATAAATATCCATGTAACTAACAGTTTAGATATAATCTTCAGATAATAAAGGAACAATGTATGGAACATAGAATTTTCTCTTCGAATCTTAAACCTATCATTGGTATTCACTTCAGATCATCTCTTTTTTCTCACTTAAAACTCATTTGGCATTAAAATGCTATTAAACTCATCCACATCTGTGTCACCATACAAATCGCAAATTTTTTTGTCAGTGGATTCCAATGTGGTTTTCTTTTTATACATTAAAGCTTTATTCATACGACTGTATTCGCTTTGCGATGGTTCGTATGTTCTGCAATCAGCGTTCTTATCTTTTATTCTTTGTTTGGCTAAGAGCACACCATTTACAGTCGAAATCACCATTTTATTGCGAGTTTTAGTTTTTATTAAATTGATGTGGCTAAATATGCGTTCACTGTCGGCATTCGAATGCGGGAGTGAAATTACATCCAGCACAAATTTGGATACGTTTTTGAAGGTCATTCCCTGGTCGCCTTCTCCGCAACCCATCAATTTTGCCCAAAAAATATCGATCGGATCTTTAAGGCCCTAGCGGGAAAAACAACCACCCAAGCAACCGCGCAGACAACCGGTTGTTTTGTGCAAAAAAGCAACCGCAAAAGATGCGGTTGCTTGCGGTTGCTAGTTGCTGGTGGTTGCTAATGCAGTTGTTGATGGTTGCTTTAAGTTCATACAATCGCGATCAACCGATCATGCGGTTGTTGTTATTTTCCAAAGTCCGCTGAATATGCTGGGATCGATTAAGGTAATCGGAGACGTTATTTATTGTATCATACGTGTAGTATTACGTAGTGCTCCTCTGTTAACATAGAAAGTTGCTAAATACTTCATAAGAAAAACCGTAATTTTATAAAAAATACAATATCCAAGAGTTTGTATTTAACCCATTAAGGATGTATTGGACGTACCTTCCCAACCAAAATTGACTTTCGTCGCGACAATATTGCATACTTTGGGATAAGATAAAAATCGGAAAAAATTCAACCACAATAAAGACGATAGAAGATTAATTTTGAACAATAATAGAGCCAAAAAGTTATCAATAAATTGTTTAAACAAAACATTGTTTACCAAATTTTTAGGGAAAGTTTCCTTTTTGACACGTGAAATGAATTCGTTGATTTTTCTGACTATACATGAGTTTTTTAAAAATTTTCTTATCATTTTGAAATTTCGGTTTTCGAAAATTTTTTAATTTTGAAAAATGAAGGAAGAATCATGAATTTTGGATATGTTTTCGTAAAAACGTTGTATATTTTACAATTTAGAAGTTTCCAGGGCATTGAACGAATAGTTTCGTAAATACAACCTTTACAAATTTCCGAAACCTGAAATTTCAAAATGATAAGAAAATTTAAAAGAAATTCACGTGTAGTCAGAAAAATCAATGAATTCATTTCACATGACAAAAAAAACATTCCCTAAAAATTTGTTAAGCAATGTTTTGTTGAAACAAATTATTGATAACTTTTGAGCATTATTATTATTAAAAAGTCTTTATTGTAGTTGTAAATCGTCTTTATTGTAGTTGAATTTTTTCCGATTTTTATCTTATCATGAAGTAGGCAATATTGTCGACGAAAGTCACTTTTGGTTGGGAAGGTACGTCCGATACATCCTTAACGACCAAGATAGTTAATTTTATAACATGT
This sequence comes from Rhorus exstirpatorius, assembly GCA_963564615.1. Taxonomy (NCBI): domain Eukaryota; kingdom Metazoa; phylum Arthropoda; class Insecta; order Hymenoptera; family Ichneumonidae; genus Rhorus; species Rhorus exstirpatorius. Next base: position 33,072,111 of record OY751313.1, read on the forward strand.
TTTTGAACCTAAATTTTACATCTGTAACAAATTAATAAATGAATATAATGTAAGGTTCTCTATATTTTCGGGTGTGCTAAAATAGAATCCCAAACGGGCATTGCGGTTTAAAAAAAAAGTAAAAAAATCCGATTTTAGAGAATCAAAAAAGGGACAAAAAAGTTCGTGTACAACAATCTCTTGGATAAACGGGTAAGGCGCGGGCGCGTGTCAAAGAATAAAACTGCACCCAAACGCGCTTTATATGCGGATTAAAAAAGTAAAAAAATCTGATTTTAGATTATCAAAAAAGGGACAAAAAAGTTCCCGTACGGTCATCTCTCGGATGAACAGGTGAAGTGGGGGCGCGTGCCAAAGAATGAAACTGAACTCAAACGCGCTTTATATGCGGCTTAAAAAAAATATTCAAAAATCCGTTTTTAGAGAATCGAAAAAATAACAATAAAGATGCTGTACAGATATCTCTCAGTCATAGTTTAAGGTGGCTCATCAGTGAATTAAAAAACCGGCGATACGAATGAAACTTCGGGAGATGAATGAAGAAGATGCAATGAACGCTCTCTCAAAATTTCAGGGTATGTTGCCAGGCAAATTATTGCGAACGAGTAATTTAAAATTACCTAATTTAGCATGGGTCTTATGGCAGTTGATTCCATTTTCACCGGAAGTGACATGATACCTTTTGATAAAGACGAGAGTTCTTATTCAAATTTTGAGTATTGAAAGATGAAATCGTGAACTTTCCAATGGTATTTAAAAAATTGTGTCTTGCCAGGGATTTTCCCGAGAAATTTAATCGCGAAAGTCATCGTGTGTGCAAATCTCGGATACAATATAAATGTCTGTCATTCTGCACGCGAGGAAACATATGAATATCAGCTATCGTTTTTGACTTGATCGCTCTGACAGCGTTAAATACTTTTGTCAGTTGAGACTTTATTTATATTATTTATAATAAATTATGAATAAAATATCACGGGAAACGTCATCGAAATTCATAAATTTTATTTATACAGAGTATTTAGAAAATATTATGATAGGTTTATGATTTTTTTTCACGTCACGATTTTTGACTAGTGTTGTCACTGATGGGCCGCCTTAAAAGCTACAAATTGCCAAACTTCCAATGTGCAGGTATGCAGATATCTTCAGGGTCATATCGGCGACCCCAAAAACCCTTAAAGAACATGTTTTACGATAATTCGTTAATTTTTGAAAATTGGTTACGGTATTTCGAATTTGGTATTTTTCACTTCGAATTGGTAATCAGCGACCCCAAAAACCCCCTAGAACATATTTCACGCTAATTCGTTAATTTTTAAAAATTGGTTCCGTCATATTGGATCCGCCATCTTGAATTTTGTATTTTTTACTTCGAATCCGTAATCAGCGACATCGAAAACCCTCAAATTGCTTACCTTTATGCAAAAATATTTGCGAGAGAAAAACGTGTGACCCAATCGATTAAGACAACCACTAACAACTGCACGAGCAACCACCAGCAACTAGCAACTGCAAGCAACTGCATCTTTTGCGGTTGCTTTTTTGCACAAAGCAACCGTTGTCTGCCCGGTTGCTTGTAGGGTTGTTTTACACGAGACAACCGGTTGCTTTTACCGCTAGGGGGTCAATATCTGCCGGTAGCTCAAAATGTGGTAATTGACGCCACTCATCATCGATTATTTGATGTTTATTACTCGATGTAATACGAGGCAAAGCCTCCATCAACGGCAGCAAACTTGGCAGAACATCTCTCGTCTTTATCAACATCGCTTTCGGGGGATTAAGGTTTGTGACCAGTTTCAAAACAGTATCCGAAAAGTTGAAGCGTTTCTTAATTTGGTTGCAACCTTCCATTAAAAAATCGACACAAGTCGCCGCGAAATCTGATTTCAATTTTTCATTGTTTCGAATCTCGACCTGATCCAACATTTTTCTGACTTCAACGCCAAAGTACATATTTTCCGGACGTAAACGATGCGTCTCATTGGATGGATCCAGTTCGCTTAAGTCGGTTCGATAGATATAATCCCTCGACATGTATGATTCTAACAACTCTTGATAGTTTCGACACATTTTTTCATGGAGGCTCGTAACGACTACCGACGATGACTGGAACAGTTCATTTAATTTGGTGAATTTGGGTAAAATGAAGTCCAGAAAGAAATAGAAGAGTTTGATGATCGGATTGCTGAGAGCTTGGACAATTTGTTCAACGGATTTTAATCGAATTGTCAGCATTTGATCTCTGAAATATAATTCGAGTGCAGGCCACTGTTCAATTATCCTTGAAACGACCGCTTTCAAAGATAACCAACGTGTTTGTGCTGGGCGAAGAATTTTGTGAACGTCGATCTCTAAGAATGTTTGGAACTTTTGAAACAAATGTTGTCGTTTTGCGCTGTTCTTAAATTCACCGTAAACATTCCTTGCTAAATCTTCGCAACTTATTGGTAATTTCTTGCATGCATTACTGGCACAAAGATGCAACGAGTGGCATAGACACTTGAAAATGTATATACCAGGGCACGTCTCGATGAATCTTGAAGCTACAGAATTATTCGTTCCCATCATTGTACTCGCTCCATCGGACGCGAATCCGATGATGTTCTCGAACGGGATCTCATATTCTTCAAAAGATTTTGTCAGTAGTCCGAACAAATGCTCCGCCGTAGCACCCTCGACATCTGAATTTTGCTCGAAAACTTGGCAAAGGTCCCAAAACTTGCTGGCTACTCGGCCCTCTTCAGCATCAAAAAACCTTTTTTACAATAGATACGATATTTACAAGGTGTACAAGATATAGGAATACGATAGACAATTTTGATCCATAAAAAATGAAAAATCTTTTTACCTTACAATGACGCACAACGTTTGAATACTCCCAATATCAGTAGATTCGTCTATCAAAACGCTGAACAGACTGGTCTGTAATTTTTTTTGTAGCTGTTCTTTTTCGGCCGCAGCGATAACATTTTTTATAATTGCAGTTCCTTTTGTTGACTGTAATTGCATATCTTTGATGATGTCGGAGTCAGGCACAGCACTTTTTAAAAGTGTTGTCAGGTGAGTCAAAGTGGTGAACGAGATATTATGTTCAGCCACGAAACCGCACAACTTTACTTCGAGAGCTTGAGTTGCTTTCGCTTTCGTGCTGATTTCGTCACTTTTTTTTATAAACATGGAAATGGTTGGCTGAGCTTCTGGCTTGCGACGGTTTATGTGAATTTTCGAGGCCATGTGGTTTTTAATCACAGTCAGCTCCGCATTCATTATAACGTTGCACGTGCGACACTTAGCTTTGTGCTGATCATCAGGCACCTTACTAAGCCATTGTTTATAGTCCTCATGTTGAAGCCAGACATCTCTGAATTTTTGTTGGCGATGTTTACTGCTGATTTTCGCGATTTTCCTCGGGGGTGTGATGTGCAAATCCGCATCTTCGTCTTCGCATAGAGAACTCATTTTTCATGCACTCAACAGCTACAGAGTAAAAATGATAGCCCAGTAAACACAAAGCAACATTGACATAAAATTAATGTTGGAATTTCCGCCTCAACAATGTAGCTGTTATGTACAAGGGCCAAGGGCTGTTTTGTTGAAGCTACATTATTGAGGCGGAAATTCCAACATTAATGTTATGTCACTGTTGCTTTGTGTTTACTGGGAGGTTATATATATTTTACAGCTAATAAATTGAGGTATTTGATAGATATACTTACTTGTTAATATAATAGAATAATCACGCTGTTTTTATCTCAGAATATCGCTTCCTTTGAATCTTGAATGCCACTAACCACGTGATAAGTTTGTAAGCTCAATATACAAAGAGAATAACCACATGAGAATAACTAACTGCCAATACTTGAACACAAAATACGCTAAACGTCACGTGTGAAGTGTGAACATAACCGAAATATCGAAATCAAACGATGGTATCGATGTCATTTCTTCGCTGATTGGCAGACATTATCAACCAATGAAATGATTGACACATGAGTCGGGAAGACGGCATACGTGACTTAAGGAAGGAATGAGCCAATAGATAGCGCTGTGAGCAAAAAGATGTAACGCTCCGCGATACGCACTTCGCGGATTAGCCGCGAAGGGCGCTATCAACCGGGGGCGTACTATCGCGCGTAGATTCGAAACGAAATAAGAGCAGAGATTTTGATTGAGAGGAGAGCGTGCTGACTTTGCCAAAAATAGTGTAATTAAATTGAATTATATATCATGTGCTACACGAACGATTTAAATACCAGCATATTACTTACGATATGTCTCGATATATGCATGAATACAATAACTTTAGGTGTAATTACGATACCATGAAAATGATAATATGAATACTTTTGTAGCATTTAAGCAACTTTATTGCGCTGTCGACGTTCTTATATATTCTAGGAAATACGTATATGTTTAACCATAAATTGTAAAAGGAAACGCGAGAGACGGAGACTTATGGGTACGCTGCTGGCTGCAAAAACAAAATACTTTCTTGAAAATATTAAATAAAAGGACGAGTGTTCAACACGTGACGCGCGAACGCGAAACAACTCGTCGCACACGGGTTAAAAGTAAATGCATAAAAACACGCACTCTCAACAGAGACGGGTCCGCTTTCTTTCAGTTTTTCTATTGACCTTTTTGTCTTTTATTGCTCTACCCGAAAGTACAAAGCGAGGCTTTCACAAGTCGTCGCTCGACGCGACGGAAAACTCGAGAGCGGAGGAGAGGGAAAATTTCCAGAGGTAAATAACTTTTCGAGTTGGGACTTAAGAGGGAGGGTGAGACAAGGAAGGGGAGAAAGAGACACACGCACGGACCCACCCTTGCGTGGGGGAGAGTCCGCGCGGACTTCGGTGGTCGAGTTAAAATTTGTAATTGGCCAACGGGAGGGCCCAGCATATAGTAGGGGGAGTATCGAGAACTTTGACTTTTTTCGTGGCAGCTAGCAGGGTAGCCAAAGAGATTCTGTCGAATCGCGAAGCGAACAACATCCCTTATCTAACATAACGCGTCTCACCATCACTTGGATTTGGAACGATAGAATTTTTGCAATAAAACTGTCCTATATTGATTAACTGACTTTAAACCCTTGTAGATTCGATTTTCGTTTACTTTTCGCGATTTTCAGGTAATAATTTCGCTCGCGCGAGGTGAGTTAAACTCTTTGACGCGGAAACGAGCTCCCACGGACTTCGGTGGTAACCACACGTTTGTGCTGGTCCATGAAATTTGAATTCCGCGCTTTTAACGCACGGAAAGCGTTACAGAAACATTTTTGGTGACAGCGGTGGGATTCCCGCTAACTCGTCGCGAGTGAAATTCCGAAGTGAACTATCTTTTTTGTGTTAACCGTGTTCTTGAGAAATCAATATACTTTTATACTTAATATATCGAGTACATCCAAGTGTCACGCGAAAACGAACTCTAATTGAACGAACGCGAGTGCGGTACTTCGAGGCTTTCGCTACGCCTTGTGCGGGTGGACCGAGCAGCTCGATTCAGGGAGTACGAGAGCCGAGAGGGAAACACGCGTGTTCCAACGTGGGAACGGGTGCCGACGGAGCGAGAGGACGACGACGCGGGTGCTGACGGAGCGAGAGGACGACGACGCGGGTGCCGACGGAGCGAGAGGACGACAACGCTTAGGCCGAGTGCGAAATTTGGATTCGCGCGCGAACTTATACGCCGTAGCCTTCCCTTGCGGGGTTTCCCCCCGTGGTTTACCCAAGAGGGCCGAGGGTAGAGAGTAAAAACTACCGAGGTTTAAACGGTACAAGGGCCACGGGTTGCTCACAGAGAGGCTCCCCTTGTTTACCGTAGGCGCAACGAGGGAGGATAGCCGTCGGAAGACGAAGACCAGGCGATTCACGAGGGCGAAAGGAGAGCCGAGAGGACTGGAACGAGGAGAGGACAGCGATACCGAAGAGGCTGAAAAAAAAAAAATAATAATAATAATAGATACATATAAATACATATAACTCTTGATTAGTGATGGTGAAAGACCATAAGTGAATCTGTGAAATATATAATCATTACGTAATACGTCCAGTATAATACAAATAGCCTGTCATCGAGAACATCCAATTGGTAAGTCAGCCGTTCTTTTACTTTCTCATGTCAAATCTCTCTCTGCTAACGCGAAATATATAGAGACAGATAGGTAAACTGCGTCTAAGCTCGCGTGATAATGGAGGTACTGAATAACGAAACGCTTGAAGTTGCTGCGGAAGAAACCGTGGAAAATCAGGTAGGAGGGGATATAAATAAAATAAATATTCCGATAAATTCTGCGGGACTAACGACTGCTCGAAACAACGAATCGCGCGAAACGGTTGAGCGCGGGTTGCAAAATTTCGCGGAAAGATCTAGTACGAGTGGGACGATCGGGGGAATTCATGATTACGCGCGAAATTCAGGGTCTGGGCGCGAATTTGAAGTTCAAAGGCGCGAACCACTCGAGGTACATACAGAAAATCGTCGCATCGATGCGATGGAAGATGAAATGAGTGAGCTTAGGAGTAGAACAACTATCAGCTTGAGCGATAGAGATTCGTACATTCCGTTCAGGTCAGCTCTCGAATTCGTACCGAAATCATTTGACGGGTATAATATGCCCATTTCGAAATTTATCCGCGACTGTTTATTTGCACACGACTCCGTTAATCCACGGGAGAGATCTCACCTCTTCTGGATGGTAAGAACGAGAGTTGTTGGAAGTGCAGAATCGACTCTTCAAGATACGGATATTAAAAACCTCCAAGACCTTTTAAAACATCTCAAGAAAACATATAGCGAACACCGAAGTATAAGTTATTTAAATTCCATGCTCGCGACGGTTGCACAAGGGAACGAAGAATCTGCTCTAGATTATGGCGCTCGCGTTAGCGATATTTTAAGAAAGATAATCGAGGTAATCAAAGATAGAAATTCCGCGTCAGTAGCATATGGGATGGTAGTTTCGGCTCGCGACACAGCTTGTGAAAATTACATAATGGGGTTGAAAAAGGATATAGGGCTGCGGGTGCGTCTCGAACGACCCAAATCCTTGCAAGACGCGATGAGCGTTGCTCGCGTCGCAGAATGGGAATTAGAACACGAGGGCGGTTTGAATCGCGAACAAGTCAAAAGTAAACCAGGCAACGGGGACGGCAATAAAAATGATGACGAAAAGGCCCCAGAAAGGGCGGCGTTTTCAGGTAAACCTTCGTTCGGAACAACACGTACCCGGTGGAGGGAGTAGTCGTGTAAGGGGAAATTTTAACGGGCGCGGTAACGGTACCCCGGCGCAAAGCAACCGGGCCACCAGCCCCTCACCGCTTTATTAAAGAAAGAGTGCCGTTCCAATGGGACAGCCTAGCACAAGATGCATTTCGGAAGCTTAAAGATATGATTTATTCCAAACCCCTTATAAAATACCCCGATTTTATGAGACCATTTGTCCTGACCACCGACGCGTCCGACTATGCTTAGGTCTTTTACTATGACTATCGATTAATTCGATCGTACTAATTCGGACTATGCTTTTAGTCTTTAATCAGGGCCCTATAGGGAGGGATCCACCAATTGCATACGCATCGCGTACTTTGACCGGAACAGAATTAAATTACACTACGGCCGAAAGGAAACTCCTCGCAATAGTATTTGCCGTTAAATATTTTAGACCTTACTTGTGCGGTAGGAAATTCACTCTCGTAACTGATCATCGATCTCTGACCTGGTCATATCAGCTGAAAGATCCGACAATAAGCTCAAGGCTCGCCCGGTGGAAAATAAAATTACAAGAATATGACTATGAGATTCAGTATAAGTATAAACTTGTCAGAGTAAACGCCAATGCGGACACTCTCTCTCTCTCGAAAGCCTATTGACGAAAAGATCCCCACCCTCACCTCGGATGATCGTCGCCTGGTACTGGGCGGCGTGCATGCCCATTTACACGACGGCGGTTACTCGATGAGAGAGGACAAACCTTATCACGAATATCCCATCGAGAGAGTTTTTCTAAGCGTAGCAGACAAAAGAAACTGATGCAGAAAATGAGACAGAGGACAGTGGAACAGAGGACATGACTGATAAGAACGAAATACGATGTTGTAACGAAATAGGAAATGAAAGAGAAATAGGAGGGGTGTCTAAATCTTACGGAGAGCGGTCGTGCAGCGATTTTGAGTCCTCGAGGTCCGATAAGACGCTCGAAACGTGCGCGCAGCGTGGAGTGGATCGTGGTCCGGAAAGTCGCATCATCGAACGTTTTAAAAACGGTTGAAAAGCATGCAGACGAGTCGCGCAGCGATTCCATTGCCACGTGGTCCGATAGGGCGAACGAGTCGCACGAGCATCGAGGCTCAAGTCGTGGTCCGATAACTCGATTCCCCCTTAGAAGGACACCCCAGGGTAGAAAAGGAATTGGTAGGATCGAGGTGCGGCTCACTCCGCAATGAAACGGGGGCGCAGTACTCTCACAGTTGTACTGGCCGCCCAGAGAACCGAGGTGCGGCTCACTCCGCAATGAAACGGGGGCAGTACTCTCACAGTTGTACTGGCCGCCCAGAGAACCGAGGTGCGGCTCACTCCGCAATGAAACGGGGGCAGTACTCTCACAGTTGTGCTGGCCGCCCAGAGAACTGAGGTGCGGCTCCCTCCGCAATGCAACGAAGTGAAATGAGAGAAAGAGAAAAGAGTGAGAGTGGAAATGGCCAAGAAAAGATAACGATTATTGAGAATTTTCAGAAAGAAGGAAATAGCGTAACAGACTCTGACGATAGCGCAGAATTGAGCGAGAATGAAGAGTTGGATATCGTAGGGATTAAGACACCGATGACCAAGAAACAGACTGACTATTCAGAAGGGGCGCTACTGCCCAAGAGACTGCGCTTAGAAACTGGAAGGTACGCAATGGTCATGTCTGCACAGGGAGAAATAAATACAACGGAGAACCCTTTGAATAACTCCTTGTTTTATACGAGTAAAGATAAATTATGGATCCGGAGAGATCATTTACTTAACTTTGTTTCTTGCGATTGCATTTTAACCACACCTATTGGGCGAGATCTGCTTAACAACTCAATGTTCAAACTAGAGGATCTGAAGGTTGAAAACCCAGCGTTGGGCCATGTAATTTGCACAAAACATGAATGAGGAAGATACATTTTTCACCTATACCTTTTTTTTAAAAAAAAAAAGAGAAATTCAACGATAAATCCTATATTAAAAACTTAGAATCTGCGAAGAAGCGTTGTAAGAAATTTTACGACCGCAAATTAAATGAACGAAATTTTGAAATCGGTCAGAGCGTTTTTCTCCTGAAAGAGCCGCGAAACAATAAATTCGATGACCATTACACGGAACCCTACGTCATAAATAAAATCTTCAACGACCTTAATCTCGAGCTACGAACCGGACCCAATAATATTAAAATCGTTCACATGAACAAGCTTAAGCACGCCTTTTTGAGATTTGAGAATAATTAGATCTAATTAATACCCCATACCCGGGAATGAAATGCATTTAGTGAGATATATATATATATATATATAAAAAAAAAAAAAAAAAAAAAATATTTAATGATGGATAAATAAACAAATAGAAATGAATAAATAAATAAAAATTAAATAAATAAATAAATAAATTAAAAAAAAAAAAAACAAAAAAAAAAACATGCGATGCCAAGTCAGATAGTTGAGTTGTTAGGTTAATGGGTAAAGTAGCCCCTAATCTCGACACCTTAGATAACGCGAGTCACGCTTTTGGTAAGATCATATGGAGACGAAAGAAAAGCCGCTTTATGAAGCGACTTTTTAATTAAGGGGGGAAGTGTAACGCTCCGCGATACGCACTTCGCGGATTAGCCGCGAAGGGCGCTATCAACCGGGGGCGTACTATCGCGCGTAGATTCGAAACGAAATAAGAGCAGAGATTTTGATTGAGAGGAGAGCGTGCTGACTTTGCCAAAAATAGTGTAATTAAATTGAATTATATATCATGTGCTACACGAACGATTTAAATACCAGCATATTACTTACGATATGTCTCGATATATGCATGAATACAATAACTTTAGGTGTAATTACGATACCATGAAAATGATAATATGAATACTTTTGTAGCATTTAAGCAACTTTATTGCGCTGTCGACGTTCTTATATATTCTAGGAAATACGTATATGTTTAACCATAAATTGTAAAAGGAAACGCGAGAGACGGAGACTTATGGGTACGCTGCTGGCTGCAAAAACAAAATACTTTCTTGAAAATATTAAATAAAAGGACGAGTGTTCAACACGTGACGCGCGAACGCGAAACAACTCGTCGCACACGGGTTAAAAGTAAATGCATAAAAACACGCACTCTCAACAGAGACGGGTCCGCTTTCTTTCAGTTTTTCTATTGACCTTTTTGTCTTTTATTGCTCTACCCGAAAGTACAAAGCGAGGCTTTCACAAGTCGTCGCTCGACGCGACGGAAAACTCGAGAGCGGAGGAGAGGGAAAATTTCCAGAGGTAAATAACTTTTCGAGTTGGGACTTAAGAGGGAGGGTGAGACAAGGAAGGGGAGAAAGAGACACACGCACGGACCCACCCTTGCGTGGGGGAGAGTCCGCGCGGACTTCGGTGGTCGAGTTAAAATTTGTAATTGGCCAACGGGAGGGCCCAGCATATAGTAGGGGGAGTATCGAGAACTTTGACTTTTTTCGTGGCAGCTAGCAGGGTAGCCAAAGAGATTCTGTCGAATCGCGAAGCGAACAACATCCCTTATCTAACATAACGCGTCTCACCATCACTTGGATTTGGAACGATAGAATTTTTGCAATAAAACTGTCCTATATTGATTAACTGACTTTAAACCCTTGTAGATTCGATTTTCGTTTACTTTTCGCGATTTTCAGGTAATAATTTCGCTCGCGCGAGGTGAGTTAAACTCTTTGACGCGGAAACGAGCTCCCACGGACTTCGGTGGTAACCACACGTTTGTGCTGGTCCATGAAATTTGAATTCCGCGCTTTTAACGCACGGAAAGCGTTACAGAAACAAAAAGAAAGCGCGCTATTGGCTATGAGGGTAGGAATAAAATGAATTCTCAAAATTTGCATCATAATGAAAATTATCGTATAATCTGCGTACGATAATAATGTGCTATCGTACATCGTACGTGGGCATGAAATTATCGCATATGTACGATAATTATCGTACGGTTCCGAACACTGGAGACGACTGACGCTCGTGAACATAGCATCGACCGCGATCTCTCATGACTCTCTCGCATGCGCGCGCTTCGAGCTCTCATTGGCTCGCTTCTCTGAACGCCTTGAGAGCGTCGACCAGCGATCTGCCACGCAGGGCGAACGCACATTAAACTTGTCCAACAGTAATAATTTGTTTTTGAGGGGAATGTTAAAAATCTATCAAAAAAAGGAATTTTGTTAAATTGAACTTACACGGTGCAGTCGAAACTAACTATTTCCGTGAGCATTTCGGTAGAAAATAACGGAACGTTGGTGGCGGCTCGTATCACATCGCGGTTATTTAAATCAAGTTCCTCTAAAATTGTGCAAAATATAATAGATAAAGGAATATAATTATTTCCTCAGATTCTAACAATTGAAGAAAACAATTCATTTGTACTTACCTCCATCGAATGGATCCATTTTTTACTGCGTAAAGATCCTTTTACTCCGTTACACGTCTGACTTGGCGAAAAATCACAGTTGTTATAATAATCTTGACTATGTTTCTATTGGTAACAAAAATTTGAATAATAAAAAAATGAATGTCTTTTGTTCTCATATTTATTTTGCTCGTTCGAACTGCTGATGTTAGGAAAGGAAGATCGACAAATTACAGATTTGTGAAGACACAGTTACACACATCTATCCGTACATTTTTTGTACAATATTTTTGTACTTTTTATACTATTGTGAGTACTTTCGAACACATGCAAATCGTTAGGGTATGCAAAATTCATAGACTTAGTCTATAAGAATTTTATTTTTTCCGAAATAGCAAAGCACCCATGAAAAAAATACGATCACATTTTTGGTTACCGACCGTCCGTGTTTCACAAAAATTTGAGGTGATGTGAAGCCCCATTCAGCCATTTCCCCCCACCCAAAATCTTAGATCTTAAATTTTTTCAAGGTGAGTTGAGAATTCGGGAACATGCAAAATGTTAATTTTGACCTGATAGACGAAGTCCGCCGTAAGAGATATTTTCCCCAAATATCAAAGCACCCACACGAAAAAATTCTACCACATAATGTTAATACGAGAACTATTTTCTTAAGATTGGGGAAATAGATGAAAAAAATACCGTCGAACACACATGTATATACCTGAGGAATCTTTTCTAAATATGTACGTCGACAATCAAGAGATCCGCAGAAACGTAATGAGTTCGATTCCCTGTATTTTTCATTTCCACGTCCTAATGTATTATTATAAAGAAATAAAATCACCGGGCGAATATTAGTATATACAATCTTTATTTTTAAAGAAAAACGATACATTTAGATGTGTTGTCTTGACCATTCGCAAGACATTTTCCAATAACTTATGAAGAAAAAATTTAGATAATATTTTTAACTCTAAAATTATGGCACGATTATTTTTCCTTTGAAAAAATTTAAAAAATAACTTTAAACAACTTTTGCTTTAAATTCAAATTTTATTCTCATGGAACATCTCAGCGTGGATACATTGAAAAAGAACTTCAACTACAGAAAACGTTAGAAGAAACATCGAAGAATAATTAATAAATAATTATCTATTAGCGGAAAAGAAGATGCGGATCTTTCGTTCGAACAAAGATTATATTGCATCTTGACGTTCATACTCTTGCAAAACGATTGACTTTAAGTGTCCTGAATCCTTGCAGTAGATTTTCAAATTTCATTTGTTCTGCGTCCACTAATTTCACGTCTGCCATTGAATTTATAACAAAATAAGTCGGATTAGCTGCAACAAACAATTTAACACAATTAATTGTATGTAGATGGGGCATTCCCGGCCAACTTAAAAAGTCCCTGACCCTGATTTTCTTCGATTTGGTTTCCTATATTTGATATCATTTCATTAATGCTTAAAGGGTTAAATATCTATTGAAAAATGTGTTTCTAAATTTGTCAATTTGTTTTTTTTTTTTTATTAATAAGCAACAGATTTTTTATTAAAAAAAAGTAATTTATGATGCAAAGTAAAATTTAGTCATATTAAACATGAGAAATATATTATGACATTATTCAGTTAGAAATGTCTGCTTTAAAACGTTGTAGAATGGTAGAAAATGACCATACAATCTGTTTTTCTTGTATTTGGTGATTATTTAAAAAATTGCCACTAGAGAGTATTTTGATAAATGATAAAATAAACGAAAAGAAGAAATGAAGCTCGAAAATTCGAGCAACACGAAGCTGAGACGATTATGTCTCGTCGTAAAGAAAATAAAAGAAAAAATCCGTTAAATAAATTATCAAATAATAAAATTGCGAGATCAAATGGGAGTTTCTTATAAAAATTGATTTTTATAAAGTAAATGTTATGATTATCAGATTAATTTGTGAATTTCTGAGTTCCCTTTTATTCCAATCTAATTTTTTCCCGTAAATTTTTAGCCAAATTCATGTCTACATCCTTCCACATCAATTAGAGCTACGTTCGGTCATTATCAAGTTCTGCATTTTTCAATCGTAGTTTTAAAGATAATTCAGGAAATTCAAATCACGGACACGATAAGTTAGCTTTCATTACAATACAATCGTTTTCACATCGATTTGGTTAGAATTTCCGAAAAAAATACAAGTGAAAAAGATGATGCTGCCAAAAAAAGATTATTTATAAATATGTTTTTTCACATTATGATTTTTATCGAATCCAGTATTTTTATTTAAGAAGTTTTGGTCTAAAATCACGTAGAAAAGGTTCAATAATAATAATAATCACGCAGTGTCTGTAAAATAATAATCTCATATATTCATATTCTTCTCTAACTGCAGTTGAACAAGTTAAGGATATATGAGCACAAGGTGGCGGGAAATGAGCGGAAACGTGGGCGCGGGTGAGCGCGGTGAGCGAGGGGCACGCATGAAACAAGAGAGAGTCGGACCGCTCATTATGCGACACACGCGAAAAATTTCCTTAAAATCGATAATTGTATGTCAAAAGGTTCGTTAACCCCCATTTTTTATGGAACGTATGTAATCGTGATAGTTTTCTGAACATTTAACAGTTTTAATATTGATCGTATCTGATCGTGAAAGATACGAATTTCTGTTTCAAAGTTGCGTCAGTCCAGAATTCGTATATGGCGTGGGATAAATATCTTGATTTCACGAATTAATTACTCGCGTAAAGAGTCGTTGACCCACTTTGAAATTTTGCAGGTTTTATCATATACACTTCTGCTACACCATATAAAAAATTCAGATTTTTATATGATCGTGAAGCTAGTGCTCATACATCCTTAAATGAATGATATTAACACAAAATTTACCGTGACGCTTGAGATATCCGTAAGCAGTAATGTGGTCGCCCTTGTAGAAATCATGATTTTCTTTAAAATTTTGCACATGCACTTCAACTTTCAGACTTCCATTGGTTATAGAGCCACAACCGAAATTAATCCCTCTTCCATTTTGCCTTCGGAGCAAATAGAAATTACTCTTGATGTATCCCTCGAGACTTATCACAATTATAATGACATAGCATTCACATTTTATAATGGTAAAGTGATAGTTAATCAAATTATAGGGCAGATGTACCAGATTTTACCATTTTGATCTAAGAGACAAAACCCTAATTTTAATTGATTTTTATGAACATCGAGTCAAAAATTTTGTAGAATTATATGAAAATTATCATAGCATTAGAATAAAATTTGGGGAAATGCATGATAGGAAAAATATCCGCAACCAGTTACAGTGGTGGAAACTGAGTTATACATGCATTTTGTCATTTTTTCTTCCTTCACATTTTTTAATACATCAGGTCATGCGAATACTTTGGTAATATATATACTCGAGGTACATATATTATTCCTTGATATATAATAAAACTGTAATCAATGCCAGTCAGAAATGGTTGACATTTTCGGAAAAAGCAAATGCAAGCGATATCCGTCTTTTAATCAGGCATGTGCTCTGATTTTTTTAATGATGAAATGTCAACCGTCTCTGAGAATATACAGAAATTTTTTGATTTTATATGATTAAATACAATAAAACAATATGTATTCATTGATTCAAACAGCTTAGACTTATTTTTATAAACAAAGAAGAATTTAATATTCGGCCAAAAAAATTTGTAATACTTACGACAATATTTTGTCGTATTCTCGATCTTTTCGAGCGTAACTATAGGTGCCATTTCAGATATTTCGGCGCTCAGTTTGGTATTTCTCTGTCCCAGTACATTTATTACCGTATAGGATTCAATAATTAGTTCTGTGTTAACAGTACCATCATTGAATGCCTCTTTTGTGCAGATTTTAGCGAATGCCGAATCCAAATGTACGATCTATTAAATTTGATTTCTTTATAATCACTTCGAGGAATGTTTATTAAAAATTTTACATTACAATTTCGTTCAACTGTACATAAGGGATTTTCCGCGAACTTAAACACTTTTTTCCCGAACCTCTTGGAATCACGTGCGATTCACGGAGAATCCCTCATATGAGATGAGCAAACTAGGCAAAAAATTGTAAATCTTACCGCATTGAGTTTAATTACGGATTCAGTGCGAGAGATCTCTGCGTTCCAAGCATTGACCTGGATCCGTTATCGATCCCCATTATTCAAAACAAACTTAAAGACCCGCAGTTCGTTTTGGCGGACGTTTTTTGAGGGAACTATATAATCGACATAGCCAATGATCTCTCTGAAATTTTAATAATTGATATGAAGGCCAAACAAAATTTTAAACTCCCAACTACAAAATAAATTTGAAAAACGTTAAATAATTTGTAAAAAAACAAATCTTAAAAGATTGATTATAAGAATTCATGAATCATTTTCTCTACTGTCGGAAGATGCACTTCTCACGATCACACAAAATCCTTTCACATTGGTGACGCGTCTCCCAACAGTAGTGAAAATAATTTTTTGTGAATTGCTCATTCAGTGTGGTATAAATAAAATGTTGAGGTTTATACATATTGAGGTTTATGATTTTTTCTTCTTATCAATGGGAGTTAGAATTAAAAATCTAATGCTTAGTGTTTTTTGGATAAAACAAATCTTAAATATGGATAGTAGTGATAACATTTAAAAACCATGATTCAATTTTCTCAGAAATATAATCTCAGAAAAAAACTAAAAAAATTGAAGTTTATCTGCAATTTTTCGGTGCATTGTTTTTATCTTTTGTCGGAAGAGAAATCGTCTGGGAAGAGTAATAGAGAAATTCAGGTATCTCTATTGCATTTAGATACTCCCCATAAATATTACCAATTCACATAATCAATAGAAAAGGGAATATCAATGAAGTGAAAATAATACTTGTCCATCAATTCTTTTGATGTAGTGAACATCGCATCGATATCTGATGTGTCTGCAGTATTACTATGATCCCCACTGTATCCAGCAACTGCAATTTACCAAAAAATCATTGATTACTTAAGAACGTATCATCCGTGCAATTCCAGTCAAAAAAAGTTTTGGTGAGAATTTTAAGTACTTTGCGTTGAAGCAAACATTTTTTAAAAATTAACCATATTGAAGATGATAATAATATCGATTTCCAATTATAAAAATGCCGAAAACTAAAAAAAAATTGTTTAAACAATAAATTGTTGCAGAAATTTCCTGTAAAAATGTTTTTCGATTATATATAACAAATTCCTCAATTTTTCTGAATATATATGAATTTTTCAAGAATTTTTTTATGGTTTTTAATTTATGTTTTTCAGAATTTTGAAATACTCTATCAATAAAAGTATTCGTTTGATGATCTGGATACTTCGCTAAGTTAATATAGAACCTTTGTACGAGAACATATCCAAAATTCACCACTTTTCATGCAATTTTCAAAATTAAAAATTTGCAAAAACATAAATAAAAAATTCATAGGAAAATCCTTGAAAAATTCATGTGTATTCAGAAAAATCGAAGATTTGTTACATACATATAATCGAAAAACATTTTTACAGGTAATTTCTGCAACAATTTATTGCTCAAACAATTTTTTGATAGTTTTTCGGTATTGTTTTTATTGAAAATCGATATTCTTATCATCTTCAATATGATTGATTTTTTAAAAAATTTTTCTTCAACGCGAAGTACTTGAAATTCTCACCAAAGCTCTTTTTAGTTGGGATTGTAGGGACGATACATCCTTAAGGCGATCGAGTCACCCAAATATTGGAAAAATTCGAAATTCTATCATTTTTATGCTATTATATTTAGGTTTAGATGTTTTAGGTTTAAAGCCTATCAAAAGTTTTCTTTATGGTAAAAAGGAAAAAAGTTGTTTGTAGTTGAGTCAGAGCATTTCACTCAGTAGCATATATTCAGTCGGCTCTAATTCTTTATTATTAAAATATATTATCAAAGATGAATGTATCAACAAAATGCATTTTAAAATGTATACTATATGAAAAATAATGTGACAAAAAATTTTGTCTCGCTTAGGAGTCTGAAATTATTTTTCAAAGATAAAAGTTAAATCTTCGGAAACTGACTCGATTATTATTGAAAATATGTATCCAAAAATAATTTTTTTAATAATATATTTTCTTTCATTCAATTTTTTTTTATTCAATAAGAAATATGGGCTTACATAAGAATTTTTGAAAAAGTATATGAAAAAAAATCGGAATATATTTTTTGAAAATATATTAGTATTTTTTACAATAATTGTTCACAAATTCTTTACATAAGAACAAATTTCTTAAACGTAGTCCAGGATCGCGATTTCATTCCGTGTATTTTTTATCGAATTTGAAATATTTCGAAATTCAACAAAATATATAAGAAAAAATAGTAGCCCTGGGTAAGTTTTTTTTTGCTCCAAAAAGTTTGTTTGGGCTCGAGAATAACTTGTACTTACCATTATCGAACTCGTTAGGAGAAGTCATTTTTCACACGCAAACACGTCCGGCTTCTCGAAGTGTCACAATTATTATTAAACTGTAGAAACTATTTCTATGGGTAACGAAAAATAAAAAGCAATCGTGTATAGACTGTCGTTTTATTTAATCGACTATGTTCGCTCCTATTGCTGAATAGAGCGAATACAGCTTCCCATCGCTCAATTGGTCTTTTTTTATTGAAGGATGTATTGGACGTACCTTCCCAACCAAAAGTGACTTTAGCCGACAATATTGCATACTTCATGATAAGATGAAAATCGGAAAAAATCCACTCACAATAAGCCGATAAGAAGATTAATTTTCAATAATAATAATGCCAAAAAGTTATCAATAAATTATTTAAACAAAACATTGTTTAAAAAATTTTTAGAGAATTTTTTTTTTCGACACGTGAAATGAATTTGGTGATTTTTCTGACTACACAAGAATTTTTTAAAAATTTTCTTACCATTTTGAAATTTCGGTTTTCGGAAATTTGTAAAGGTTGTATTTACGAAACTATTCGTTAAATGCCCCGGAAACTTCTTAATTGTAATATACAACGTTTTTACAAAAACATATCCAAAATTCACGATTTTCCCTTTATTTTTCAAAATTAAAAATCTTTCGAAAACCGAAATTTTAAAATGGTAAGAAAATTTTAAAAAAATTCATGTGTAGTCAAAAAAATCCCCGAATTCATTTCACGTGTCAAAGAAAAATATTCTCTAAACATTTTTCAAGCAATGTTTTGTTTAAATAATTTATTGATAACTTTTTGGCATTATTATTATTAAAAATGAATCTTCTCATCGTCTTTATTGTGGGTGAATTTTTTCCAATTTTTATCTTATCATGAAGTATGCAATATTTTCGACTAAAGTCACTTTTGGTTGGGAAGGTACGTCCAATACATCCTTAACAAAATGCACACGAAAAACTTTTTTTTGGTTCGACATTTATTTTTTATTTTAATGACAACAAAATATTTCAAGTGTGTATACACAAATGAAAAAAAAGCTATGAAATGATGGTCACTTTTTTTCAAGTAACGAAAAGGCGCCTATGTACCAAAAAAAGAATGTTTAAAAATAAAAAATTTTGGGCTGATTGGGTATGTCCAATTCATACCGGAAAATTATATATTGCCGAGGCATCTTTTCTCGGTAAGATTTCATTTTTTCTATAACACGTTAAAAACAAATATGTATATCTACTGACAGTTACCGATCGATAGCAATGCCTACTGAATTTGTAGTAACGCATGAATACTATTGGCTACCGACTTACTATGACCAGTAATTAATATATAGTAATTATAGAATACACCCCTTACTATAAGGGGAACTTTGCCCAAAGCAACCGTATTTGTGAACGATACTATCTTCACGTGATTGATTTGTACAATACAAACTGGTCAAGCCAAACCATTTACGCGTTAATTAAACGTTTACGTGTGACTAAACTGTTTACGCGTTAATTACTGATGGAAATGAAAACATGTTCATTGACTCTGTTGAGAGACTTTTAAAACAATCAACTCGAATTTTTTTCGCTTCGTGGTAAAGTTTTTTTTACACAAGTCAACTAAAAAGCAAACGCGCGCGTAGCGCGCGCGTGAGCTAGTATAATAAATTGTGTGCTAGAATTGTATGGATGTTATGCAGCGAAAGTGATAGAAAAACATATATTTTTTTATAGTGTTGTATTTATATTAACTAAATATAATATTTCGAAAGGTACGTAAAAATTATTCATCTGGACTTTTTTTCATTTCTAAATTTGAAGTAGATGAAGAAATAAATGTCCAATTTCTTTACAGTGACAGCACACCATAACCTAAAAACACAGCCCACAGCAATGGCGGCCATAATTTTGCGCATGTGTGTGTGTGTTTTTGTGTTTGTGTGTGTGTCCGAATGAGGTCCCAAAAACTTACAATTATGTCCACCACAAACGCTCGCGTCACATTTCGTCATTACTCCGTCCCCTTGCACATAACCTATACCACTTTTTCCATCCTCATTTCCTTTCCTTTTTCCTTCCCAATGCTCCCACTGCCAGCACTAATACGCTGTCTTCGCTCTTTCTACTCTCTCCGCATTCCAGTCCATGGGCATTGCAGTATCGATTGCTGCTTCGGCCTGTCACACTTCCCATTCATCTTTCCTCCTTGCTTTCCATTCTCTCTTCTCCCTCACTGTCGCCCTCTGTCGGCCGCTCCTGGACTTCCGGTTGGTCTCCCCTTCTCCTTTCGACTGCCGTGGTTCCCACCATTTTTTCCACGTTTCTATCTAACCTCCAAATTTTGTGTCGGACTCTTCCATACCTTTTAACACCTTTAATAATGCAGCCTAATACTTTCCATCACTTCTTCTCGATTCCACCGTCTCACTTCACATTTAGGGCCTCTTTTTGACCATGCCTCCACCTCACAACCACTTTTTTCACCGCTATTTTTCCCAGCACTCTCACACACGTCCACTCACCCCGAGGCACCAACCGGAAGTAACTTTTTAAATTTTAACAGGACATACATGCAAACAAATCATTTGTACACGCAGACAAATATTCTTGGCACTGAATGATGAATGGAGCTTGAAATTTGATAAACAAGTAGAAGTTCTCGAAAATTTTTTTACTGAATCGGAAGGATGTCCTTTCGCAATTTCAATCGATGAAAGGAAATTTTTAAGGAATCTTCTATTTGCAATGGAGAAAAAATGGCAGGATAGCCGCAGAATTCTGGAGCGCTTTTACGCCGTTCATGAAGAATGGCTTGACAAGGTCGTAACTATTACGGTTTGTCCATTTTCCTATTTCTTTTATCATTAAAATTTTTAATTTAAACGTTTTTTGCACTTTCGAGCTGACGTTATTGCGATTTTTTGTAGAATGCTGATTTCAAAAATATGGATGTACCAACTCCTAATTCTGACACATTAGGATCTGATGAAAGCCACAAATTTGGTAGACCCTCATGAGACTTTTCATCATCCAGCGAACGGAGTAATCGCCGAAAAGTCAATGATCTTCGGAAATCAACAAGTCCAAGGGCATTGGAATTCCAAACGGAAATGAATCTTCGTGCTTCTGGGTCCTACGCTGCAGCAAATGTGCTCAATAGTACAAGAGCCCACGACCAAGATTTTTGTCTCATCGCACCAAGGATGAAACCATATAGAATCAATAGTTTAGATTACTCTGAGCCCGAAAATGTGATTTTCTGAAATTTTCGGTCTTGCGTCTGACCTGAGCGCATTTTCAAAAATGTCAAAAAATTGAGCCGACTCGTATCATAGCAAAACGTCCGATTTACGGAATGTAGTTACATGATAGCCCTGAGATACCGGAAACACGGTTTTCAGACAAAAATAGCGTTGCGCCTGCCCAGGAAACCATTTAAAAAAAAAATGAGACAAAAAAAACCATACCACGTCTGAAAATAATTTTTATCGGTTAATTAGAGTTAATTGATGTGAAATAACCAATTTTCAGACAAAAATCTACTTGCCGGATATTTTAAGAGCATTTAAAAAATGTAATAAAATTTTACCGGTCGGTATTATCGCAAAACGTCTGAAAACTATTCGACATGATAAAATGAGTTGACCAGATGTATAATGATTATCCGATATCAGACAAATTGAGTATTGCACGGGCCCTATCAGACAATTTTTCGATGGTAAGAAAAAAGAATCGTATTTATAAGTATTAATGTCTCCGCAATAAGTTGCACCCCTCAAATTATGCGATGTTGATTGAAGAAAAGGTTACCAGCAACCTTCGAACTGAAGTTGAAGGACTTTTAAAATAAAATTTATAAAATAAAACAGGGATGAAGTAGGTATGAGTAAGAAAAAAATATTTATTGAAAATAACAGTTTCGTGTCTGCTTTCTGTAGGCTGCCGGATTATGTATTGAACAACTAATCAGCATTGAAAAAATAAAGTTCAATTAGAACCAGTTTATTTATTTTATTGAAAAATATATGAAAAAAATTAACATCAACACTTAAGCACGTTGGATCAGGCACGCCTTATCGGTATCTGATCAGGCTGTTATCTGACATAAATAAGGCATGACGGATCGGGCATGCGTTATCAATACGTGATCAGGTCCATATTTGACATAAATAAGGCACGCCGGATCAGGAACGCCTTCTTAATACCTGATCAGGCCCATATTTGACATAAATAAGGCACGCCGGATCAGGTATCAATAATACCTGATCACGCCCTGATGAAACATCAGGCAGCCTGAATGAATTTCTGCTCGGGACATGTCGTGATTGATATTGATGATTCTACCGTCGATGATTTGGGCCATTTCCTGCTCTGACCAGTTGTTGATTAAAAATTTCACGAGAGCCTCTTTAAATCTTATATTTTTTAATTCTTTCGCGAAATCAGAAGGTCGAACTTGCTGAGGTCCTGAGATGCGAAAATCCATTGATTTTACGTTTTCGCGCAATCCGAGTTCAGTATCCTTGATAGACCGAACTAAATATCTATCAAATACGAGATCTATCCTTGCAACATCATACTTGCATACAATGTGCAAAATTATTTTCGACAGATCTCCGAATGTTCGCGGAACATCTTTCATCGTGTTTAATAAGAAGAAGCCATCAGTATATCCATCGATTCGGGCACAGTGCTGTCAATTCTTTTCTCCAGAATAATTTTGGTGATTGAATGCGAAGAAAAAACTAGCAATTTTTGCAAGACTGTAAATATACATTTTGAGATTGCCTGTTCTGATATATACTCTTATTTAGCATGTCATAATAAGTTAAAAATTGAATATAAGCGGCATAAAACTGAGCTGTTTTTCCATACTTTCCTTGCAAAGAGACATACATGTAACAAGTAAAAGGTCATTCGTGAAATAGGAGCGTAACAAGCTGTGGGGCATTTGCCGCGTGGTCGCGAAACGATTTTATCGTTTTTAGGATTGTAGGCAAGATTGAAAATGTCTGAAAACTGTATTTTAGTAATGTCGGTAGCAATACAAAAGATTGAAACAAATTTGAAGTTATAATTGTTATGATACGAGTCGGCTAATTTTTATGACATTTTTGAAAATGCGCTCAGGTCAAACGCAAGACACAAAATGTCTGAAAACAGTATTTTTAGTAATAAAATCACAAAATCTACGTACATTTCCAATATCAGTCATATTGTGATAATACGATCTGGCTTTTGTTTACATAGCAGAAATCACCCCCCCCCCCCCCGCGACCTTGCACGATTTCTGAAGGGTACTACCCCCCTAGTCAGGTCTAGGGTCATCTCAACTATCGATTCTACATAGTTTTATCCTTGGTGCGATGAGACATGGTTTTGGTCGTGGGCTCTCGTACATATTACAACCACTTCTCCTACGCGAGCCTCTCTGTATCAGTTAGCATTCGCACAAGGTTCTAGACCAGTATGTCAAGAAATTAGCGCAGATGTTGCTTTGAACTTAATAATAAGCGGTAAAATGAAGAAAGAAACGTACAATATGGTCCGGGAATTAACGAATGAAAACAGCGACGTCTCGGTTTATCCCAGTTATAAAATATTTGCTGCTAAATCTCGTTGTTACCCACCAGAGTATTCAGTAAGTAGAACGGAAACAAGCGCGGAAGTGTTATTGCAGGCTCTAATAGATCATACCACAGCTCGATTGATTCAAGTACAATCTGATGTCATAAAAACACTCGATATAGTTCCTTCACGAATAATATGAAATTAATTTTGTAGTGAGGATGCGATGGTTCGCCGTCGCAGCAGTATAAGCAAAAATTTGACGAAAGCGACAGCTCTGACGCTCATGTATTTTTTACGTCCGTGGTTTCGTTGCAAATGCTAGCTTCAGACGACAAATCTGAGCTTCAACTTGTCGTTTGGAAGAACCTAAGGCCTTCTTCACCCCGTTACTGCAGACCGTTGAGATTGAAATTTTTGAAAGAACCCGTGCAGTCAACTGTTGATGAAAAAAATATCGTTGATAAGCAGATAACATATTTCGTCACATTCAATCCAGTAACGGAGGGTACTAACGTTGAAGTAAAATATGAATTTTTTTTACAATAATAGATGGAAAGGTGAGAAATGCTATTACTGACACTAAATCTGCGCAAAGATGTTATTTATGTAATTTGACGTCGAAAAATTTCACCAATTTACAATTGGTTGAACAAACAGAATGTGACAGCTCTAAACTGAATTTTGGAATTTCTTCCTTACATGCGTGGATACCCAGTCAAAAACCTGGACGTCCATATTACGTCCTAGGACGTCCATATTACGTCCTAGGACGTCCAGATTTTTGACTGGGTAAGGTTTATGGAATGGATGCTTCATATTGCATATAAATTAAATGACGGGACGATTAAATGGCAGGCGCGATCAGTCGATGAAAAGAAAGCAGCTAGCGATCGTAAGGGAAAAATCCAAAATAAATTCAAAGCTGCTTCAGGTTTAAATATTGAGATGCCTATGCCAGTAAAAAATCTGGACGTCCTAGGACGTAATATGGACGTCCAGATTTTTGACTGGGTAAGCAAGGATTTGGCAGTACAAACGACGGCTATACAGCCCGACGATTTTTTGAGAACGTTGCCTTAACAGCAGAAATTTTGAATTTGGACGAAAAATTCATAGCAAGTTGCAAAGTAATTTTGCAGACAATGGTGAGCGGTTTCGCTGTACATAGCGACAAGTTCAGGGTTTATTGCTTAGACGTCGCGAAACGATATGTTGAGCTATATTCCTGGTACCCAATGCCAACATCGGTACATACCGTTTTAATTCATGACTACGCGATAATAGAAATGGGTGCCTTACCAATCGGACAACTTTCCGAGGGTGCTCAAGAAGCTAGGAACAAGGACATTCGTCGGTACCGCGAAAGTTTTGCTCGAAAATGTACGCGAGAGAAGACAATGTCTGACGTTTTTCGTCGGCTTCTTCCATCCTCGGATCCACTCATAACAAACTTTCAAAAATTAAAAATGAAGAATAGTGCACCATTACCCTCTGATGCAATAGAACTTCTACTGGTAACACCAGAAGGTAATGTCACAAATAGTAGCTCACCGTTAGCCGAACCCGATACATGTACGACGGATCCATCTGACCCAGATTATGACTTTTAATTAATCTAATGTATTGTATGTAATTATGTACATGAGACAAAATAAACATTTACATATCCTACAAAATTGTTCTTCATTTTTGAATTTCAAATGTCATTAATCTAATATCAAATTCGTAATCAGCGACCCCGAAAACCCAAACGTGCAAATTTTCGGACCGATAAAGTGATTATTTTTCCAAAATGTCCGCCATTTTTGGTCTGACATTTTGAATTTCGTAATTTTGATATCAAATTCGTAATCAGCGACCCCAAAAATCCGAAGGTGCAAATTTTCGGACCGATAAAGTGATTGTTTTTTCAAAATGTCCGCCATTTTTGGTCCACCATTTTTAATTTCATAATTTTGAAATCAAATTCGTAATCAGCGACCCTAAAAACTCAATAGACGATATTTTTGAATTATTATTCTCACTTTTCGACTTTTGGCCAGGGATTTGGCCGTTCTGAACCACTGTGCATTGTTTCTATATGAAATAGCGAAATTACCAGCTGCAGCCCCTAACTTTGGGGGCTGATTTCACCCCTTCAAACCGTTTACCGCAGATAAAAAAATACGTGTCTCTTATTTTTCAATGTTTGGCAACATACATGAGTTTCAACAAAATCGGAGGGAGACACCAAAGTGATGTTCCTTGTAAGCAGGATTCCTTTCGTGGAAAGGCCGATAAATGACAATCAGATCTCACGACAATTTTCAGGGGGCCAACTAGCCAAGTTCAAGAACGATAGAAGAACTTGGGAGCTCCGCATTCTATAGTAAAGATGATTGTCGCTCTTCGTATCCGACTAATGGCGAAACCAATCCTAAGGGCCGATTAGAGATCATCCAGGTTTACAACAAAAGTAGAACCACCGATGACGCGGCAA
The DNA here is from genome assembly GCA_963564615.1 of Rhorus exstirpatorius. Classification (NCBI taxonomy): domain Eukaryota; kingdom Metazoa; phylum Arthropoda; class Insecta; order Hymenoptera; family Ichneumonidae; genus Rhorus; species Rhorus exstirpatorius. Next base: position 33,098,197 of record OY751313.1, read on the forward strand.
ATCGAGCCGCTGAAAGACCAAGGAGTCATCGAGAAGGTCAGAAAACCAGGTCCGAGTTTCATTTCCCGCATGTTTCTCGTCCAGAAGAGCAGCAGCGGAGTGAGACCTATATTTAACCTACGGCGGGGTCTCAATACGTACGTAAGAACAAAAAAGTGTCAGTTAATCTCGCATTTCAAGGTTCCAGAGTTTCTCCAGGGCGGGGACTGGATGACGAATATTGACCTATCTCAGGCGTACTTTGATGTTCCGGTCGCGCAATCGCACCGATACCTTCTTCGTCTCAGTTACGACAAGGAGTTGTATCAGTTGACGAGCTTGCCCTTTAGCCTCTCAGCTGTCCCTCAGATCTTTGTGAAAATAACGAATTGGGTTTCGTAAACTCTTCGTTCGCAAGGAATGAGGGTGCTCGTGTATCTAGACGATTTTCTCCTGGCCTCTCAGTCTCTAGGGTGGCAGGTAAATCGGGAAAAGTCCAAGTTGACACCAAGTCAAGAACTGGAATTTCTCGGAATACGATGGAATACGAAGGAGAATCGTGCGAAGTTGCCCCAAGCCAAGGCCCAGAGGATCACGAGTCTTGTGGAGACTATGCTGTCAAAGGGAAGTCGTACGCAAAGGGGGATGCAATGTCTCTTAGGTCATCTCAATTTCACCAATTTCGTGATCTTCAGAGGCCGTCTGCACTGCCGCCATATGCAGAGATTTTTGGCCAGCTTTACACAAGGCAGAACGCGGAAAAAAGAGTCGATTCCCGATTGGATGAAGGGCGAATTAAGATGGTGGGCCGGTGCGACAGTCTCGACCACTCACCTTCCAATGGATTAGGGTACTTCTGAAGAAGTCAGAGGATCAAAGAGCTGGGAGCCAGAGGGATGAGCTCTTTATTACGGTGTCGGGGCCAGCCAAAGCTGCCTCTCGAACAGTGATCGCAGGCTGGGTGCGGTCGGTGCTTAGAGACGCTGGACTCGAGGAATCTCCAGGAACCATTTGATCGTTCGTTGCGTCACGTGGCTGGCTGGAGGATCGTCCGGTACAAGAGATTCTTGATAGAGGAAACTGGAGATGCGCTGACACTTTTAGAATGTACTATTGTAAACACATCCGGGATTCGACTCGGAGTCAGTCTAATTTACTGTTTAAGAACTTTGAACCTGTGAAAAAAAACACGTCTTGTCAACGATAGATTTTAAGTTGTAGTTTGTTTCATGAAAGAGGACCAATCTCCACATTTTGCACGATGATATGTTCTATTATTAATTAATGGATAATAAAGTTTGAATCCTATCCATTCCTATCCATTTGGAGGTATTGGTGATGGGAAGGAGAAATAATGGAATTCATTTCAGAATCACATAGCGTTGAGAGGGCTCACCAGTAGAAACCAAATACGTCTCTCATAAGAATGCCGTGTATCGGCCGGAGAAACATGATTTAGGAGGTTCTGCTCGATCCTCAAAATGGTACCAGAGACTTGAAATTTTTGCAGCGCGAACATAAGGATATATTGCGTGTATCTGCGAAATTTCAAGACGATTGACCACCTATTTTCCGAGATAAAAAATCGTAAAAGTAGCTTCAAAAAGCATAGAGTCTTATGGAACGAACCGACACGACCTGAAAAATCAATTGATATCGAGTTGTTAAAAAGGTACCAGCCATCTAAAAATGCCCGGATAATATTAACTTCTCTTTTAACGAGGTTTAGAAAAAATATCGACACGATTTACCACGTATTTCACGAGTTATGGCAAATTAATGAGAGGAAAATGTGCAAATTTTGGTGGGCTACGCGCGCGGAAGGCTTGATTGCGGCAACGTAGCAATAGAAAGAAAAGAGTGAGACAGAGAGAGATAGAGACAATGAGCGTGGTAAGGGCATGCGTCGTCTGCTTCTGCTACGTACATTATATAGGAATAAGAGACTGTCGGCGAAACACTGATGCCAACCTTCATGAGCACGCGCGCGCAATACTTTTGTGCAACTTTGCCAAGTTTCAAGCGTATACGGGTCCAAAATAAATACAATTTCGCATTATTATAGCAGATTATAGGTACTGGAATGCTTTACTAATCAAAACGATCGGATATTATTGAATTGAGAGTTTATTATTGGTTTATAACAACTCGTTATACCACAGAAACATTTCATTTCTCGAAAAAATAAGTTGGCACGACTGCGGGCGCCCTGTGTATAAGCATAGGGACCCCCCCTGCTCCACACGTCCCTCAAACTACGAGCAGAAGCTCCTTAAATGTTTTGCACTACAACAAAACATGTATTGTGTGACGTAGCCGATACACGGCATCTCAGTAAGGGTCTTACTGGATCAGAATTGCTATAAAGAGACGCGGGCGAGACCTGCACTTACAGGTGTGAGCCACGCCCCTAGGGCTAGATGAAAAATGACTAGAAATATCCGAAGGCGAGCAAGATGACGTTAAAGGAGGTGCGGATTAAGGCGAATATTCAACAGCTTCTCTCATAAGGATGCCGTGTACACAGCTTCGTCACATAATATATGTTTTGTTGTAGTGCAAAATATTTATATTTCAGCTCTGTGCCTTCGGCTTGACCTATCGGAGATTACCTTTCATTCTCTTTCACGCACACATACCTACCTTCGTGTCCTGTCCCCTCGAGTGTATGTAGAGGGGAAGGGGGAAGTGCGCGTCGCTTCCCCTTCTCCCTCCCCGCGAGCGCTGGCTGGCGTAGGCAGAGAGCCACGCTTCCTCAGTACGCTTTTTGTTCTTGACTAGCGCACAACTGATAACCTACAAAAACTTACCACGTGATCGTACGTGGTGAAGTGTTCTAACGTTGTTGTAACGTTTTCTTGTGAACTCAAGCTGGCCGGTGGATCTAAGTGTATCTACAGGACGGTATGTTTGATAAGATTGTGTATTGTTTGTGTCTTTACAGTGTACAGGAATGGGACAGCGCGTGCGCTGGTTCAGGCGGCTCTTTACCGGAGTGAGAAGGGTGGGCGGTGACTAGGCGTAGCTTCCAGCTCACTAGTAGGGGCATAGGAACCCACCAGCCGCAGCCGACGGCTCGCCAGCCGCACCCATCGGCTCACCAGCCGCAGCCATCCGCTAAAAAAAAAAAAAAAAAATAATAATAAAAAAAGAGCTGTATGAGCTGATGGTGGTTTTTGCGGTAAGATTGCAGATGATGCAGAGTGGCTCGTTTATTACCCTGGGGGACCTCTTAGCGAAGCTGGATGAGTCGGATCAGGATCAGGCGATCCTCGAAAGACTAAAACTGTTAGCCCAGGAGTTCTTGCCGGAGGGTTGGACAAGCTGGAGGAGCCTTCAGGATCTTTCAGGATCCTTCAGGATCTTTCAGGATCGTCCGTCAGATCCTGAAGCAGTCTCGCTACCACCTCGGTCACGCTATTTATTACATACAAATCATAGTTGGATTAAAATAAAGCTAAACTCGGTGAGAGAAAATGAAATAAATTCTGGTCATCTGTGGACTTCATGTTCGTCAAACTGTTAACTTATATAAACAAGCGGCATAGCCCAGGCGGTAGCGAGGCTGCTTCAGAATCTGACGGACGTGGGTTTGATCCCGCACGGAGTCCTCATTTTTTTTCTCCGATATAAGCCCTGACCATATGAGAAATCATATGATAAATTACATAATAAATTATGTGAATTCGAACTATACAATAAATCATGTAACAAATCACAAAATAAAGTACACAATAAATTGTGCACTGATATCGGTCATAACTTCATACAATTTATTATGTGATTTATCATGTACTTTTCTACATGATATATCACATGAACTTTTTCAGTAGGGTTACGTGCAGCCCCAATGTTCAGCGCCCTAAAGTATTCATCTCCCCTCTGGACGAGGCAAGAAGGTATGCTGGCAGCGATATGCCACGGCTTTCTGATGCAGCGGAAGGTCTTGGCGGAGGAGCTGAGCAGAATCGCCAAGGGAGCGCCAGCCTTAGCCGAGGATCTGCGGAAGCTCGTGACGGGAGGGTCGAGATTTAAGAAAATCTTGGAAGACCTGTTGCAATTCGCCTGCGGCCATCGAGTGGAGGCAATTGAGGCGAGACGCAAGACTTTTAAGGCGAAGAATAAGGCGCTAACGGCAGCGCTACAGCAGAACCCTCCGTCACCAACTCACCTCTTCGAGGACACGAAGCTGATAAGTTTATTGAGAGACCAGGGCGGGGTGGGTCAGGCCTTTCCGTGCAGGAGCCACGGTTTCTCTGACGGGAGACAGCCGTTTCAGAGGGTGGCGGCTCGGCCGCCTGCCCTACGAGGCACCAAGCAAAAACAAGCCGCCCAGCACCCGCAAGCTCCCGCACCGGCACGCACGGGTTTGGGACGGAGGCCAGCGGCAGGCAGACATGGCTGAACCGACTTTCGCTCGCGGCGAACATCTGAGAAGGGTACGAGGGACTGGAGATATTGACAGACCCTTCCGGGGGGTCAGCTAAGGGATTTTCTCGATCGGTGGAGGCAACTGAAAACCCCACTCTCGATAATAAAGATCGTTTCAGGATACCCGATTCCGTTTATTCAAAAACCTCCCTCGACCCCCCTAGACTTGGAATTGCGAAAAAGGTTAGAAACAAAGAGCTCCCCCGGATGGCGGGGAAATTGAGGGAGCTCCAGGACGCAGGCGTGGCGGAAACTTCCGCAGCCAAGAGAGGCTTTCTGTCCAAGGTCTTCCTGATTCCGAAGCCAGATGGAGGAGTAAGGCAGATATTCGACTTAAGGGACTTAAACGAGTTTCTAGAGCCTCGAAAATTTAGACTCGTGAACCAGAGTCAGGTGCCGAGGTTCCTTCAGAACGGCGATTTTATGGGGAAGTTAGATCTGGCGCAGGCTTACTTCCACATCCCGGTAAGGGAGAGTCACAGGCGATATCTATCGTACGCGTACGAAGGCAGCCTTTTCCAGATGACCGCCCTCCCGTTCGGCCTGTCGAGTGCTCCGTTAGCCTTCTCTCGAGTCAGTAAATGGCTGGCAGAACTCATGAGGGAGAGAGGGATGCGTGTGCTTGTTCACCTCGACGATTTCCTTTTCGCCCACCAGAGCCCAGAGGCCCTAGAACAACAGATGTTGGAGGCGGTGCAACTGCTCCGTTCTCTCGGGTGGTCCGTAAATGGAGAAAAGTCCATCCTTAGACCCACGAGGCATATAGAGTTCTTGGGCATCGTGTGGGATACGGCACTGAACAAAAAGAGGATGCCGGGCGAAAGGATGGTCGCGCTATCGAGCGAACTGCAAAGGCTGACGAGAGATCGTCACTGGTGCTGGAAGTCGGGAATGTCGCTAGTGGGCAGACTGTGCTTCGCAGCCCTGGTAACACCGCTTGGGCGACTCTTCACAAGACACCTGCAGAGAGAGAGAGAGAGAGTGTCGCAAACTCCCGGAGGAGAAGCCCAACGAGAGGCACAACCTACCGGTTCCGGCATTGGCCGATTGCCAATGGTGGCGTCAGAACCTCGCGAACCCAGGCGTGCTCTTTGCCCCTGAGCCGGAGATATTTGTCGGGACCGATGCGTTCGACGAGGGCTGGGGAGTGCAGATCGATGCACTTCATCTCGCGGGGCTTTGGTCGATCGAACAGCGGTCCTGGCACATAAACAGGAAAGAGCTTCACGCGGTGACGATAGCACTGGACGAGTGTTGAAGCCAGGTGAGGGGAAAGGCCGTAATGCTGCAATCGGACAACAGGGCGGTAGTCGCGTACCTAAGGAATCAGGGCGGGACGAGATCGCTGACACTGCTAGAGGCGTCGAGGCGGCTACTGCTTCTGACACAGGAGCTGGAGGTCGTCCTTCACCCCTTTTATATCCCGGGCCGCTGCAACACGATAGCCGACTGCTTATCCAGAGGAAGGAGTCTCCCAGATTGGCACCTGGACGAGCGAATAACCGAGGAAATCTTTCGGAAATGGGGAATCCCCCAGATAGATCTGTTTGCGTCAGCCAACTCGAAGGTGGTCACCCGGTACGTGTCGATGGACGCAAGGAACACACAGGCGCAGTTCGTCAATGCGTTCAACCGGAACTGGGCTTACGAGTGGCGTTTCCCCCTCCACCCCTCATCCCCAAGGTGCTACAACACCTAAACATGGCGCAGGGGACGTTCTTGATGGTAGTACCGAGATGGGAGAGAGTGTTTTAGAGGGGAGACCTGAAGCGCATGGCCCGGGACGCACCCTGGCGGGTACCAGATGTGGGTCGGCACCTAATCGATCTATCGACCAGCCGGCCTCCACCGAAGACAGAAGATCTCTGTTTAGAGGTCTGGAGGATACGGGGTGGAGTAGGGTAACGCCGGGGTTAACCCCAGAGGACTTGGAGCTGCTTCAATCGGCTTGAAGGGGCTCTACGTGGCAGACGTATGGTTCAGCGTGGAAGCAGTGGGTCTCGTGGTGCAGGCAGAGGAGGCTTGACCCGAGTAGACCGCAGCCACAAGAGGTAGCCTCATACCTAAGTTTCCTGGTGAGGGTGCGAGGACTGGCCTACACGACAATCCTGGTCCACAAGTCGGCGGTGGTGTCTCTGGCCGATCCGGTGCGGGAAGGCGAAAGGCGAGCTGGCATCTCACCCGTTAATCGCGGCGATGCTCAGGGCAATTAGCCTGAGGAGGTGCACGGGGACTGTTAGCAGACTTAGAATTTGGAACGTGGAAGACATGCTGGAATGGCTGAAAGCCCATATTCCGGCGGACGATAGCATCTTCCAAGTATCTCGGCACGTGGCGATGGTCTTGCTACTGTCCTCGGGACGAAGGATTCATGATCTGATGCTCCTGAGCATAGAGGAAGAGCATTGCGAGATATCGGATACGTTGATCACTTTTTGGCCTCTATTTGGGTCGAAGACCGACAGCGATAGAAACCGGCAATCGGGCTTGGAGTTAATGAGTTCGGGGGACCCGCCCTTGGACTTGGTAAGCTGGGTGCTGTGTCTCATCAGGGTCACGGCAAGGAGGAGAAAGGGTCGGAAGGACTTGTTGAACCTATTTATTACCACGCAAGGAAGGGTGCAGGCAGCATCGAGAGCGATTATCGCGAGCTGGCTGAAGGAGCCCTTTGTGGACTTGGGTATAAGCAGGGGCTCAGGTTCCATTCGATCGGCGGTGGCGTCGAGGAGCTTCGAGGATAGGGTTCCGTTGAATCAGATCCTATAAAGAGGAAATTGGCGAGGTCCAACGAATTTTTTCAGGCACTAGTGTAAGACAGTAGAGAAGCCCCGGAGACCCGGGGGAAACGTGCTCTGGGACACCTTGTGGGTGGTCTAAAATTTGGTTTGTACAAATCTGGTGTGAATAATAAAAAGTCTTGGCAGAAGTTGTTGGTTGATTGTATAACTAGGGGTCACAGTACGTCTTAGAGCGCTGGCAGAAAATAGACATGTCTCCGATAGGTCAAGCCGAAGGCACAGAGCTGAAATATGGGCGTTTTTCCCCCAAAGGGGAGAAAACGTTAATCCAGGTCTTGCCGAGGCTTGACCTGAGCAAGCCCTTGCCGGCTTTCCAAAAAGATACTGAGGAAGCGTGGCTCTCTGCCTACGCCAGCCGGCGCTCGCGGAGGAGGGAGAAGGGGAAGCGACGCGCACTTCCCCCTTCCCCTCTACATACACTCGAGGGGACAGGACACGAAGGTAGGTATGTGTGCGTGAAAGAGAATGAAAGGTAATCTCCGATAGGTCAAGCCTCGGCAAGACCTGAAATAAACGTTTTCTTCCCTTTGGAGGGAAAACGCCCATATTCTGTGGGTTGATTGAATAGTATTCATAAACTAAGTACATAATCAATCAGATTTTTGTCATGCTGCTTTATTCACTTGTATTGAAGAAATATTTTTTTAAAAATTTCTCTACATTTTCTCTGGAGTTATAAAGGGGAAAAAATCGCAATTTCTGCGTACGCCATAAGAACGCGTGTTAAAAGAGCCCGGTCAGAATCTAAATTTATATGTGAATGGTGTAGGTGAAATACCTACAATTTTGTAGATCCCGACACCGTTGCTCATGCACAAAACATTAAGCGAACATGGAGGGAAGTTCGATCGAGCATCCCGCAATATCGACGGAGAGAACACCATAGGGATCGATATACCACCAAGTATGTCTTGAAACGGAAATATCCACTCCATACTAAAAGATTCCACCACATTTTCAAGATCATCGCAGCCATGACCAAATATCAGCCACCAAACATTTTTAACGTGTGTTCCATTCCATCACGCGAAAATAAACATATTTGTTGAAAGAAAAAGAAATAAAAATTCAGAATATCATGATTTTTTACGATTTGTTTCACTATAACTCATGAGTCATTTAAATTTATTATTATTTATGGTGCTAAAGCAAACGTATTTGATGGAAGAAAAGAAAATGAACATTCGGAATATCATAATTTTTGAAGCTAATAAAAAAGAAAGACTATGTTTTTCGGACTCCCCCGCCTGATTATCATTTTTGGTGCTAAACCAAACATTTGTCGAAAAAAAAATGACAATTCGGAAAAGTCAGCAAAGTAAATAATTGCCATTCGAAGTATAAATGTCTGGTTTCAATAATTATTCAGCCAGTAACCGTTGCACTAAAGTTCACGGAAGTGTAGACGACATATGGGAAGAACTTACAAGCTTACATAATTTTATTTCTGAAAACAAGTTTAAAACTCTGTTATTTTGCAGAAAAATTCACCTTTACTATTCACGATTTGAAAATGGAGGAATCTGCCCAAAATCCATGTTTTCATTATGCTCATAAGGAATGACGAAATATTATCATTATTATAATGTCATCATTATAGTTTCATTTTTAAAAATGTAATTTTCAAGATTAGCTACCGCTGTCAGGCTTGGAAAAAGGTACTCGGTAAGTAATCACGGCCAAAATTGAGACGGTGCCTTCATATTCATAATCATAATCTTATAGCGCAATATAAATAAATGAATGAAATTATTATAGAAAACCCGAATAGCTAATTTCTATGGCCCGTATTCAGCAGTTGCTTTTAAGCGAAGGTCGCTTTTAAAAGTATTGTTTTGTCTCTAGAATTAAAAGCGACCTTCGCTTAAAAGCAACTGCTGAATACGGGCCCATATCACTATTTTTCTTCTTTTTAAGCCGTTTGGACGAGTACAATAAGTGGTTTAAGCGTTCACTGGACCATCCGCTCTCACATTACGTATATCACTCACGCTACATGTGTACCACACGATCTACAAACCGATCACGCTTTTTTCTCCCCTTTCAGACCTCATTTCGTGAAATACGATTTACAATAAAGCGCTACATCGACGGGACATATACTCTATGGATTAATCTTATACGTAGATTGATATATATGTCGGAGATCGATATAGATAACTTCAAGTAGAAGATAACTTGAAGTATGAAAAGGATCAATGAGTACGTTTACACGACGCTCTTATTCCAGTGTTACGAAAACCGGCGTAATTAAATCAGGCGTTAAAGTGCGTGTAAACGGGTCCTAACACCCGCTTTACTAGGTAAAGCGGGTGTTAGGTACCGTGTAAACTCCTGGTTTAACTAAACCGGTTTTCGTAACACCGGATTTAGAGCGTCGTGTAAACGTACTCTATGATATCTTGCGTCAAGCGTTGTTTCAAGAAATGAAGATGTGAACTCGGGTTGCTAAGCAACAGGAGGTTGAATATGGAATAACACTTGGATGAAATCGACAGTCGAGATTGGGAGATTGACAGCTCGACATGTTCGCGATCATCGCGCAGATATTTATTTGAATATACGAAGTATAAATAAATTAAAAATGAATAATAATAATTCTTGTGATGCGTCTCCCTCCTTCCGCGGTTTCTCCTCGACATATATTTTTGCAATTACATGAATCACTATAAGCTTCCCCGGGAAAAAATAATGAGATATGATCGTACATGATCTTATATAAAATCTTATATGGTAATATCTGGTAGTATCTAGAATCATATATGACCGTGCCTGGTCGTATATGTTTGTGTATATGTTTATATACATGCTCGGGCGGTCGGGCCTTTTAAGCAAAGCGCTTTGAGCGAATAATGGAACCCGGCCCTGGTCGTATATGTTCGTGTATAGAATCATATTTGTTCATACCTGGTCAAATATGTTCGTGTATAGAATCATATACGACCATACCTGGTCGTATATGTTCATTGATAGAACCATACATGACCATACCTGGTAGTATATGCTCGTCTGTATAATCATTAGGGGTGTGCGGGTACCCGATGTTCGGGTCGGGTCGGGTACTCGACGGGTTACGTTTTTGCATTACGCGCCACTATCGGGTACTCGAATTCTGTGATCGGGTACTCGTAAACTTCGAGTACTCGAATTCTGTCATCGGATACTCGTAAGCTTCGAGTACTCGAATTCAGTCATCGGGTACTCGTAAGCTTCGAGTACTCGTAAACGACTCGGGTAGCCGTAACTATTATCTATTATCTCTCTACTATCTAGCTGTATCAATCGCAGAATGAGAGAAAACGAAAACTCAAAGAACACGATAAAACTAAAAACGATAACACTTGAAATAGTACATTTACATTTTGCTACTAGGGAGAAAGGTGCGTGATTTTCACCGAGTGCGAGGTTTGCTGCCCGAGAGAAGCGAGGGCAACACGAGCACACGAGGTGAAAATTCGCTCTTCCCATGTGGCATATAATATATATATATATATATATATATATATATATATATATATATATAATGATATAATACTTTTTACCCGACTGATAAAATGGTAAAAATTTAAAAATGGCCATCTTTCATCGCTGCAGCGCGTGCGAAAAGTAATCAATTTTTGATCAAAGGGAAGAAAAATGATTTTGCCCGAAAATTTATTTTTTTGCCCGCAAAATTATATTTCTTCCCTCTGGTCAAAAATTGATCATTTTCCGCCCGCGTTGCAGGGTTGGAATATGGTCATTTTATCGTAATGGGGTAAAAAATCTTTTTTCGTCTCACTTTTCTATTCTTTGTCCTGTTCCTGCTTATATTTCGTGTTTCGCTTGTAAACAATGTAAGCACTTCTTGGAAGCAAATGGCGCAGCCACTTCTCTCTCTCGCTCACCACCGAGAGGGGGTTTTTTCTCGCGACTTTTGCTTCAACGCGTCGCTGCACCGCTCTTAGTTTTGTTTTGTATGTTCTCATGCGCGCACTATTCGGTTTTTTCGATTTTTCATAACAACCGTTACGTTGCTGAGAAAGTGAGTGCAGTCACTCGTAAACGTCTCTTCACATATTGTTTTATTTAATAATGTCAGCCGCTAAATCGTCAAAATCAAGTGATAGTCGATTGATTGTTAGTGAGAACGAATCTCAATCTGATAACGAAGATGAATCCGAAGAAACTCGCCGTACGGACGGTGGTAGTCACTCGGAGGCAGTAAAAATATATAAGAAGAAGAGTCCTGTATGGGATTTTTTCGTTGCGCTTGATTTGACAGGTAAGTTGAATTTTATCAACTCAACGAATCGTTCAATCATTGTTATTGTTACATTTATTCTATTAGCATCTTCTTTACAGTAATCTAGATATACATGAAACTTTTGCGTAAGTATTGTAAGCTGTAAATAACTCGTGAAGTGTATTTTTTTTATGAACTTTTAAATTTAATTTTCAATCATCTTTTCTATCGCTTTATCTTTGCAATTCAATATAAGTGATTACACCGTAAATAGTAAATATTTATAAAAAAATCTCAGAGGTCGACTATAAAGTGTATTCCACGTCAACCGGAAATACTTTTAGGCCGACACCTTTTCGATCTATCTAAAACTGAAGTATGTTTTATGTTTTAGTATTACCCAAAACCACATTGGATGCCAATTTTCAGATCTCTAAGTATAATACTTGTTGTCTTATTGAAATACACCGAAAGTAATATTCGGCACTTTTTGCGTTTCCAGCTCTTGAGAGCTTAGGCAAGGTGTGAAATAAATTTAAAAAAAATATCTTCAACGGGTATTTCGATCGGAAATTTTCCGCCCTCTAAAAAAAAAAAAAAATATATCTCCGGGAAACAAAAGTTTGTTCAGTTTTTGGTCAAAACGGAAAAAATTACGATTAAAAAAAAGAGCATAATTTAATTCAGCGAAATTTTTTTTTATTTCCCGTGCATATCTGAGAATAAGTCACTATGTAAATTTTAAGTTGGATCCTGCATTCATTTATCAACGAAATTTTTTAGTGGGATCAAAATTCTGTGTGTATGTATGTATGTGTATTATTGTAGCGATTTTGGCTTATTTAATTATTGTTTATTGAATCTCGTGTATGTGATTTGGTTTATCTCAGATTCTATGATTGTTTTGATCAGTTCGTATTTATTTATCAAATAAACTTAATTCGGGAATGAAGATGACAATTCAGAATAGATGAATGGGTAACTTGCCATCCTAATACTTATTGCAGTATGATACTATTTTCTTCCTTTTTGCACGTTATTTGTGTCATGGTTATTTATTTCTAGGTCATTTTTGTCCTGGTTATTTGGTCGAGATTATTATTTTTATATTTTTTATGTTATTTTGTGGGTAAACCCTGGCCTTCTAATCCGAAAGCAAGCAACCTGCATTTCATAATTAATATAAAACTAACACATTTTGAGATACATGCTGGAGTGGTTTAAATGGGTTCCCTAACAAATGACAACAATTTTAGGCTTATAGTTCCGATTCAAATTTTCCAATTTGCATTCTAATTTTTTTGTTTTTATTGCGGTTACGTTTTCTGTATTTTTTTAATTATAATTCAATCACGCCTGAATATTATTTGACCGCCTGGTATGTTTTTATTACTTTCCATCAAGTCAATAGAGACTTTTATACCATTTTTATTCTATTATTAGCGGCAAAATGCAACGTTTGCAAAATGATTATTCAGAGGAAGTCGGGGAGTACTTCTGCGATGGCACGTCACTTGAACAAGCACCCTGCCGAAGCGAAAAAATTACAAACGAAGCAAGCAACGCGTTCTACTGTGATGCGCAAAGAAAAGCACACGACTATCGAAACAGCATTCGCTGGACAGAGACCGTTGGAACGTAATTCCGCCAAATCAAAAAATATCACGAGTGCTATAGCTCAAATGATGGCACGTGATCTACAACCCTATAGCATCGTTGAAGATGTTGGTTTCAAAAATGTAATGAAAGCGGTGGAGCCACGTTATATCATTCCTAGCCGAACTACATTCTCTCGGGGTGAGATCCCCAAAATGTACGAAGCGGAACGGCTTCGGGTTTTTGATACGATTCAAAACGATTTCGCCAAAGGTCGGGTCCTATATTCTATGCATAGGAAATATAAATCCTGTTTGAGAAACTATGTATGAGATTATTTCACGTAATTTTTTTTATTCGATGAATGTGATATTTTTTTTTGTGTGTTCCAACGTATACCCTTACGGGTTTTTACGTATTAACCTTTCCCATTTGATTCCTCCTACCGCTCCCTGCCCGCACTTCGCTAAGCTAACCTAACTTCCGTAGCATCCGCAGCTGCTTTTTAGCTACACTGTATTGCATTCGCCGTGGACATGGGGAAACTGCGGAAAACCCATGCCGATACAGACGGCCTTATTTTACTGAGTTTCCGATATGTTAACATCCGAATCTTAGTAAAACTGCCTCCCGCTCGGTAGTCGGCGCGCCAAGCCAGTGCACGGCTAAGCGGTCACCCATCCAAGTAGTGGCCTCGGCCAATACTGCTTAACATGGGAGATCGCCAGAGCCGCACACCGACCGCGCGTCCACTACTGTCGGTTAATTGATATTATATTGTCTTATAGGCATTCGTTCCATAGCATTGACAACGGATGGCTGGACCTCCAGAAGCGTGGAAAGTTATATGACGCTTACCATCCACTACACAACAGCAGATTTTGAACATCGCTTTTTTCTATTAAATATGCGATATTTTCCGGAGAGTCACACTGCTAATAACCTACATCGTTTTATCGAGGAATCATTGATTGAGTGGAAATTGGACAGCGAAAATCGACCCGTCTTCGTCACGACCGACAATGCTCCGAATATTGTACGTGCTGTGTCTCTGAACGACAAATGGGAGAGAATCCCTTGTTTTGCGCATACGTTGCAACTCGCTATCAAGGACGCTGTGAAACAAACTACAGATTTCGCCGAGACCCGAAAGAAATGTAGATCGCTAGTCGGGTTTTTCGCTAGAAGTTCAAGTGCTCATGCGAAACTCGATGATACGCAGACGTCCTTGAATCCTGGATGTACGCCTCTCAAGCTTATACAAGACGTGGATACAAGATGGAACTCTGAGTTCGATATGTTTCACCGACTGTTACAAATGCGAACGGCGCTGGGAGCTGTTCTATCCATGCCAAAAATGCCGAATAATATATCTAACTCAGAATGGAATATTATACAAATGTACGCCGACGTACTTGGACCCTTCAAAGACGCGACGGTTGTTATGTCTGCTGAAAAGCATCCTACACTGTCATCATATATTCCGATCATTCGAGGTTTGATACATGCAACTCGAGATTTTATTAAGGAGAACAGCGAAGAGAAACGCAATAGCCTCGGTAAACACTTACTAAGTTCCCTGGAAGAACGTTTTAATGAAGTGTGTGAGAAGGAAAGTCTGCTCTTAGCGATGATGGTGGATCCACGATACAAAAATCGTTTATTGAGCTACGACGAAAAAATCGAAACAGACGAAATGCTGATAAAAAAAATAATCGAACTTCAGGAAGTCTGTAGCGATCTGGATGGAAAAGAGGCAAGTTCTACTATCCGCGAGTCGACAAGAGGTTCGTTCATTTTCCAGCTATAGCAATTCTATCAGATTAGACAAGAGATATTCATAAATAATAGGGTAGACGTTCCAGTTGTGGCTACTTTAAGCATTTTCGAACATTCATTTACGAACAGTGTTCACATTATTGCAAATTCAGAATTGAAAAAGTGATCGATGCAACCTAAAAGGTACACAGAATCGAATTGATATGGATTAAAACCTTTTCCGATCATGATAAATAAAAAAATAGGAAATTATCTTGTAGCCGTCAGTTTCACCATTTGTGGCCACAATTGTACTACTTTTGGCCATCCGAAGTACCAGTTTTGTGGCCACCAAGCTTTGAATTGGGATTGGCCATAAGCTGGCCACAAATAGAACAATCGCATTTTGAATGTACCACTTTTGGCCACCACGTATTTTTCAGGAATTTTAGCTGGGACATCAGTTTTCTGTAATTATAATTATAACCCGAAAAATTAGCTTCAACTGATAAAATATAAATTTTTGATGGGGCGGAATGACTTTAGATACAAGAAACCGTACAAGAAAACTACACAAATCGCTCAGCGTTGACACATTTCGTCATATTTCGTTGAAATAAATTAGTAGATATTCAATAAAGCAATCGATAGTGGTCCGGAAACATCTTGAATATCGAAATTTTACGCTCGATGAAGTGAACATAGCCTTGAAACTTTCAGAAATTCGAGGGAAATGCGGAGTGGCCGCAAACGTTACAATGGCCACAACTGACACGTCTACCCTATTACCTATTATGATTAAATATTGCCCGTCCACCTTCATGGCTGGTGTTCATTTATTATTTATATATTTATGGAGTATTTGATCGCACCAACAAGACATAAAATTGTCAAAAATCGGATGCATATGGTAAATTTTCAATTTAAGAAAATTTCACGTACCAATATGAGAGTTCGTTCCACAAATATTCTTAAATTTTGGTAGTCTCGCTCGGCGCCAAACTTTTTGTGATAAGTTGTCAACCAGCTTAAAAAACCGGGTTTCGAGATAATCTCGCGATAAAAGTTACAAAAAATGGTTTTTTTTAATGCACAAATTGATTTTATTTCGTATTTTTGAAATCGAATTTCATAGACATGCAATTATTTCAAAAAAAGTAGCCTTTCATTGATAATTTTAGCTTGATAGTCAAGGGGCTAATAAAAAATTAAAAAATTATTAATTGTAGATGAACCACCGTCAAAATTATTCAAATATCTGGCTACGATTGAAGACGGGGAAGAAGCCAATGATGGCAAAACACCACTTGTCGAAGTGAAACGATATTTATCTGATAAGGTGTCACCATCAACTACAAATGTTAGATCCTGGTGGAAAACTAACAGCCAACAGTACCCAGGGATTTCCAAAGTTGCGGCAATTTATTTGTCCGTGCCGGCTACGCAAGTGAGCAGCGAACAAACCTTTTCGACCGCTGGAAACATCGTCACACCTACACGCGCTAGACTCGTAACAGAACGCGTTGAGGAGCTCTGCTTCTTGCACTATAATCTTTAAATAAAGTAAAAATATCAGAAAAACTTTTAATTACAACACGAATCACATTATTTAATTTATATTTATTTTGTTCAAATTATCTAGGTGTAGCGATTTTTCTTTGTATTAATATTCAACATTAATAAAGCAATGTGCAATGTGTATTTCACATGTGTTTTGTACTTAATTGGCTGAGTTATCACTTTTTCGTTTTTCGATACTCCTCACACCATTTTAAAGAAATCAAAAATTTTGTTTTAGAGCTATCTCTGTGACACTAAACTGCAAACAAACGATCGATTAATAAACGAGCCATGTAATTGATAGAATATGTGTTTTTGGAGTTTGGGTTGTTAAAAGTTTGAGTTGTTTGGGGTTTGGGTTGTTTAACTTGGTATGATTCAGGTGGTTCGGGGTCTGAGTGTTTTGGGGTTCGGTTTTTTGTATACCTATATTAAATAAATAATGAATATAAATACTAAATTAATTATTTTTATTTCGACGAAAGACGAGTAAACCGCTAGGCTACCCGAGTATGTTTTTGTTTACCCGATTACCCGAGTATGTTTGGGTACTCAACAAAGTATGAATATCGTGATAAGCTGCGGGTACCCGAATATACTCGAGTATTGTCGGGTATTCGATAAAGTACGAGTATCCCGCCCTGGCCACGAGTACTCGAAAAACTCGGGTACTCGATAAAGTTCGAGTATCCCGCCCTGGTTACGAGTACTCGAAAAACTCGGGTACTCGATAAAGTTCGAGTATCCCGCCCTGGTCACGAGTACTCGAAAAACTCGGGTACTCGATAAAGTTCGAGTATCCCGGTCTGGTTACGGGTACTCGAAAAAATCGGGTACTCGACTCGAATTGTAGTCTAATTACCCGACCCGACCCGATCCGACCAATTTCACTACCCGCACACCCCTACCAGATATGTACTCTTTCAAACCCACATTCACGGAACATTAACAGATGGTTCATATCTTCAAAAAAAAATCTCTAAAAATCAATATTTTAACTATTTTTCAATTATACCTATCGTTAAATGTTGATTTTTTTCTTCTAAAACGTTTTTGTATTTGTTTCATCTTTTTTTTTCTTGTAAAACTCGGTATCAGTATTGCTTACAATGCGAAAATTGCTGAATAATAAATCTTTATTTTGGAAATTTTTATATTTTATTGATTCACACCATTTTTTCGTGAATATGAAAATTTCCAAAATAAAGATTTATTATTCAGCAATTTTCGCATTGTAAGCAATACTGATACCGAGTTTTACAAGAAAAAAAAGATGAAACAAATACAAAAACGTTTTAAAAGAAAAAAATCGACATTTAACGATAGGTATAATTGAAAAATAGTTAAAATATTGATTTTTAGAGATTTTTTTCGAAGATATGAACCATCTGTTAATGTTCCGTGAATGTGGGTTTGAAAGGGTACATATTTGGGCACCTTATATAAAAAAATCAGAATTTTTGGAATGAGCTGTTTCCGGTTATCAGTGATAAAGTGAATTTAACGCTAAAAATGGCGTTTTTAAACGTCCCGCGCGTCCCCTATATATTGTCAAAAAATCGAATCATTGCACGGAGACCTTTATTTCAATGATATCTTTGATTTTTGAGGGTAGCCAAAAGTTTTTTAATTTTTCGATCCACCCTAATATATTATATATATATATAATATATAAATATATAATTTCTGCTGAAGAGAAACGCGTTTCTATTTCCACTGAAAATATGTAACTAATAAATTAATCATGTTACGAGTAATTGCAGTGTAAACATTTTTGCGCTGACTGATTAATCATATTAAGAGTCCATTTTTCTATTATTTACTTTCAGAGCACTATTGCAAATCAACCCAAAAATCGGACACAAACGGAAGGACTCTAAAAAAAGAAAATCATTGTCCTTCGATGGAGCCGTTATGAAGCTGGTCAATGGTTTGGAAGCCTTCAAAGAACATTAAATCGATATTCTAAAACTTTTCTTTTAAATATTATTTGATACAATATTTTTATTTCTATATTTAATTTCATATCATTTAACATTTAATATCATTTAAGATTTAATTTCATATTTAAGATTTAATATCATTTAAGATTTAATTTCATATCAATAAAGAATTCTCTTTATATATTCGCAAATAATAAAACATGATCAATTATTCTGAATCCACCCATAAACACGCATTTTCTCCGAATCCCAATACAAAAATTTCATCTGCCCGTACAGCGGTAACTATTTTTTTAAATGACAAAACAATATGTTCCCGTTGCTTCTAACATAAAAAAGCGCATTTGACCCAATCGTTAGAATTGTACAACACCAAAATGTATGAATATACTCTCGGGGATGAACATGATGCAATATCATAATGCGCCCCCGCACGAGTAAAATAGTTTTTCACGAAAAACGTGCAGTCAATTTAACATAATCTGTGTATTAATACTAGCAGATGGTCCTTCATTGCAATATACATGAAACAATACTACATTATGTATGCATTTGTTTTCCTACACTCAAGTATAGTAATATTAGGAGACCACGCTCGTATTCTCGAAACACCCCGTTTTGTAATTTCAAAATCCGCAGAAAAAGTTCCAACACCTGTGTACAAAATTTCATATAGAGTATCGTGATTTTACCACTACCTAGTATTATTTCTCATCGACGCGGAGTTAAATATAAGACAAATCTTTAGGAATATCGATGATATACTTCTCGGAATAATACCATCCAGTACATGAATACTGTGATACGATTCAGAAAATACCAAGACAAAAGCCGCTGAGAATAAAAATTTTTGATCAAAAACAAATTGCAGGTAAGTTGAATTTAATATGCATTCGTATATTAAAACTGAAGTAACATTTTCTGATTTTCATATACATTAACCTGAACATCATTTCAAAATCACATGAATTTCATATACATGCGTGCAGTGATTTCACTACATTGAAATATTATTATTTAAGTATTCAATATAAATTATGGGATAAAAGTGCGAAAAAATCATATTCACAAGTATCGCAAAAGCATCATGCAGTATATGAATTGGGTGGTCTTAACTTTGAAAATTTTTACATGAAAACATATTACAGTTATCAGTTTCTGTATTAGACATAATACTTAGGTTCAGTAATTTTAGTACACACTCGTATGTTGATATTAGCAAAAAAATGTTGAATTTAATATACACTCGTATATTGATATCAGCAAATGGTTCTTGATTTCAATATACGTGGATGTAAACATTCCTTTTCATGTGCATTATTGTTGAAACGCACAAGCATATTAATATTACGGAACTACACTCTTATTTTTAAAATAACCTGTTTTGGGTTTTCAAAATATTATCTGAAATTTCATAAGCCGCGTTCGCATAAAAATGCCATACACTTGTGTATTAATTTTTATACAGAAACTTTTTACAACTTAAATTAAAGGTAATACTTAGGTTCAGTAAAATTGATACACACCAGTATGTTTATATTAGCAAAAGGTTATTAAATTTAATATACGCTCGTATATTGATATCGGCAAATGGTTCTTGATTTCAATATACGTGCATGTGAACATTTCTTTACCCGTGCATTATTTTTCAACCGCACAAGCATATTAATATTACGGAGCTACACTTTTATTTTTAAAATAGCCTGTTTTGGGTTTTCAAAATCTTATCTGAAATTTCATAAGCGGTATCCGCATAAAAACTTCCTATACATGTTTATTGATTTTCATACAGAAACTTTTTACAGTGTAATACTTAGGTTCAGTAAAATTGATACACACCAGTATGTTCATATTAGCAAAAGGTTATTAAATTTAATATACGCTCGTATATTGATATCAGCAAATGGTTCTTGATTTCAATATACGTGGATGTGAACATTTTTTTACCCGTGCATTATTTTTCAACCGCACAAGCATATTAATATTACGAGCTACACTTTTATTTTTAAAATAGCCTGTTTTGGGTTTTCAAAATCTTATCTGAAATTTCATAAGCGGTATCTGCATAAAAACTTCCTATACATGTTTATTAATTTTCATACAGAAACTTTTTACAGTGTCCTTAAATTTCCCAACATACAACTGATCAAGTGTTTTCTGGTGAGTCAAATACACGATACGAATTACCAAAGTTCATAAGCAGTCGATAGCGTAGTGGTTAGCGTGTTAGGAAGATAGGTAGGATAGGTAGGTAGGTCCCAGGTTCGAGTCCCAGTCGAGGAGGAAAAATCCTATCGAGAAAAATCGGTGTAGGATTTTTTTTTTTTCAGTGTAACCCTTCCATGACCAACACTGTTAAACATTTCTGTTTGAAATTCATTAAAAAAAGTGTGTGAAGCAATTAATTAATATTTTTAATGTCAACTACAACTTTAATGTTCAGTACAGCAATAAAGATGGTAAATTTAAGTATAAAGTGGAAGCGCGCATGGTTATATGATATTGCTGTGAGGAAACATATTGTCTAGCAATGTCAACAATTTTTATTGCTTCAAATAGCATGAATATTTGCTGCTGTAAGCTGCATTAATTCGCTGAAGCCTATTGCAATAATATGTTGTAATATGCATTTACAATATTTTTATCGCTGTGGATATCAGCATTTTAGTATTGTAGGGTCGTAGAGCAATACTTATATTGTTTTACCTATCTGCAAAACTGACAAGTTCAATACAGCAATAAAACTTTGTATGTTGAAATAGTACAATAAATTATTGTTGACTCAGCAATATTATTGCTAATATTTTTTTCCGTGTAGTTTCACGTGAATCCGATGAACTTTCGAAAATTCGTCCGCCATATTGAATCCGCCATTTTTAATTTAAAAAATGGACCTCAGATTCGTAATCAGCGACCCCCAAAACCCGAGAGTACTAAATTTGGTTACAATTTACCCAAAAGTTCGTTCGGAAATTATTTTTTCTCTAAAAAATGAACGATTTTTGACATTTATTTATTTATAATTGTTTGTAATTTTGCGTAACTGCATGTATCATCATTTTTGTCACATTCCACGATGCTTCTACTATTATAGTACAAAGATTCGTGGATGTTACTTCGAAAGCATTAAATCTACCGAGGAAAGTTGTGAATCAAAAAGGTGGGACTCTGGTATGTCCCACTATGCAGCAAAGGGTTATATAGAATTCACTTGAACATTGTTCTCGAGGATTTTTAAGGAAACTCATACACGTGTATAGTAAATTTCTATCACGTGTTGAAAGCAGAAAATACCAGTGTGCTAAATAAATTATCTCTGCTATCATTTTTTCCAGAACGATACCTTAAATTCCAATCCAGTATTTTATAATTCTCAGTCAATCTATGGATTTTAATACACCAGTGTCGGGAGAATTAACAAGACACCGTTGCTTCATGTTTTAAGTGCCTTAACTTAATTTTCAACAACTTTGACCGCTACTTTCAATATAAAGAAAGATCTTAAAAACCTAATTCGGTCTTTGTATTTACAAAACTGTATAATGATTTTCATACGCAAATCCATTAATGACGAAACTCATACACGGGTATAGTAAATCTCTATCACGTGTTGTAAACAGAAAATACCAGTGTGCTAAATAAATTATCTCTGCTATCATTTTTCCAGAACGATACCTTAAATTCCAATCCAGTATTTTATAATTCTCAATCGATCTATGGATTTTAATACACCGGTGTCGCGAGAATTAACAAGACACCGTTGCTTCATGTTTCAAGTGCCTTAACTTAATTTTCAACAACTTTTATTGCTACTTTCAATATAAAGAAAGATCTTAAAAACCTAATTCGGTCTTTGTATTTACAAAACTGTATAATGATTTTCATACGCAAATCCATTAATGACGAAACTCATACACGGGTATAGTAAATTTCTATCACGTGTTGTAAATAGAAAATACCAGTGTGCTAAATAAATTATCTCTGCTATCATTTTTCCAGAACGGTACCTTAAATTCCAATCCAGTATTTTATAATTCTCAATCGATCTATGGATTTTAATGCACCAGTGTGGGGAGAATTGACAAGACACTGTTGCCTGATTTTTCAAGTGCCTTAACTTAATTTTCAACAACTTTGACCACTATTTTCAATATCAAGAAAGATCTTACAAACCTTATTCGGTCTTTGTATTTACAAAACTGTGTATTGATTTTCATACACCAGTATATCGACGAAGAAATTAATACACCAGTATGATATTTTTCAAACCTGACTAAATAAATTTCATACAAGTTTATGAAATTTACAATGCCGTTTATATTAATTTTACTTTCATACACCCGGTTCTAAATTTTAATATTAAGTTGTGCTATGAATTTACGAACATTTTTTACAGTGTACGCTCCGTGGGGACCCTGGCAATTGTGGCAACCATGTTTGCAACCGTTAAACGCCCGTCCATCGACCGGATACACTACCACGATTCAACGGTTGCTTTCTGACGAAAAAACGACCACCTGTAACCGCAGATGCAACCGGTTAAACGACGGTCGTACGACCACTTCATGGTAACCAGATAAGATAATAATGAAACGGTTACACGACCATCAGACGACGGTCACACGACCTCAGACGACCGTCAAACGACCATTCCCTGGAAACTGACAATTTCCGGGCAATTTTTTGCAATCACTTTTTGTTAAAAAACTTTTTGTTAAAAAGTGATTGCAAAAATTTGCCCGGAAATTGTCAGTTTCCAGGCAATCACTTTTTGTTAAAAAACTTTTTGTTAAAAAGTGATTGCAAAAAATTGCTCGGAAATTGTCAGTTTCCAGGCAATCACTTTTTGTTAAAAAACTTTTTGTTAAAAAGTGATTGCAAAAAATTGCCCGGAAATTGTCAGTTTCCAGGGAATGGTCGTTTGACGGTCGTCTGATGGTCGTGTGACCGTCGTCTGATGGTCGTGTAACCGTTTCATTATTATCTTATCTGGTTACCACCCAGATAGACCACTGACGTCTAATATACGTATATTTTAGGTATATATGTATATGATATGTATACGTCTATGATAGACTTATATTATACGTATATTATACGTATATTGAGTGTATATTGTGGTGCTATTTAACTGATGTAGTGAAAGAATTTTATATACGTATATTTTACGTATATTATACAATAAGCATTTGACATCAAATTATATACATATATTATATGTATAAGGAACATCTACTTGGCGATAGAAACGAAGCCAACTGCATTGCTGTCAAAATCACGTATTATATACGTATATTGGACGTGTGTTTTTCAACAATATCTCCGTAGAATTTTATACATCTCATATACGTATAATATTCGTTCATTATCTTTCGGTTGTAATTCCCGGATCTGAAGCATATATATATATATATAATGTACATACGTACATTGAATATTTATATATATTTATATATAATTATAGCTTCAGATCCGGGAATTACAACCGAAAGATAATGAACGAATATTATACGTATATCACGGTATACATATCATATACATGTATATTTGTAATATATGTATATTAGACGTCAGTGATATATATGAGATATATATAAGTGGATGGATAAATTCTTACAATTAAAATATATTTTATAACACTTTATTTACATTATATGATGTATACTATATAAATACATTATAACACAAAGATCGCGCGCAATAAGTTTTGCGCGCGATCCGAATTGAGATCATGAACCTATATATATATATATATATATATATATATATATAGTATATATATGGACTCCGTCTACCGTCCTAAACGTGATGGCAGCAGAACTGAGTGAGACAGAAAATAGAGGGGCTATGTTCTATCTCTCTTTGCGAAGACTATAGTTAGAGTGAATCAGACAAGTTATGGAATTTTTAGAATTTTGGATCCGCCATATTGGATTCACCACGTTCAATTTTGTAATTTCTTTAAAAACTGACATGGTTATACTAAAAACAGGTTGAAGACGCGACCACCACCATCCCTTGAGTAGCTCCTAACACACAACTGATCAAGTGTTCTCTGGCGTGTCAAATACATGATATGAATTACCAAAGTACATAAACAGTCGATAGCGTAGTGGGTAGCGTGTTAGAAAGATAGGTAGGATAAGTAGGTAGGTCGCAGGTTCGAGTCCCCGTCAAAGCAGAATAAAATTCTATCGAGAAATCCGTGTAGAATTTATTTTTTTTTTTCAGTGTAACTCTTCTATGACCTATAACAATGACAAAATGCGTATGGAACCGCCAGTAATATTTTTCGTTGTTGTTTATGTTTTTTAAAAATATTATTGTGCTGTGCGTAGATTTGATGTATTTTCGACGTCTTATATACGTCATTTTTTATGTATATTCGACGTCTTATATACGTCAAATATACAGATATTAGCCGGACATTTAGCTCTTCAGTATACGTACTAAATACGTCTTACAGACGTCGATGGCGACGTCGTATATACGTATATTAGACGTCAGTGTTCTATCTGGGCATGAAGTGGTCGTACGACCGTCGTTTAACCGGTTGCATCTGTGGTTACAGGTGGTCGTTTTTTCGTCAAAAAGCAACCGTAATAGCGACGGTCATACGACCGGTCGTTTGGATGGTTAAAACGTGGTTGCACAAATTGCCAGGGGAGTCACCCTCAGCAATATAACATGTTATATAATGTGTTATATACCCGGTATGTAATAGTTATATTGCAAGGTAATGTAACATAAGTCATAAAAGTTATATAAATGCAATATTATAAAATAATATGATGAAATAAAAGATTATTATTAAATAATCTTTTTATTTCATCATCTTATTTTGTCATTTTTATAGGTTATAGAAGAGTTTATAGGTTATAGAAGGTTATAGAAGAGTATGGAAAAAAAAAGAATCCTGCCCGGATTTCTCGATAGGATTTTATTCTCCTCGACGGGGATTCGAACCTGGGAACCTGCGACCTTCGTATCTATCCTACCTATCTATACCTAACACGCTACCCACTGAGCTATCGACTGATTATGAAGTCTGACGATTCATATCATGTATTTGACACGCCGAAGAATTCTTGATCAGTAGTATATGATGGGAGCTACTCAAGGGATGGTGGTGTCCCGTCTTCTACCCTTTATTTAGTATAACCATATCGGTTTTGGAAGAAATTACAAAATTAAATGTGGCAAATCCAATATGGTGGATCAAAAGTTCTAAAAATGCCATAACATTATATTCATATGTTATTTTATATCAGGACATAAACAATCATATTATGATTATACATACACATTAAACAATATATTTAACATTTGAAATGTATGTACATTGGGTGTGTTTAGCCGAACTAAACGTTGAGAAGTGTTGAGTGTGAACATTTTCGGGCCGGACACGTTTATGTTGAGGTGCATTGCGATTGGTCGGAAAAAGTGTGACGCCATATTGGTCATTCGCCGTGCTTTCCAATTAGAGCACAGAGCGACACAATGTCGACATTTCTGGTGTATTCCTTCGCTCGGATAGGCCGATTCCATCAGAAATGTCGACACTGTGTCGCACTATGCTCCAATTGGAAAGCACCCTCGGTACGTCAGATTGACACAACCTAACCTAACCCAACTACAGTAATCAGTGATTACAAGCCGCCATTTGTGGTGAGCCTTTCTGCTCAACGTTTAGTTCGGCTAAACACACCCATTATACTGCTTTAGAAATGAAAATTTGAATAGGGTTCAAAATGCTTTTGATTTTTTTCATCCGTTACATGTTGATATGATGAATGTTAGTTATATATAGATATAATACTCTACAACGCATTATAACGTTCACATAACCTGCACACGTTACGAATGTTATATAAAAAATGTTACAAACATGTTGCGTAAACGTTACAAATCGTAGTTTTACAGCTGTAACGCTAAAACGCGTTCGTAACCTTCACATCACATGCTTATGACAAATGTTATATAAATGTCATTATACAAGTACGTTATGTCAATGTTACAAATGTCAGTTATACAACTGTAACGGAAAAACACTTTGTAACGTTCACATATAACCTGCACATTACGAATGTTATATAAAAAGTGTTATAAGTCTGTTCTGTAAACGTTATAAATGTGAGTTATACAACTGTAATGCAACAACGTTATATAACATTTACATTGCCTGCATATTACCAATAATATTATGTAACATATTATTCTCATGTTACGTAGCAGTTACATCGCACAGCTATTGCATTGTGACAATTACATGTAACTTCCATGTTATATTACTGTAATGAAACGTGTTCACTGGGTGACGTCATATTCCGATTGCTGAGTTAAAAATAGCTGAATTTAAAAAAAACGGATCCTTCTACGATCATTTTTACCAGAGATATTCATTTAGCAAGTAATGCCCGCCCGCCCGTTCACCTATACCTCACGCCAAGTCGCCGCATCGCGCCCACGATGTCGCCGCGCCGCCGCGGAGCCGCTGGATGAACGCGACTCCTCGACTTTGCTTCAATTCAATATAATTAATTTTGACGAAACTGGAGCTCAAATCTGAATGAAAAAATGGTGCGCCGCGTATTCATCCGTAGACGTTTAATCCACGACGTTTAATCCGCAGACTTAAAATCCGAAAGACTTCAGATCCTTAGACATAAAATCCGCATAACTTTAGATCCGCATACGTTAAATCCGGAAAATTTCAATAATTAGAGAAAAAAAAACTAAGAGAAAAGGAAAGAGGGGTTCAAACATTTCAAAGACAAAACATTTCAAGACAAAGAAGAATATATATTTTATCTTTATAGCATATCAATACATAGGATATGCATAGGATATTGGACGCATCAAATCGATAGGACGCATCCAATGTGTTTCAAATACTCCATTTTATTCCCCCTATCATACGACTGATGTATCGACTGATGTATCGACTGATGATATGATGATTCTGATGTATCATAATCATCATATGAGCCGTTCGCTCAAAGAATGACCTAAGTCACTTTAGGTCGTTTTTGGGATTTAGTTACCAGTGCGTAGGTATGAGTCCTAAAAGTATGTTTGCTAAGTTTCGTAGAATTTCGGCCATTATTGACCTTTTTGTGATTGGTTGAAACTGCGCGTCTAGAGTATTGTCGTTGTTAGTCGTCACCGCGCGGCTGCGTCTCTAGTCTCGCGCTCCAGCTGTTGATGTGCGTTGTGGTACCCGCGCGGTACGTGATAATATCGTTTGCTCTCTTCTGTCACTAATAAGCTCGTGACAGAATTCGGAATTCGGAAACTTAAGATGGCGGATCCAATATGGCGGGCCAAAAGGGGGGTTTCCAGGGTCGCTGATAACGAATCTGCACTCGCAATTTGGCAATTCAAGATGGCGGATCCGATATGTTGGACCGAAAATACAAAAAGTTGTCCAATGTCAGTGAAAGTTGGTACTCGGGGTACCTGATAACGAGTCAGTACTCAAAATTTGGAAATTGAAATAGTGGACGTAGAATGCAAAAAGTGGTTCGATAAAAGTAAAAGTTAGTACTCGGAGGTTGATGTAATCCCTGACTACGAATTCACGGTCAGACTTCGAGAATGCAAGATGGTGGATCTAACATGGCGACTTGCATGCGAAAAACAAAATGCTTATCTAGCGTAAGATCAGTACATAGATATTTCTGGAGCCATTGATTGTAAATTGCATGTAACACGGCCGATGCAGACCTGAGAAACCGTTTATTCAAGGTCAATTTTTCATACTATAGTACGATATACAACCGTACTGCATATACGATTTAGGAAATGGAAACCTCAATTTTCTCCAAAAAGTACCGCTCTCAGTCAAATCCAGAGACACACGAACGAGGACATGTCGGTTGATGTCTCCGTTTCTAATTTTTTTTTGAATTTTTTTATTTCTTGTCGTTTTTAAAAAAAAAATTCGTTTTATGTTATTTTTTTATTTTTTTCTTCGTTAAAAAATTTTTTTTTCCGTTTTTTGTAATTTTTTTATTTGTTTCTTTGTTTTTTTTTCCAAATTTTGAGTGCATATTTGTTATTAGCGACCCCGAAAACCCCTGATTACCAACTTTTATTTTCGTCAAACGACCTTTTGCATTTTTGGTCCACCATATTGGATCTCCCATCTTGAATTTCAAAATTTTGAGTGCATATTCGTTATTAGCGACCCCGAAATCCCCTGATTACCAACTTTTATTTTCGTCAAACCACCTTTGGCATTTTTGGTCCATCATATTGGATCCGCCATCTTGAATTTTAAAATTTTGAGTACATATTCGTTGTCAGCGACCCCGAAAACCCCCGAGTACCAACTTTTACTTTCGTCAGACGACTTCTTGTATTTTTGGTCCACCATATTGGATCCGCCATCTTGAATTTGCTAACTTCGAGTGCGGATTCGTTATCAGCGACCCCGAAAACCCCCGAGTGCGAAGTTTCAAGTCGATTACACGTAAAGAAAAATGTGTGCTTGAAAGGGTTAAGTAGTTCGCCGAAAAAACGACCTAAATCATTTTGTATTAATTATACATTTCAGTGTTGTTAAAATGTATTTAACAACGATTTTATGGTCTTGAATCTTTATTCAGGAGTGTGTCTTTGAAGTAAAATTCAAAAAATTATACATTTTTACACCTAACAATTTGCCATACAATGCTGAATCTTTAAATCGCTTTATCTCATAACGACCAAATTGAACTTAGGTCATTCTTTGAGCGAACGGCTCATATCATATATATCATAATATCATATCGTCAACACAGGCATCATCGTTGTTGATATGCCCGCTCCTTCACATACTCTTGTTGGATAGTAGGAGTGAGGGCATAAGAAGAAATTCGTATTGTGCCGGATTTAACGTCTGCGGATCTAAAGTTTTGCGGATTTTATGTCTGAGGATCTAAAGTCTTTCGGATTTTAAGTCTGCGGATTAAACGTCGCGGATTAAACGTCCACGGATGAACAGTTAGGGAACCGAAAAAATTCATGGTTGATCTTTGATGTATGGACAAGGTATAGTATTTTTTTCAAGTCTTAATATTATTAACACTGATAATAAATCGCTTATAAGTGAAACAAGTGTATCTCCAGTTCCCCTAGCGGGAAAAACAACCACCCAAGCAACCGCGCAGACAACCGGTTGTTTTGTGCAAAAAAGCAACCGCAAAAGATGCGGTTGCTTGCGGTTGCTAGTTGCTGGTGGTTGCTAATGCAGTTGTTGATGGTTGCTTTAAGTTCATACAATCGCGATCAACCGATCATGCGGTTGTTGTTATTTTCCAAAGTCCGCTGAATATGCTGGGATCGATTAAGGTAATCGGAGACGTTATTTATTGTATCATACGTGTAGTATTACGTAGTGCTCCTCTGTTAACATAGAAAGTTGCTAAATACTTCATAAGAAAAACCGTAATTTTATAAAAAATACAATATCCAAGAGTTTGTATTTAACCCATTAAGGATGTATTGGACGTACCTTCCCAACCAAAATTGACTTTCGTCGCGACAATATTGCATACTTTGGGATAAGATAAAAATCGGAAAAAATTCAACCACAATAAAGACGATAGAAGATTAATTTTGAACAATAATAGAGCCAAAAAGTTATCAATAAATTGTTTAAACAAAACATTGTTTACCAAATTTTTAGGGAAAGTTTCCTTTTTGACACGTGAAATGAATTCGTTGATTTTTCTGACTATACATGAGTTTTTTAAAAATTTTCTTATCATTTTGAAATTTCGGTTTTCGAAAATTTTTTAATTTTGAAAAATGAAGGAAGAATCATGAATTTTGGATATGTTTTCGTAAAAACGTTGTATATTTTACAATTTAGAAGTTTCCAGGGCATTGAACGAATAGTTTCGTAAATACAACCTTTACAAATTTCCGAAACCTGAAATTTCAAAATGATAAGAAAATTTAAAAGAAATTCACGTGTAGTCAGAAAAATCAATGAATTCATTTCACATGACAAAAAAAACATTCCCTAAAAATTTGTTAAGCAATGTTTTGTTGAAACAAATTATTGATAACTTTTGAGCATTATTATTATTAAAAAGTCTTTATTGTAGTTGTAAATCGTCTTTATTGTAGTTGAATTTTTTCCGATTTTTATCTTATCATGAAGTAGGCAATATTGTCGACGAAAGTCACTTTTGGTTGGGAAGGTACGTCCGATACATCCTTAACGACCAAGATAGTTAATTTTATAACATGTTTTTGAACCTAAATTTTACATCTGTAACAAATTAATAAATGAATATAATGTAAGGTTCTCTATATTTTCGGGTGTGCTAAAATAGAATCCCAAACGGGCATTGCGGTTTAAAAAAAAAGTAAAAAAATCCGATTTTAGAGAATCAAAAAAGGGACAAAAAAGTTCGTGTACAACAATCTCTTGGATAAACGGGTAAGGCGCGGGCGCGTGTCAAAGAATAAAACTGCACCCAAACGCGCTTTATATGCGGATTAAAAAAGTAAAAAAATCTGATTTTAGATTATCAAAAAAGGGACAAAAAAGTTCCCGTACGGTCATCTCTCGGATGAACAGGTGAAGTGGGGGCGCGTGCCAAAGAATGAAACTGAACTCAAACGCGCTTTATATGCGGCTTAAAAAAAATATTCAAAAATCCGTTTTTAGAGAATCGAAAAAATAACAATAAAGATGCTGTACAGATATCTCTCAGTCATAGTTTAAGGTGGCTCATCAGTGAATTAAAAAACCGGCGATACGAATGAAACTTCGGGAGATGAATGAAGAAGATGCAATGAACGCTCTCTCAAAATTTCAGGGTATGTTGCCAGGCAAATTATTGCGAACGAGTAATTTAAAATTACCTAATTTAGCATGGGTCTTATGGCAGTTGATTCCATTTTCACCGGAAGTGACATGATACCTTTTGATAAAGACGAGAGTTCTTATTCAAATTTTGAGTATTGAAAGATGAAATCGTGAACTTTCCAATGGTATTTAAAAAATTGTGTCTTGCCAGGGATTTTCCCGAGAAATTTAATCGCGAAAGTCATCGTGTGTGCAAATCTCGGATACAATATAAATGTCTGTCATTCTGCACGCGAGGAAACATATGAATATCAGCTATCGTTTTTGACTTGATCGCTCTGACAGCGTTAAATACTTTTGTCAGTTGAGACTTTATTTATATTATTTATAATAAATTATGAATAAAATATCACGGGAAACGTCATCGAAATTCATAAATTTTATTTATACAGAGTATTTAGAAAATATTATGATAGGTTTATGATTTTTTTTCACGTCACGATTTTTGACTAGTGTTGTCACTGATGGGCCGCCTTAAAAGCTACAAATTGCCAAACTTCCAATGTGCAGGTATGCAGATATCTTCAGGGTCATATCGGCGACCCCAAAAACCCTTAAAGAACATGTTTTACGATAATTCGTTAATTTTTGAAAATTGGTTACGGTATTTCGAATTTGGTATTTTTCACTTCGAATTGGTAATCAGCGACCCCAAAAACCCCCTAGAACATATTTCACGCTAATTCGTTAATTTTTAAAAATTGGTTCCGTCATATTGGATCCGCCATCTTGAATTTTGTATTTTTTACTTCGAATCCGTAATCAGCGACATCGAAAACCCTCAAATTGCTTACCTTTATGCAAAAATATTTGCGAGAGAAAAACGTGTGACCCAATCGATTAAGACAACCACTAACAACTGCACGAGCAACCACCAGCAACTAGCAACTGCAAGCAACTGCATCTTTTGCGGTTGCTTTTTTGCACAAAGCAACCGTTGTCTGCCCGGTTGCTTGTAGGGTTGTTTTACACGAGACAACCGGTTGCTTTTACCGCTAGGGTCTAATAAAGATGAAGTTTTTTTTTTAATTTCCCGTCTCAAAAACAGAAATAACAATAACAAAAAACGGTTTTCGTAACTCAATAATTTCAGTCTTTAATCGTTATTTGTTAAAGAGGTATATTATCGAAACTTCAGAGTCAAAATAGTGTTTGGATTTTCTGCTAAATTTTTATTTTTAAATAGTGAATAAAAAAATTATTTTAATTTTTTATTACTAATATGCTTGTGTTTTGAACACTTTAATTGTTAGGAAAAAATTTTTTCATAAGAAAAGACTTGCATGATTCTAGCAGTTATATGGCGAAGAAGGTTAGGTGGCAACATCGCTTAGCGGAAGAATGCGTGTGCGTGTGTCAGAGTTGTATGGGTGCGTGCGTGAAGCATGTGAACCTAACCTCACTTATTTTGTGATCGAACCGCAAATGGTGAAATTATTTCACTGCTTATTTTTTGCATTTATTTTTCAAGTTCCGATCTGTATATATATATATACATTAGACTGTTTCAAAATAAATCGATAATTTTTTTTTTGCTTTACACAATCTTTAACTATACTTGGACATAAAAAAATAATTCTCGCGAAAGGAGGGGCCGGTCCTTCAAGATTTAGAGGTGTCTCATCGGACTTTTGTCATTTTTATTTCGTTAATACGTGAATAATTAATTTGCATGGATGGAACAAACGTTTTTCTAGTCCTAAAATGATAAGTATATTCCAAACTTATGTATAAATACTGAATATACTAGAAAAAACGATCTTGATGATCGCAGCAACAATTATCGGTCGATATATACGCCGATAAATGCAAAAAAACAAAAAAAAATACGAAAATCCCCGTAAAAATGAATTTCCTGAATGATTTTCATTTAAAACATAATTCTATTATAATCACCCGACGTTTAGAAACATATATTTATTCATATAAAAACGCATTTTTCGCAACCGATACATCAGGGATTTTTTTTACCGACGGAGCGGATGGTTAGTACGGCTTATTAGCTTCAAAGACTCTTTGATTAGCTTTTTTCGATTCAATGGTTCTTATGGATGTGAAACAAAAGATGTTAATAGCCTTAAGGACACGTGAGAGTACATCAAAGAATCAAAAGCGCATTGCCCTGAGTGATAGCGAGTGTCAAACACTGCCTGAAATTGACATAAGTCATTTCATCACTCAAAAGGCGAGGCGCTTATTTCAACAATGTGAATTGCCCCATGATTTCCTGGATGAGCCTCTCAAACAATGGGAATCTACTGAAAGCTTTCAAACGTGCTTAAGGGTTTTCTCACAAATGAAAGTAGTAAATGATTCAGCTGAACGTGGAGTAGCCCTTGTCGAGGAATATAATAATTTGTTAACTAAAAATGAAGAACAAAAACAATATTTGTTCCAAATAGTTCAAGACCATAGAAAAAAATACCCCAATTGCAATAAGTCAAGTTTTTTGTAGCCGAAAATGATTATCGTAACAGCGTATCAATGAATGTATTCATTTAAGATTATTGACGATAATAAAAAATTCATTTTTACGGAGATTCTTGTATTTTTTTTTGTTTTTTTGCATTTATCGACGTATATATCGACCGATAATGGTTGCTGCGATCATCAAGATCGTTTTTTCTAGCATATGCAGTATTTATACATAAGTTTGGAATATATTCATCATTTTAGGAAAAAAAAAATATTTGTTCCATCCATGAAATTAATTATTTACGTATTAACGAAATAAAAAAAGACAAAAGTCCGATGAGATACCTCTAAATCTTGAAGGACCGGCCCCTCCTTTCGCGAGGATTATTTTTTGATGTCCAAGTATAGTTTAAGATTGTGTAAAGCAAAAAAAAAAATTATCGATTTATTTTGAAACAGTCTAATATACATATATATGTATAATATGCATATATGTGTGTCTATATATATAGACACACATATATGCGTGCGATAGTTTGAGTTGGTTATGCGGCGTTGCCAAATTTATTTTCAATCAGCTCGTATAGTCCGTCGCGTTCAGAAACCAGTGCGATTAACTCGATATTTCTCTTTTATTTCATCGGTAATCCTACATTTAAAGTACATCAATTTATTACCTGTAATCCAAAGTTGCATGTGTTCGTTTTTCATCAACGAAAGTTGGAATATCACACAGAAAAAAATAAAAAACCTAACCGTGGTACCCCTCACGCCATAAGACATGTGTTCAAAGTATACAAAAATTGTGATTTTGAAATTAAATATCTCAGTTTCTAAACGGTAAATCGTTGTGAAATTTCACCACAAGTTGGATTTTGCTCTGAATTTCGTGTTCACAAAATTTCACGCAGCTAAGTTGGAAAATAATTTTTACGTGAGAAACGATAATACCTCCTTAAGTAAGAAATTTTTTTTTCCTTTTTTTCGAACATTTTTGGGAATTTTTTTATTTTTAAATCACATTATGAATCTCCATATCTATAACTATAACCATGATTTTTTTGGACCCTGTAACCCCATCGGCTCAAATTTTATTGGTACCCGAATATTTTTCGAAAATCGCTATTTGGTGCTATAATATGCGAGATAATCGAATTATTTTTAGACAAACTCTTGGGGTACAGGTTTTATACGTGTCAGATCAGCTTCGAAGGTATACATTAATAATTAGGGGAACTAGATTGAAATGAAAAAAAAAATTCATTGGTTTTTTGAATTTGCGGCTGAACTAACCAACATTTTCAAGTTTAAAAATTTTTTTTTCTTCAGGAAACATTTTGTTCTCACACGCACGGAAAAAAAAACTAAAAATCAAAATTGCGATTTTTTCAACATTTTTTTAAAACAATGTTCCGTTAAATCAATTTACTTGCAAAATCCGGGGCTTATTTTTCGAGGTCAAATCTACCTGCAAAAAAATCGGCATTACTGTACTCGAAAAGAATAGGACTCAATCTAATCTCACTGGACTATATGAAGTGAAAACGCAAGTAAAGGAGAGGGAATTTTTTTTGATGATCAGCATGCTCCTAGCATTGAGCACGTTTACACGACGCTCTTATTCCGGTGTTATTATGAACGGTCTACACTCGCCGGTTTTTGTAACACCGGCGTAGTTAAAGCAGGCGTTGAACTGCGTATAGACGGGTCTTAATACTTTAATACCCGCTTTACATCGTAAATCGGGTGTAGGTACCTTGTAAACGCCTGCTTCAACTAAACCGGTCATAATAACACCGGTATAGTCAAAGCAGGCGTTTACACGGTACCTAACACCCGCTTTACGACGTAAAGCGGGTGTTAGGTACACCGGTTTTCGTAACACCGGAATTAGAGCGTCGTATAAACGACGCTACACGACGCTCCAAATCAGGTGTTACGAAAACTGGTTTAGTTAAACCAGGCGTTTACACGGTACCTAACACCCGCTTTACGTCGTAAAGCGGGTGTTAGGACCCGTTTACACGCACTTTAACGCCTGATTTAACTACGCCGGTTTTCGTAACACCGGAATAAGAGCGTTGTGTAAACGTACTCATAAATATTCATAAATTATTAAAGTCATCACCATCAACTCATTCTTGATCCTCTCAGAGTTTTCCAGAACGATAGCGCATATACTATATATACAATTACTGTTAATAGACTTTTGCTAGATTTTAATATGGCATATATGTGAGATTCGAAATATTCGCGCGACTATCATGGCCCTGGTAAACCCTCTATCGGCGAATCCCTACATTCGTCATACGAGCTTTGGAGATTGGAGTTGGAGATCTCCCTACTGATCTCTGATCTATGCTCGTAATTCATAATTGATATGCTCTAAAACTAAAGTCCGAATTCGTAATCGTAATCATGGCGGAATTGTTGCTTGATCCTAATATTCGAGGATGGGTATTTTTGCCAATAGTCGTGATAACATTTCTTGTAGGAATAATACGTCATTATGTCTCGATTTTACTGGCATCACAGAAAAAAGTCGAGGTCCATCAGGTACAAGACAGGTGAGTGTAGAAATAATTTTTCTTTTCATTCCCAGGTTAAGTTCTTCATTTAGGGGAATATCATGAAATTTAGTTTTAAACAAAGGATCCCGTTTATATGAACGACTTCACATAAAATTTGTGAATATTTATTATTCATCGAAAAGTAAATTTTTTGAATAGCAAGCATTGTTACAGACGCTTAGGCTCTAAACTGAATCCCTGCCTGAGTCACTGTCGAAGGGTCTGCAAAATCAACAGGAACTAAAACTTCCGAAAAAAGAATAGCTGTGTATTAACCTTTACACTCCCGGCATGTTTTTGACCAACTTTTTTGTTTTTATTGCTAGTAATTTTTTATCAATGTCATTGGGTTGAATAGTGAAAATACGGCAGGCAGCCGATTGACCACAAACTGACCACAGCGTCAACTGAACACCACTCGGATAACAAATTTATGAATGTATGTATGTATGCATTCATAAGTTTGCTATCCGTGTGGTGTTCAGTTGACGCTGTGGTCAGTTTCTTCGTGGCCAATCGGCAGGCAGCCGAGTGACCACGGATCAACTGACCACAGCGCCAACTGTACACCACACGGATAGAACGGATGCATACATACACGGATGCATACATACATTCATAAATTTTCTATCCGTGTGGTGTACAGTTGGCGCTGTGGTCAGTTGATCCGTGGTCAATCGGCTGCCTGCCGGCCAATCGGCTGCCTGCCGAAAATACTGACCCCCCCACTCCCTCATTGTGCCACTATAGCGGATTCCAGGATTGCAATGGTTAAAAAAGTTTTCATCTCAACTGAGCAAGACTGTTGCCCTGCAAATTTATTATTCAAATGTTTTCTTTAAATTTCACAGCCAAGTGATGATTCGTTCGAGACTTCTGCGTGAGAACGGACACTACATTCCTAAATCTGCTTTTATGATGAGACGAAATTTTTTCAATAATACAGAGACTGGTTACTTTAAAACCCAGAAGCGGCCACCAGTATCACAAAATCCTATGACAGATCCCAGCATGATGACTGATATGTTGAAGGGAAATGTGACAAATGTATTGCCTATGGTACTCATCGGTGGATGGATAAATTGGATGTTTTCAGGTTTTGTAACAAGTATGTATATAATTTATCATACAGAAATAAAACAAGTAATGATGCATTCATCATTGTAGCCATGATGAAAATACTTTTTTTTAACTATCAATTTGACTGCCAATTATAGAATGTTATTGACAAATATATGCAGGGTCTATGAAAATCGTCAGGAGTGAGTTAGTATTTATTTTAATTTCACTGACTCATGGCAGAAAAAAAGGAAAGTCATAACATGAAAAATACAAAAGAAAGATTACCACATATGTGGCTCAAATTATTATTATCATTATTCAAAGTAGCGGAAAGATTATCTCGAATATATAGTCAATCAATCATAGACAACTAAGAGGGAGCAGTGGCGCAATGGCAGTGCGCCCAGTTCACATGCAGTGGGCCCAGATTCGGTTCCTCTGATTTTTTCTGCAACCTTGGTGGTTCGAAATCCATCTGAAAAACATATAGGTCCGTTTGAAAGGTGCAGCAGCGCCTTGGGGTAGTGGCTAAAAGACTGCCAGATGTCTCAGGTTCGATTCCCGTTGCCGTAGCACAGATTGTGGAAGCACAAACGGGCTTGGCCGTAGCTCTGGAAGCAGGACGTACGAACTACGACTGCTTCTTTCCCAAGTGCTGACACCTGGCAGGTGCGCAAGGAGCTCCGGAGGCGAGAATCGAACCAGGGACAAATGGATAAGTAAGAAGGAGACCACCGGTAAAGAAGGAGCCCAAAACTTTTAGGGGATTGGTGTAACAAACCAATACCAATGCCAATCATAGACAACAATAATGTTAAATCGTTCAGTCATTTTGTCCTGCCTACTCCCATGCATATCGCGCACGCAACTTCACGTGGACTCATATTTCGCGTATAATTAAGGAGGCTTCTGCGAGTAACACTTTAGAAGACAAAACTATAGTATTCATGTATGTTGGAGATCGAAATATTCTAAAGCAGTTAGAAAAATTTAAACGAACTCCACGGTGTAGAAACAGAGATATTCTATCTTGAAATATGCGTTTTCAGTGTGGCTTTTAATGGACGATGTGAATAGCACAGTTATTTTCATTAATTTTATGCGTTAAAAATAGAAGATTACGGAAGAAAAATGATTGAAACTAGTAAATCATACTCTGATGAATCATTAAAAAAAAAAAAAAACCATACCATACGGCAATAAATTGAGAAAAAAGTTAATTAAACGAACCTAAAACGAGTGGTTATGAGCTATGCTATTGGGAGCGCGACAACGTCGCACATTCTGCGAGTAGGAGCGATAGGGGCGGTAGGGCCTGCGAAGCGAACATAACCTATATTTTTGCATCCTCATAGAACAGTGAACATAACCTATATTTTTGCATCCTCATTACGGTAGAAAGGCTTTGTTTTCGTAAAAAAAAAATGGTATCGACATTTTCATGTAAGGATAATAAGTGCTTAAAATGTTCAAAACAATCAGAAAAAAACTTTTTTTGAAAAACAAAAAATTGGTGTATGCGCGTATTCGTTCTGGTAAAGTCCAAACGACTATTTCTTAAAAACGCCTTGAACTATAGTGCTTTAATTTTTCAAGAATTTGAGATTATATGGGATTTTGAATTTTCCAATTTTCTTTTCGAGAAAAATCTAGCGTTCTTAGAACGAGGCGGTAGCACGATATGCGACATTTTTACTCGTTCGCTCTCGGTCATTGTTTACGTTCTCGTTTGCTGGTTTTCAATAACAGCTGATTTCGGTAAATCAGTGGTACCAACCTCATCGTCACTTGTGCGACGTTGCCACGCGCTCCGCTCGATATTCGCCCATGGGTCGGGCTATATTTTTCTCATCAAAACTAGGTTGGCAATACAGTCAAAAGAGTGACTTTGCACATCGTGATTCGTAAAATAAAAATATAAATAAACAATATTCTCTGTTTCTACTTTATACAATGTCAAGAGAGACAGTATAGAGCATTATGCCATGTGAATTCGATTTTTTCAAGTACAGTCTCTATGAGGTTAGAATAGACGTTCGGATGACTAGTATGACCCGCAGAAGCCTCCTTAAGTGAGCTTTCTCATTCGTGTTAATAAGTGAGTAATTATTTATGATTGAACGAACTTACCTGTAAGTGAAGTTCTATCATGATTGTATGAGCGCCTATTCCGAAAGAGATTAAATTGTAGTACGAGCATTTCACGCTAGTATCGCCACAAGTTTTTGAAGTAAGAGAAATTTTTTGGCTAGAGTCCTGGGATTACGTGAGTCTAGAGTCGCGAACGCACCTGAAATCATCATTCTTCAAAGTACTGCCGTAACCGTCTCCTTTTTGGGTTTCACTAATGAGATATGTAGATGGGTTAGAGTGATCTCTTTCAGAAGAGACGCTCGTACAATCATGATAGAACTTCACTTACAGTTAAAAGTTCGTTTCATCGTAAATTGTATTTCGTGGCTCTTCCTCAGAGATCAAATTGTAGAAGTTGAAAGCAGGTTACGCAGAATGTATTGAGAACAATTTAATGAATTGTTAAGAACAGAACGAACGTACAATTGGCAACGAAATTGGCAAAAATCGATGGTCCGACTTTGAAAATTTACAAAAATCGAAAAAAAATCATAGCCAGGCGGCATTTTAAAGCTGAAACGGTTGCAAAGAGAATAACCACCTAACAGAGTTGAGTCCAAATGGAGAAATTGGCAAAAATCGATGGTCCGACTTTGAAAATTTACAAAAATTGAAAAAAAAATCATAGCCAGGCGGCATTTTAAAGCTGAAACGGTTGCAAAGAGAATAACCACCTAACAGAGTTTGATCCCCTGCGGGAAGCAAAGTTACAGCGATTCTAGTGAACCCATTCATTTTTCGCAATAATTCAAAAAATCTTATAGCTTCGAAAATTCATATAGGACCCTGTATCGATTTATTTTCTTCCGCTGATGACAAATCTGTTGGGCATACTCCTTGAAACTCAAAAATTCAATTTCAGAACGTCAAAAACATGTTTTTTTTTTCCCAAAAATTAAAATAACAAATTACATCGGGTAAAGTTTAATTAAAATTCATATGGTTTGTATAAATTTTGAACAAATCACTATTCTTCCGATATTATCGATAAATAAAAAATCAAATTAATAAGAAAAAAAAACGATTTTTTCATCGTTTCTAACGATTTTTTTTCCATTCAAACGTTCATCAACTTCCTCCCCAAATGCATCTTCGCATTTACGGTGCCCATATGAGAGCGTCTTGATTCTTGTACACGGCAGCAGTGGCAAGAGATTTATATATATATTTATAGACATATTTGATTTGGAGACATTAATCAAATGCAAACATTTTCCAAAACCGATTTGTTCGAGTTTTAAAAAAATCATTGGTTGGATAACCCGATAAGCTCCTATTCTATTAAGATTTTAGCTAGGCAAAGTTGGGTATTTTTTCAGCGGAAAGTCAGGGAATTTTTTTGCTTCCTTTCTGTGGCCACTCTGATTGACTGATTTCATCGTAAACAGGTAAACAGCGTTCAGGGGTAGTTAACTCGTCCAATATTTTTTTTTTTCGAGAAAATCCAAAGACATGCTAATTTTCTTTAGTGTTTATACGCAATATATATTAGTTCCAGAT
This sequence comes from Rhorus exstirpatorius, assembly GCA_963564615.1. Lineage (NCBI taxonomy): Eukaryota > Metazoa > Arthropoda > Insecta > Hymenoptera > Ichneumonidae > Rhorus > Rhorus exstirpatorius. The sequence goes on from OY751313.1 coordinate 33,139,032, forward strand.
TTTTTATTTTGAAATTAACCATTTTTTGCAATCACGCAAGATAAGGAGTGTTCGAGGGTAGTTACTCCATTCAATATTTTTTTTCGGGAAAATCCGTAAATACATCTATTTTCTTTAGTTTTTATGCGCGATTTATATTTTTTCCATATTTTTAAACATGAATTTGACCATTTTTTGCATACGCGCAAGATAATCCAAAAACGCATCATTCTTTGTTTGTGTTCATACACAATATATGGATTTTTCAGATTTTTAGACTTGAATTTGACCATTTTTTGTATAAGTTCGATCATATTAAGGGTGACTCGCCCCTTTAATTTTTTTTTTTAATTGAGAAAATTAAATTTTTAATTTCTCGTTATGAGAAAATTTTTCCAGTTGGTTTGCTTAAAAAATATTATGTTCTTATGGGTAAAACAACGAAACTGCTGCTTGACGCCGCCATCTTTGGAGGGTAGTTTCACCTTAAGGTAGTTGTGCTCCTATACTAGGGTGCGGCAAGGGGAACGTATAGCGTGGCGCGGGCGACGTGCGGGGCAGGTTGCGTTCGGCATTTGTTTCGCCAAATATAGCACGTTTTCATTTTATTAATTTTCCATTACTTACGCTAGGCGCGGTGAATCGCGTCCATTTTTTTCTAGGGCTTTCAATCCTGAAACATCCTTTTACCATGTTAGTTTCATAACAATATATAGAACGGTTTTCGTACTAAAATTAGCAATATGCGGTTTCCATATACTTAACATGGGGAACGCATGTGAAAAGTTCCAACTTTGAGGGCGATTATTTCGCGTTCCAGACGGGAAAAACATCTAAAATAATTTCTCCACGTAGGTTTCACGTTAATAAAACTGTATTCCAAATTTCAGCCAATTGTATAGAAAACGCTCTTTACGGCACAACTACCTTAAAGTGTTTTATGGCCGATACAAAAATATACGTGTCGCTTAGTTTTCGATGCACTATAACATATATGAACTAGATTAAAATCAGAGTGCAATCACTCTGACCTGGGATACCTTCCATGTAGTCTAATTGCGTAAAAAAAACATTAGCTCGACTGCTGAAAAATTACGAAAGTTAGAGCGGCCACAGACATTTTTCCAATAACTCAAACAATTCCACGGAATCAAAACGATGGCAGGTACATGTTCTACTTCTGTACCAAGTGACAGATTGATTGGTAAAGTGGTTCTCTAGATAGATGTACAGTAGGAACCCGCCTATTCGACCGACTCGGGACCGAGCTGCTTCAGCTATTAGACGAAATTAGGAGCCCCCACTCTCGGCGGCTTGGTCAGATGCACAATCGCATAGACATGCGCAGAAGCTAGAGAGAGAGGCAGAGGTACCACTATCTCTAGTGTTCTAGTGGTAGTGGTGGAGATAGTCTCGTATCTCTCTATTCGAGCGCGATGAGAGCAGTATGGATGGAGGGGAGGTAGGGAATTTAATAGGTGAAGCGAACCACGATCGAATAACCGAGGGCATCGAATAGGTGGGGTTCTACTGTATTCCAATTTTTCGAGATCGGAACATATGCACACACGCACACGTAGCTTATTTTTTCGAGTTTGTCTGATTGGAGTGTATTACGTTTTTTGTTTATTTTTAATTTACAATGACAATGTACGTACAGCACATTCTTAATCGTACAAAAAATAATATAAAATTTATTAGCAAAATGAATTTTATAAAATAATAAATGTATAATTTGGAATAATCTAGACATCATTTGAATTATACATAATCAACGACTAATTTTTGATTATCAGCGAAAGTACCATTCCCTCTCACGCTGCGCTTCAAACCAATGTTGCAACGGGGCATAGAACTAGTCACTCTGGACGCCGCCTGGGTATCCTCTGCATCTTGGTATTTCCTCAACGTATTTGGACTTCGATCCATCTACACTCTAGTATTGGGAGAAAACAATGCCGCTGATACGTCAAGATTGCTCCAAGATCAGGTATCCGGCGCCGCAATGTCCATGCCTCCTGATCCAAAAGCTGCATTTAAATCCGAATGGGAAGCACTCGAGATATGCGAGCACAATTGGGCGCTCAATGGTGTGGATCTCGAATTCACAGGACTTGAATGCAAAGCTGATACTACCGAAAATATATATCATCAGAGTAAAACAAATTAAATGTATTTAGAGGGTTGTAAAATTTTTGAAATCGCGACGAAAATATAAAGACACCGACGTGAGCTACGATTTTTTTTTTCAATACTTCCTTATGGAGGAACTTATACAATTATAGAATAATATTTAATGGCATTCAATATTGAATTTAAAAAAGATCGATTTTATAAAATTTTAAACTTAAAAACGTAAACTATAAAAAAGTTTCTCTATTAGGAAGCAAACATTTAGAAAATCACTTTCCCATAAAGAAGGGTACCTAGGGAAATAATACACATGCAATGTGTAAGTTTCAATTTATGACTTTATATTATTTATTATCTATTGTGCCCGTGAATTTCGTCATGTGGGGATGAAATCGTCGAGGATGGGTTTGTGGGTTTGGGTTGTTGATCGTACCGGAGTCAAACCCCGTTCGTTCGGGTAAACAAACTTCTTAAATCTGTGCTAGATCATCTGCTCGCCTCGATGAATCGTACTCTCTCTCTCTCTCTCTCTCTCTCTCTCTCTCTCTCTCTCTCGCCGGCCCGAAATATATTATGTATTATTATATCCTAATTTTTTGTTTTGCTAAAATGTATTTTAAGGCTGAATTAAAAATACGAAAATAATATTGAATTATTTCTGCGTGGGCCACGGATAGGTAAATAATTTACCATTTAACCCTTTCAGGGGCGCAATTAAACTGGAAATTTTATCAAGCTGTTGTCATATTCTTATGGTTTTGGGGTCGCTGATAACAAATCTGAAGTCAAAATTGAAAAATTCAAGATGGAGGCGGCAATATGGCGGACCTCAAGAAAAAAAATTGAAAATTTCTAAACAAGAAATTTTTTATTGTATTCTGTATAAAATTTTGAACAAAAAAGCTCTCTTGTCATGTTTTTCAAAAATGCATACTTTTTGAGAAAAAAAATATTGAAATATTGAAATTGATCGAAAAGCACAGTAAAACCGGTGGCACTCTAGGAGTGCCACCCCTTGAAAGGGTTAATGCCCCATGCATTGTTCAAACGTCTGAATAAAATCGCGATGGCATCCAAGTTCCCGAGACTCCAAGACACGTTCATTTCAGTCTTTCCATTCTTTTTCATTAAATTCTTTCCTCCTCTCGCTGATGTATCATTCAAACGACTCTGCTGATTCTTGGTTAATTAAATATAATCGCAATTCAGTACAAGGAAATCCCACAAATTAAAACCTACGTTATATTCTGTAATTTTATTTGTCTTTAACGTATCAATGAAGAAAAAAAATTTCTCAATAACTACCGATAAAAATAATATATTATTATACAGATTCAATTAAATTAATAGTTTCACGTTCTTATATTATATAAATGGCACAAAGAATTTGAATATTTCATTTTTTACAAACGCGAATTCAGCTGCAAGCAAATTCATGCTTTCATAACAAAATATTGTGCTGGAAGCATGAATTTCTCCCAGGATAAAAAAAAGAGCGATGACATCGGACAGCCAATTATCCGGTACCACAGATTAAATTCGTTGGCAAAGTTCAAATATTAGTCCAGTCGGAATGTACATAAATTTGGACGACTTCTATTCAACTGACCCACCCAATCGCCGATTTTTTTGTAAGTAGTTTGAACCCCAAAGAATGTACTGTGAAAAATGTCACATCGTAGGAGTTGTTTTTTGGCCGCAAAAATTGTTTGAAAAACAAAAAGTCACTATTTTGATATTATTTTTGGAATGAGATTTATCGAAAAATGTTTCCTACAAAAATGTGCGCCGTAATGAAATCTACAAAATGAGTCATATACAAAAATCACGTAGAATTATTAGTTTGGCGGTAAATCACTGTTGAACAAAACTTTTTTTATTTTTTATTCATTGTATTTACGTGGATTATTTATGAAGTACTGTTCTGAAACTCATCCATCACCTAAAAGAAAGTGTCCTGAAGAGATATCGGGAAGTTTTATCCAGCCATGTTATATAGTTTAGCAATAATAACCGATTTTCGTAAATCCGGCGTTTCGATATAGTAACTGTTCCACAAGGCCCACAAGGTGCAAAAAAATTAGGGTGGTTATTTTCAACATGTACATTCAGGATTTAACTCAAAAGAATGGTTTTCTTTAACCATGTTTTTCGAGGATATAAAATTTTAGCTTATAAACAAATAGAAGTTACTCCTTGAATATTTGAGTTACGTAAAATATTCTTCAAGATTCTCATAGGTCTTAGCGAGACGCGTAATTAAAAAAAAAAGTCTTAATATCTTTATTACAAGCCGAGATACAATCATTTTTACGTTCGTTTAATTTATTACTTTTAAAATCAACATTTTCACGAAATTCAAGCTCTAGCGTTTTTATTGTTTACATTGTTTATTAACCGTTTATAAGTAAGTCACAACGCTCGAAAACGTCTTGAAACGGGACTCAGGGACTTAATCTAAAAATTTAATGTTTGAAAGATTTTATTGAAAAAAAATTCGCGTTGAAAAAAAAAAATTCGAACGAAGTATTTGGCGAGTTATATAAAATGAATGTACGGACTACCTGTTACGAACTCGCTAAGTACTTCGTTCGAATTTTTTTTTCAATGCGAATTTTTTTTCAATAATAGTACATTGTGTACCAAGGAGGGTAAGTTGGACTTTTAACGCCGAGTACTGAAAACATCGCGCGAGGCGGGAAAAGGCCAACCCTCCACGGTGCACACGATACTTTATATAACAAAACCATGTTTTCCGAGCTTCTCACTGACAACTTGTGTCACACGCAAACATCGTTTGACCGCAAAATGTATTAAATGGAAACGTGAGACCCACGTGGCCGGCGGGTGGTCCGGGGGGCGGCAGCCCCCCGGCCGGGGCTAGGGGCGGAGCCCCAGTGGGGGCAGGGGGGCGAAGCCCCCCGTACGCACAAGCGAATTTTTAAAAGTAAAAAAAATCAATTTACACCGCTTGAAAAAGAATATACATTTATTTTCTTCCTTCATCTTCTATCTTTTTTTTTCTCCCACTCGTCACTGCTGTGTTGCCCAGTATCACTCATTTCGTTTTTTTTTTTTTTTTTTTTAAATTATAATTGCACACAATCTATAATACAAGTTCGCTGCTTGGACACACGACGCAATGAGAATATCATGTATGTAATTCAGGTTATGTTTCTTTCCGCGCATATATATATATATATATATATAGAATATGAGGGTCAATGGGTATAAATACATAGTTCCTCGAAGTGACGACTGATGGCAGCAGCTTTGCTCTACTTGTGGCCTCAAGAAATCTAAATGGGTGGCACGAGAATAATGTACGCACGAGAGAACGAGTAGTTCGTAGAAAAATATGTTTATTAATTAAATAACGATATATAAAATGTACGGGGATAAAAGAGACGCGACAGCTATAGCGTATGCGAATAGGAACCATTGAATATATTATATTTCTCTAGAGTGTCGACTACGTCGACTCTTTGGGCGCTGTCTGCGTACTCGGGCGATAAAGTAGATCGCGATAATGTAGATATAGGTGGCTTGGGACCGCCACATACTACGTACGATTTTATGATCTTATATTACGGCGTACGATAACGTTCACGGTGTGTAACAAATGCGCATGCGCGGAGTACAATTCGGGATACTTTTTTGTCCTAGGACTAAAAAGTGCGCTTTTTCGTACTCCTACCCATGACAGTTCCCAAAACGCCTACTTTGTCGCCCGTAAACGCACGTCAAAAAGCGAGGAAAACATGGTTGCGTTATATAAAATCTTTCAAACATTAAATTTTTAGATTAAGTCCCTGAGTCCCGTTTCAAGACGTTTTCGAGCGTTGTGACTTACTTATAAACGGTTAATAAACAATGTAAACAATAAAAATGCTGGATGTGCTTGCATGGCAACTATGTGAGTTGAATGATTTGAATTTATTTGAGAACTTTTTGTGAGGATTTCTTTTACACATATTTATGTTTGTCATATTTTTGTAAGGATAGACAAAACGACGCAAGGAAATGTACTTGTCTCAACTTTTTGTACATCATTTATGGTGTTTTTTGGGGGGTTATTTATAGGCCTCTCAACATCAACATTGAATTTAAAAAGTAATTTTTGGGGTACATATTAAAAAATATCGATTTTCACGAACATTTATTAATTCGTGGGAAAAAAGTACGTGAGATTAAAAAAAAAAACTTTTACTATTTATATGGAAGATATGGAAATAGTTAATTAAGCCACGCGAGGCTTAGAGAATATTGATTTTTATGGGTATTTTTGAATTTGTGAGAATAGACTACGTGAAATTAAAAAAAAAAAACTTTTTACGACAATTTATAAGGGAGATATGGAAATAGTTAACTAAGCCGCGCGAAAGGAGCCGCGGGGCGAGACGCAGGCCCCCACCACGCCGCACAGCTGCACCGATGCTGCCATCCGCTATTCCGTGCGCGAGCGACCGAATGCAATCATGATCTGCCATAAGATTAATGCTCAGAAGCGTTTGTATGATATCGAATGTTATGCCTAACACTATTACGAATGCTCACGAGCTTGAATTTCGTGAAAATGTTAATTTTAAAAGTAATAAATTAAACAAACGTAAAAATAATTGTATCTCGGCTTGTAATAAAGATATTGAGACTTTTTTTTTTAAATTACGCGTCTCGCTAAGACCTATGAGAATCTTGAAGAATATTTTACGTGACTCAAATATTTAAGGAGTAACTTCTATTTGTTTATAAGCTAAAATTTTATATCCTCGAAAAACATGGTTAAAGAAAACCATTCTTTTGAGTTAAATCCTGAATGTACATATTGAAAATAACCACCCTAATTTTTTTGCACCTTGTGGGCCTTGTGGAACAGTTTCTATATCGAAACCCCGGATTTACAAAAATCGGTTATTATTGCTAAACTATATAACATGGCTAGATAAAACTTTCCGATATCTCTTCAGAACACTTTCTTTTAGGTGATGGATGAATTTCAGAACAGTACTTCATAAATAATCCACGTAAATACAATAAATAAAAAATAAATAAAGTTTTGTTTAACAGTGATTTACCGCCAAACTAATAATTCTACGTGATTTTTGTATATGACTTATTTTGTAGATTTTATTACGGCGCACATTTTTTGTAGGAAACATTTTTCGATAAATCTCATTCCAAAAATAATAACATCAAAATAGTGACTTTTTGTTTTTTAAACAATTTTTGGGGCCAAAAAAAACTCCTACGATGTGAAATTTTTCACAGTACATTCTTTGGGGTCCAAACTACTTAAAAAAAAATCGGCGATTGGGTGGGTCAGTTGAATAGAACTCATGTTTATTCCGACTGGACTATATCTCGTGGTGAAAAAAAAATGGATACAAAATATATTTCTCGAGCGAAATTTTCTGTGCTCTCTTATTTCAGCTCCGATTCACCCTGGTTTATAATTAGCGTAGAACTATATGCTATCCATCGGTAAACAGAATCCATGGCACGGGTCTCGATATTTGCTTCGGTTCATCTCACACAAACAAGAGCATACGTATCGGTGAGCATAACAAAATTCATGGGTTGAATGTTCACCGATACTTTTTCCAGCCACCACGGTACGTGTCTTGAAGTTTGCTTTCGCGTATCTCGCACAAACTAGAGCCAATTTCGCGTACCCCGCTCGGTGGATCCAAATTCCTTTATCATTCATTTTAGAATGCTTCATACACGACTATGCAAAAAATTGTTTACAAGATTATTTTTCACCCATATTTGAATAAAATTTAAACGATAAATTTTTGAGACTGCTTAATAGAATACCGAACAGAGCCAGTCGTCCTTTTCATTTATTTAACAAAGTACAATGATAAAATGAGAACGAATAAAAATAAACGGAATAATATACCACGTAATAATAATAAGAAAGTGTCCGTGTCGGACATATCACACAAACAATCGAATATTTACACAATTGATTTTATAAATAGAAAAAAATATAAACGTGTTCTAGATACATAAATAGGTAAATAGTGTGGCTATGTTTATCAGTCTTACGGCTCTCATCTGAAAGTGAAAGTATCAAGCTACGTATTTTCGCAATGACCCTTTTTTTCCTATACTTTTCCATGAAAATTGGTGATAAATGATATACCTAGATACGAGCAGTAAAGAGAGAATTTGTAATAATGAAAAACGATAAATGTATGAAATTGTTTAGCCATAGTACATACTGTAGATATAATTGTTGCATCCAATGCGTATACCATGTTATGTTTCATAAATTATAGCCTATATACACTAGGGTGGTCCTTATTTAGGCTTTTTTCAAATTTTAATGGTCTCACCACCCAAATCGGTTCCAAATAAATAAATAAAAGTTCCTGAATTTTTTCAGATTTTTATTCTAATGATTGACCCCCTTGGCTAGCGAGGCCAAAGTTTCCCATAAGAATAACATGGGGTTTTTAGGATTTACTGTTCAAAATTTGAAAGCACGAATATTTTTGGGCCGGAAAAGCTAAAATTTTCGGAACTTCATCTATATTGATGCAGCTACATGAAAAAAATCGACAACTCTATTTTATGGAGTTTTACATGGGTTATTTCACGTCGAATAGATTTTTTTTTCAAGAACCCGATTTTCAATATAATAATTTTATTTATAACAATTGATAAAAAAAATATTTCTCAGCTTAATAGTTCGAAATTCTCTGAAATTTCCACGTCTCCTCGCCATTTTTCCTCGAAAATCACGGCTTTTCAGGTATAAGTTGGTTTTTTATGCAATGACGTTCGTGAATTATCGAATCACAATGGAATAACCTATATAACGCTCATGTGTTACAGAGAAAAAAGAGAACTGATGTAGATGTGAATTTTCAGTTTTTTTAAATGCCATAATTAGAGAAGAATTTTAAAAAATAAAATCATATTTGATCTCAAATACCGCACATAGAAGTTTGGATACCATAAGTTAAATTTTGTTCTATGAGGTTTCCATTAAAGACTAGTTTTCAAGACTTACAAAATATTGAATTGGAAAATATTTTTTTTATTAATACTATCAGGAAAAAGCTCTAGAAAAACCGTGATTTTCGAGGAAAAATGCCGAGTAGACGTGGAACAACCCATATAAAATTTGTAAAAATACTGTTTTTAATTTTTTTCATGAACTGGCATCATTTCAGCCTAATTTCAAAGAATTTTGAACTATTAAGCTGAGAAATAATTTTTTTTTATCAATTATTATGAATAATAAATTGTTGAAAACCGTGTTTTTGAAAAAAAAATAGAGTTATCAATTTTTTTTTCATTTAGCTGCATCAATGTAGATGAAGTTCCAAAAAATTTTTAATTTTTCGGCTGAAAAATATTGATTCTTTCGACTTTTATACAAGTAGGTAATCCCTAAAAACCCCATTTTATCCTTATGGGAAACTTTGACCTCACTGGCCAGGGTCAATCATCAAAATACAAATCTGAAACAATTCAGGGATTTTTTAAAATTTATTTGGAACCGATTTGGGGGGTGAAACCATTAAAATTTGAAAAAGCATAAATTAAGACCACCCTAATGTGCACTGTTATTTTCTGACGCTCTCTCCTCGCGATACACGTATCATTTTTATTTAAGTCTTTTAATAATATTTCGAGCTGCGGCCATGAAAATTTTTAATCGAAAAAGAATAAATCAATACTCGTCGCACGCATTTCAGGAATTTTTAACCGGTGCTCGTGCATTGTATTACAACTTATTCGTGCAAGATTGATATTTTCAATGAAAAAATCTAAGCTCCTCCAACATCAAGCCCTATAATTGTACACTTTATTAATATGATATTCTATTCCAGAGTTTCAATTTATCAAATCGTTGGAGCGTTTGTAAAATAATAATAATAATAATAATAATAATAATAATAATAATAACAAGATGTAACAATAGGTCCAATATACGTCGAGAGAGCGGAGCTTCATGCAGCCAACACGTTTCGAAAGGACTTTTTTCGAGCGAAAATTCAATAGCAACTGCAAAAACAATTTGAGATGAATGAAAAGAAAGAAAAATAAATAGTCTATATTGATTACCGCGCAAACGACTCGATCTGCGTAGCACCTGCGAATCGTGATCCCGCAACTTTTATGATCGGAAATAAATTCGAGAATAAAATATTATTGCCAAGCATATCGCGCGAGGGACGACGACTCAAACGATTTTCAAAATTTATTCCAAACCCCTTTGAGTCAGAGACATTCGAACGATTTTTAGCCACGCTTGAACCAGGGTGGTGACATCTGCAACAGAAATGAGAATACAATTATTGCCATCAACACACACACGTAAAATGGAGTATAAGCATTAATTATTAATAATCGTTAGCCGCGCGCTGGCTGGCGCATCGAATCGCTGAGCGGGAGGCCATCTTGCCAGAGTCTGGGCGCCCACCTAGGTAGCACGAACTCTGGCAAGAGAGCCGACTGTATCGGCACAGGTTTTCCGCAGTTTCCCTGTGCCCTCGTGCGAATGCGATACAGAAGGGGATAGGAAAGAGTGGCTGCGGACAACACTCTGGGGGGGATCCCACGGAATAAAAGAAATAAAAAGGGGACAGCTTAAAGGGGAAGGACCCCGAAAGCAATGGAACAATATATAAAAAAAAAAAATATTAATAATCGTTATGTTTTACGAATTTTTTTTCTTTGCATTTCGGGCTGTAAATATGTGAAATTTGTTAATTTAGCTTAGCGGAACAAAACACGAGTATCGAAAACATGAATTGCTAACGAGTATGATTATGATGAGACGTGGATCAATCGATTAATCGCACAGCCCTAATATTCAGTCGTAGTGAATTGAGTCTTCGCGTGGAGCAAACGAAATTTTGTTGTCGCAAAAAAAATGTATGGCGCAGCTGAATGATTTATGAAAAAAAAATTTGAAAGCGTAAGAATTCTCACGGTTCAAGCCCTTGACATAATTTATGTAAGCTCGCGTGTTGAAAACAATTTTTCATCTGTGCATCCTAGTCACGTAAAATTCAACCGACTCATCGATATATGACAATAATGATCAAAGAATAAATTATGCAGGCCTAAAAAAAATACTCACCCATGGAGCTTCTCTCGAGTCACCGTGAAATGATTTATTTCTTCTTATTCCTGAATGATTATGGTGCGCGCGGCGATCCATATATGTATCTCTCTTTGAGTATTTCGTTCGTTCCATCTCACCAGTACGGTGCATCGTTGTTGAGATGTTGCCAAGAAGCAAATTCACTCCATGTTATCATATTGGCTCTGGTAGCCTCCGAGATTCTGTTTATTCTCGAGTTTGACTCGCGAGGAGCGGTAAACGTAGCGCGATTCGAAATTGTACCGCCATTAAAGCAGCTCGTCGTTGATCGGATTTCAGCTTGCGCACCCGTGCCACGAGTCTATAAGCATGATTATAATTAATAAATGAAAACATTTTTGTATGAAATGGTATAAACGGACGAACCTCATGATCGTGACTGCTTTTTCGAACGAGATAATTTTTTCCATCATTGTTGTCCCAGTGCTCGGCATGGTCGACTCGATAACGAACGCAAAACTCGATTTTGTCGGATTTAACGGGCAGAGTGAGACGAAATCGAAAGGTGTCGTAGAGAACAAGGACAGCCGCCGCTTGATGAGGCATGCACGGTTGGTACGTGCAATGCACGTCCTCGTGAGTTATCCAACCATCGCTGCTCGCCCTGACGACAACCTCCTTGTCGTACGCGACATTCTTAACTTTGACAGTCCCGACGAGAGACTGCTCGGCCTCGCGTACAATCACGTTCTCGAGGCTCACGGCCTCCTCATCGAGCTTGCGTCGAAAGGCCAAATAGTCACTGGCCGGCTGGATGAAGCTCGTTTCCCACGGTGTCGATGCCGCCTCTGCCTGTATCCCTCTCGTTACACCCGCTAAATACGCGCTTGTCCATACCGGTGGTACGTTGCTCGGTTCCGACATAACGCGTACCTGTTGATTTTATTTATTTATTTTTTTTTCTACTGAAATGAAGAAAAAAAAAGAAAAGAAAAAAAAATACCTGGGTAAGTGGACGTCCACGATCATCCGCAAACACGACTCTCTTCTTCTGCTGCTGCTGCCGATTATTGCTATAATTAGTGGTAGCGGCAGCGGCGACCGCGACAGCTTTAATACCGTTATTGTCGCGAATATTATCGAGGATAGAGCCACTCGAGAGGCACGGCCGAGGTGGAACCGATCTTGTGCTGGAAGTATGCTGACTCGGATTATTCGCTACCAAAGGACGGTACAGTAGATGATGACTGTACACAGGTGGACTATGCCCCAGCATTAGTTCCGCTGGCATCGCTATGGAACACATTTCGATCTGAAACATTCGTCAATGTCAAATTAGAACGTTCTATATTATAAAGATATATATCGCCGCCGCTGTTTCAGGAATTGAGTTTATAATGGGTGTCCAATTTGAAAAAGATGACCAGCCCAAACCCAACCCAAGCATATAAACAACCCAACCGCAGCGAGAGCGCATATAGCACCCGAGCCATACGAAACCCCTAGTATATATCGATGGTTAAATTCGATAGGGGCGTATTAGCTGTGCTTATACATAACCGATACGCCTCTTTGGCATTAGTCCATCGATATCGTTCTATATTATATAAATTTATCTCCGCCGCCGTGTCAAGAACACACCCAAACCTTGGGTTTAAGTTTGGTTACACCTAAGCCTAAACCCAAACCTAGATTAAACCCAACCCAGACATGTATAAAATTTTATATATAAATTATGACATAAATTTTCATATATAAATTATATGACAAATTTTTGATCAATAAATGGTGGCAAATAAAATTTTTTCATTCATAAATTATGACCTAAATTTTCAAATAAATAAACCCAATTCAATGGAAACCCGATAATCGATATATCGATATATCAAACCGTGTCAAGAATCGAAAGATCGATGTGTCGAACAGTGTCAAGAATCGATATATCGAACCGTGTCAAATATCGATATATCGATCAAACCCAAATCCAAACCCATACCCATACATAAATATGTATATCGTTCTATAATCTATCGTTCTATATGATTTTTCTATATGATGATTTGAACCCAAACCAAACCCAAACACCCGCCACCACTGTCACCGTGCCAAGGATTCCCCCCTCCACCGCTTCACCGCTGTAACCCACCTCTCCCCTCCTTCCGCTCTCCACCCTTATATATCGATATCCATATCGATAGACATATATATATTGATATAATGATTTGCATAAATATATGGACATCGATATGGATGGATACTGTGAGCTCTCTCACGGTGGAAAAATCCGAAAAAATTGTTTATACAAATTGATTCCGAACAATTCGGATTTAAAGAATATTGTCTGGGAAGAATTTTTAAAAACATTAATACTCCAAATATACGGGTCTTGAGATTTGTTTAAAAGTCTTTTCGAAACGTATAGTACAAAATGATAGTGGATTAGGCCTACTGGAGATATAACAAAAAAAATACGCCGTATTACTCTAACGCGCCGAATCTACTACCTCATACATCGCATAGTGGTGTGGAAACGATAATAGTATTTTTTAATTATAAACCTCACCTGCTTATTCTACCCTCCATTCAAAATTCGTGGTACACGATGACAGTGAATTAGGCTTAATTGGGGGGATACCATACTTACAAAAAAAATAATTCACCCCCTTTTTTTAACCCACTTTATTCATTTTTTAACCCATTTTTTTATTTCTTTTTTCAGTATCTAAAAAAAAACACAAATATAAACATTGTTTTCCAAAAACATTTTTCGAAAATATTTTTTCCCTATAACCACTCACACAAACACAAGATGGGGGGTTGGCGCGCAGGGGGGGCCCTGTATTATATATAATATATGGCCCTATGGATTCGCCAATGATTTTTGGCAACCACTTTCGATTCATTTGTAACTTTTGGTATGTCAATTTTCATGCGATTTCATGAGACACGTGATTTTGCGTTTTGGCGTAAAACATTTTTTTACCTCCGTGGCGCCATTTTGAAATTTTCATGAAAATTGTGTTTTTCCGAGAATAAAAAATCCATGTTTTTTTCAAATTGCCGCCATTTCTTCACCAATCAACCAATCGCAATGATCTTTTTTTTTTTTTTGAAAATATGCGAAATTTCATAAGCTTTAAGCTCATTTTCTTCAAATTGTAATTTAGTGCAAGGTTTTTGAGATAGAGGAGGAAAGCTAAAAAAGTCAATTTTAGGAAAAATTGATTTTCTCAAAAACATCGTCTTCGATTTTCGCGAAAATTTTATATGTTTTTCAGCACCCAAAAAGCCATTTTTCCGCCAAGTAGCAACGTGCCATTTTTTTAATTACGTTAGTTACAGCCTCGCGATGAAAAATGCAATTTTTTCACGTTTTAGCGTTATATGAGTAATATTCAAGCTCGAATACTGATGTTACGGATAGGTTTGACTCGTATATAATAATTCAACAGAGGAAGCAGTAAAGTGAAATAAATGTATTTATATTTAAAAAATTTTCCAATGCAATAATTCAAACACATAAAATTAGTATGGATTCAAAAGAAAACATTTAATTACTCATATAAATAATCTCATCAACACTTAACATTCAACCATTCTTTTTTATTTGTTTTTCTCATTGTCTTTATTATATTAACATTATTTTGTCATCGTGGAAACATGGATTATTATTCTCAGAAAAACACAATTTTCATGAAAATTTTAAAATGGCGCCACAAAGGTAAAAAAATGTTTTTCGCCAAAACGCAAAATCACATGTCTCATGAAATCGCATGAAAATTTACATGCCAAAGTTACAAATTAATCGAAAGTGGTTACCAAAAATCATCGGCGAATCCATATGGACTGGCCCATATATTTTCCAATTTTATATATAAATTGATGTTTTCAGAGAGTTCTTTATCCTCCGCGCTTTTAACCACCGCGTAATAGTTTAACAAAAAACATTTCTTCATGAACAAGGTACGGGCTATTCTTTTCTCCGGTGGATCGCATATTCTCCAGTATTTTTTTTAAATTTCGGTTATTCTTGTTTTTATAGTTGTCCGAATTTACTGACAGATTGCGACCTAAAGAAGAAATAAACGAGTGGCTGATTCAGAGCGTGCCTCGTTTGTGTGTATTATGATAATTTTAATCATTCACCTTGAAAATATTTTGGCACTGATATCTTATCTCCTTCTCTTTTTATTTATATATTCGAGACGATAATCACATATTTCTGTAAACTCTTGGCTTTCTCATTCTGATTATTATTATCGTTCGTTTAAACGGATTTTAATGTAAGCTTGAATAGAAAGATTGTATATTGTGGAAAACACATGAAAAATTGCACTCTATTTCAGCGAGACTCGCAGAGCCAAATTTACCCACAATTTTGTCAACCTGCTTACCCCCATAAAAAAAAAGTATATTTCAGATGTACAAAAGATACGTCTCTATATATAGCGGCAATAAGTTTTATCTCTTATATATCTCGTATATATCTTGTAATATACTTTTTTTCCATATGGGTATGCTCCCTCGTGGCCATGAAGCTATATACGAGACAAATTTAATTTGCTGCAGCTTATTTCCACAATTTATTTACCAACGCGTCTTTTGTTATATTTTTTTTCAATATTATCTACATATCACGCAACCCAAATAAAAATAACTCACTCATATAATATTATTCGTACTTTATTAAAACTTTAATGAAATATTTTTGCCATCGCACGTCTCTATACCGTTATACTTCCAAACTCGCCTCTGTATATACATATATTATAATAAATAAGGATTAAACTAGAGCGAGTTTCTTTCGAGACACACGAAACTCGTCGATGTAACGAGTCTCCTATTTCCCTTTGAGAGCGCCGAGCGAAGCGTATATCCAGAAACTTGGCTGCATCGCCGTCGCCGTGGGGCATGAAAATTTCATATTTTGTAACATTCTCGCCGGGTGAACGGAATACCGTGATTTACATTATATACTATAAGTTGTGTATCTATCGTTCGAGTGTTTAAATCATACACAGTATCGTTTAAAAATTATAAACAGTATAGGTGAGATAAAAGATTACTCATATATATGATGGTATTTGGAATTTGTCTAAATTTTTTTTTCTTGCTAATTTTTGTGTATCACACACATCTCTAGGAGGATTTTTCAATCTCCATCTTCATTCAGTCAGGACAGCCCATCAAAGTTTCTCTTAAAATGACATTCAAGGCAAATTTTCGAGCAGAAGAAATAAGAATTCGTAAAAAACTCAAAGAATAAAAACTGCAAGTTTTAAAATAAATAATACGCCATTTTTTATTTTAAAAACTCAAATGTGCAAGGATTTCTCAAATGATTACGCAACTTTCGAGCTTAATCTAAATGTGGTCCGAGCCGAACTTCGATTTTTATTACATAATTTTCGTTCAGGCTTATTCATTTTTCGTTGGTTTTTTTCGTATCATTCAGCTGGAAACAAATCACTATCGCCTCTCTTCATTATACTGATTGTGAACAAAACCCTTGTTCAAACTTAATTTTGTCTCCTTTTTATTTATTTCCAGCTAAATTTTATGAAAAAACCAACGAAAAATCAATAAATGTGAACGGAAATCATGCAATAAAAATCGAAGATCGGCTCGGACCACATTTAGATCATGCTCAAAAGTTGCGTAATTATTTGCGAAATCATTATATATTTGAGTTTTTCAAGTAAAAAATGGCATATTTTTAGTAGGCGAAAATATAGTGATTATTTCCTTCCCACGTGATTCTGCGTTATTGGCTTTTTTTTTTCTTTTTTTTTTTTTTTTTTTTTTTTTTTTTTTTTTTTTTTTTTTTTTTTTTCGAAAGTAGGTGAAAAAAGTTGCAGTTTTTGTATTTTTAGTTTTTTACGAATTCTCATTCCTTCTGCTCGAAAATTGGCCCTGAATGTAATTTTATGAGAAACTTTGATGGACCGTCCTGACTGAATGAAGATAAAGATAAAAAAATCCTCCTAGGAATGTGTTTAATATTTAAAAATTTGCAAGAAAAAAAATATTTTAGACACATTCCAAATGCCATCGTCTAAGACCTCTCAGTTTTTTGTGAAATCCTCCATATATACAGGAATACAGGATGTCCCATTTTAAAGTACCCATTGAAATAAATCGAAAACGAGAGATCGCACAAAAAAGTGTCCTACAAAAGTTTCACGGTGTCGAGGGGGATAGTTGGTGGTAGTAACAATTTGTACGTCCAGTAGCTGCTGCAAAGTCATTTGAAGGCCAATTTTGTTTTTTCAAATAGAACTACTTACATAGTTTTTATTGCGGTATCGCATTTTGCGTAAAAAAAAATACGTAACTTTTGTCTGAAATATTTTTCCCAAAAATCCCAACTTCGAACCGAAAATTCGCGTTTTACGTTTTGGAGAATACTTTCGCTCTGCTTCATGAGCGCAGTTTCAATTTTCAATTATTGTCTGGAACTCAACTGTTCACCGTCGGCATCAGGATCACCCAGTGTACACCACGTGGAGGTTGCTGATCGGATTTTACTTACCATTTAGCCCTGAAAAGGGCCGCTTGTTTTTTTGATAGCCAGTTTTCGGTTGCATTACTTACATATGTTGGAATGGGCTTCGATTTTTTAAATGCATAATTTGAGCCTTCGTCGAAAATTTGTAATTACCGATCTGATGGTGTTGACACTAATGACCGCACGCTCTCTTCTAATTCGTCCCATCATATCCACTCTTGTAGTAGGTGCATTATCGTAAACACTATTTTTAAGGCAACCCCATAGGAAATTTTATGAATCTCTCTCTTAACCCTATATAGGAGTACACCATGCATCGGGTCTAACAGACCCGGTCAAATTTTCAAAACTCGCGTTTTTCCTCTCGCGCGAAATATTTACTATATCTGCTCAAATAGCTTTCTTAGACAAAATATGAACCGAACACAAATTTCGTTTTCACATACGTTTTCTTCAGTCTGCTCTTTTTTGAAAAAAAAAAACATCTAAATAAACGTAATTTCGGGGAAACTATATCATACGAAAGTTAGCCGGGTCTCACAGATCCAGTGTATGTATACTATAGGGTAATGCAAATAAAATCGATATTTTTTTTTCGATTGGGTTTGATAGCTGTTAGTACTTATCAAAAAAGTATATAACTCTCCCAAAATTTGCATGAGCTTTAAAAAAAAATTTTTAGAGGTCGCTCAAATGACTAATAATAGTAATAATGTCGAGTTTGACTTGCACCCCCCCTCCCCCTCAGGGGTTTTTTACAAGGGTGGTGATTCGTATTTCTACCGACCATCTACCGGCATTTTTATTATCACCACCTTCCTCGCGATTATACGTTTGCAGCCGCATCCGCCTTTCTTCCTCATTCTCACCCTGTATCACATGGAAAACTGCAGAAAAAGTTTCGTTGATACAGGGCGGTACCTTCTAGTTCCCCCCTGGCGGCCGCGCGAGTAAACTCAAGCGCGGCCTCCCGAGGCGCCCTAAGCAGGTACTTCCTTTGCTGTGATTCAGTGAGTATAAGTCAGTGCGCGGCTAAGCGACTTTCCGAGCGATAAGAACCGCTGCGCTAGTCCTTCAAAGCCGCACCCCGACCCACCATTACAGAAAGGTGATTTTTTTGGGCATTTGTTTTGGTGGGCTCCGAACCATCGGGATTGCAGATTAAACACCTAGAAAAATTTCCATTGGTGTCGGCCGTGGGGATCGAACTCGGGTCCGCCGCGTGCGAACACCGAGCCTCACCCACTGCTCCACTGCGCTCCCTGCTCAAATGACTAATATTTTTTTTTCGATTTTGACTAACGATCATGGTATACAAGTTTCGATTTTTCTGTGTCGCAACAAAAAATATAAGTATTTGATGAAGCAGTGATTCACCCAAAGTTTGGGTCCTTAAAAAAAATTTAATGGCCGCGCAGGCCATTTAAATTTTTTTTTTTCATTTTTAGCTGAAATTTGTAGTACAGTACGACCTCCGAATAAGAACGCCCGGAATAAGAACGGTTCCCCTATTTCTCGTTCGAGCGCTTCCCCCACTCTAACTCGAACTCCGAGCTCGAGTCACGCTCGAGTGAATCGAAAAGGAGAGAGAGAGACAGAGCGAGTCCGAGAGCGTGGAGCGCGCGCCTGGTGGGGGTACCAGAAATATAGACAAAACTCTTCCCCTTGGGGGCTTTACCGTTCTTATTCGGAGGTCGGACTGTACAGAAATTTCGATTTTACATTGTTGCAGCAAAGGATGTTGGCACTTGTTGAAAAAAAGGCATGAGAAAATATTGATGTTATTTAATCCCGATTTAAATAGGGATCAGGAGTGAAGTAAACATTTTCGAGCTTGGTCCAAGGGGTCCAATATCATGACTATTGCGAGAGACACTTAGAAATGCAGCGTTGCTGGACGAGAGTTTTCCTAAACAACGGGACAAAGAACGAGCTGAGGCCTCGCAAGGGTTTCGGGGCTGAGGACAGTTTGCACTGGACCGTTGACGAGATCACATACTCACATATATATATCGAATACCAACCTTTGTCATTATTACATTTTAAGGGACAATATAACTGCTCCCATCTTATACGAGTCCATCGGACAACACCTTTAATAAATATACTTATAGTAGTAATGTAGTAAGATATTTACTACTATAAAAGTATATTTATTAAAGGTGTTGTCCGATGGACTCGTATAAGATGGGAGCAGTTATATTGTCCCTAAAAATGTAATAATGACAAAGGTTGGTATTCGATATATATATATGAGTATGTGATCTCGTCAACGGTCCAGTGCGAACTGTCCTCAGCCCCGAAACCTTTGCGAGCCCTCAGCTCGTTCTTTGTCCCGTTGTTTAGGAAAACTCTCGTCCAGCAACGCTGCATTGCTAAGTGTTTCCAGACTCGCTCTCCGTAAGGCTCTCGCAATAGTCATGATATTGGACCCCTTGGACCAAGCTCGAAAATGTTTACTTCAGTAAATATCTTACTACAGGAGCGAGAGAAATTCAAGTCAAAAGTAACGGTACTTTATTAATGAAATATAAAAGATAATGCAGAAATCGTTAAACTCTATGGATCAGCTTAATGTGTTCGCACTCAGCTCACATTCGTCTTACTCGTTTCACGGCTTGGAGATGACTCCTCGCATCCAAAAAGAAAATCATACCACACGCAATTCACACTTGGTCTATGAGATGAGGACTCGTCGATACAAAAACTGCCCTTGCCTTGTGACCCATTCCTCTTGCCGTTGAAACCCGATTCCCTAAACATTTTACATTTAGTGACGAGTGAATTTTACATTTACATTTACATTTGACATTTAGCCTCAACGATTAGTCGCACTTCGCTCGTATGTGCATTCTCTAAACACTCGAGTATAACGTAAACACACGATATGCCTCACATTCTACAAAAGCGTTCTTCCAAAATTTGGGACGTTTAAAAAAAATCCAGAGGTCTCGCAAGTAATTTTTCATATAATTCATTATGATAGTAATTCTCTAGTTTGACTAAGGAATAAACAAATAACGCATTGAACAATATTTTTTTATTTTTATTGATACGTTATCTACACGTTATTGATACGTGATATAATAGAATTGCGTTGGGAGAGGGTCAAAAACCCTCGAAATTCGATGACGTAATTTATGGACGCTCCCTCTTCTGTAATTGCAATATTTTTTCTTTATAAGAATCTTCTAAGTAATTCAACTTCAACGATTAAAGAAAAAAATATAACCTGGAAACGCCAGGTGTTTCTGCTATTATTCTATATTCTAGTTTTATATTTAAAAAGTCATTATAATTTTCCGACAAATTTATTCCATATTTATTGGAATACATATTTCCTATCGTATTTTTTAATTGTTTCCTCTGTTTAAAGTCGGTTACATCGTGATTTTTAACAAAAATCATCATGATAATTAAACAAAAAAATTCTAAAAAGTTTCCTGCGAGACTTGTTACATTTTCTACAAGGACCGAAATTGTTTTCTAACTATTTCATTGGGTACCAACATCTTTTGTTTCAACAGCGTATAATCGACATTTCTATATCATGAATTTTAACGAGAATTGATTATCAAAATAAAAAAATCGCTTGCACAACCTCTAACTTTTTTTCTAGCATCCAAATTTTGGGAGACTCAATTTTCATAAAGTAGTGATACCTATCTTTTGTCGTGACACCGAAAAATCTAAACATCTATATCGTGATTTTCAGCCAGAATTCAAAAATGAAAAAGTTCAATGTCGCCTGCGCGGGCATCAATTTTTTTTTTTATGAACCCAAATTTTTGGAGAACTACTGCTTCATCAGGTATTGATATTTTTTTTATGCAAAACGGAAAAATCGAAAATTTTAAATCGTGATTGTCAGCCACGATCGAAAAAAAAAATAAAAAAGTCATTTGAGCGATCTCTAAAAATTTTTTTAAACGCTCATTTTGGGAAAGTTACTTTTTTGACACGTACTAACAGCCATCAAACTCAATCGAAAAAAAAAATATCGATTTTATTTGCATCACCCTAGTGTATACCTAAGTAGCGAAAAGTATGAGTGTACCCCTGGAGTTAATACTGTTAAAGTATGATGTTGAAATTTGCATCGTTGGAATGCAACGAAAATAAGTTTAGAAAAAAAAACCATTTCCAGTATTGTTTTGAAGTTGAAAATCGTTTAAACTTTTTTTTTTGTTATTTTTCGCGACCTGGGACCTAAATATGACCGTAAAGCGTTGATAGTACTGGAAATTATTTTTATTTCATTTAAAAAACCTATTGTCGTTGCATTGCAACGATGAAAATTTCAACATCATGTTAAAGTGATGATCCGCGAAGACCTTGTCGTGTCGTAGCCGTACCGTATATTGTGTCGTGTCACAGTAATAATTCCGCATTATTCCGAATTCTCGTCTTAGGAGAATATTGCGGGAACGACCGACAAGCAGCTCAATTACATAACAATCGATATAGTCGACTCCGACATCGATTCACAAATCATAGGGCTTTTGCAAAAGGGGAACGCGGGGTTCGACAAGGACGCTTTAAGCGCCAAAGAATTGTTCGAAATTTAAATCCCGAACCCGAGGGTCGCCCAGCTGTGGTAAATATCGCTGCTTTGGCGATTTTTGCTATGAATCCTCATCTTAATCTCCGAAAAATTCAGACCATGCGAGTCACGTTACATTTTGTCGGAGGGCAACTGGAAAAATTAGGTGAAACCCGCACTTTTCCCGCTATCTCTTGATGAGTGACGAGGCCACATTCCGTAGCGATAGCCACCTCAATCGTTGGAATTCTGGGTATTGGTCTGTCGACAATCCGCATTGGATGAGACACATTGATCACCAACATCGGTGGGACATTAAATGTGTGGTGTGGGATCGTCAATGGATATCTCGTAGGACCACATTTTTTTGAAGGACCGTTGACTGGGCCAAGATATTTCGACTTTTTTCAGAACGCATTGCCAGAGCTTTTGCAAGAAGTTTACTTGCATACACGAGCACGAATGTGGATTCAACAAAGATGGAGCACCTCCATATTATCGTTATCTGCAGGTTACCGACAGTGGTAATTGGATCAGTCGAGATGATCGATCCGGTCGAGTGGCCACCACGATCACCGGATCTCACTTCGCCTGATTTTTTTTCCTGTGGGGATTCCTGAAAGATGCTGTATAATACCAGGAGCCTCCAACAACTAAGGATTACATGATAAACAGAATTACTAATGCGTGCAGAGCGATTCCAAGGGTAATACTTTTGAAAATGGCGCAGGAGTTTCGAAAAGCGATTTAGAGCATATCTTGCTCTTGATGGTGATATTTTTTAACATCTTCAACCCCCCCCCCCCCCCCCCCCCCCCGTCCCCATCCCCGGTACACTCGACATCACAGCGAGGGTTTGGAGTCAGAAAATACTGCGGACGTGACGAGCCGCGGAGACCTTATCTCTGTGGTGTCACACCCCCCCCCCCCCCCCCACAACTCACATACACAAAACAAACGGCCTTTTTCAGGGCCAAACGGTGTGCAAAATCCGATCAGCAAAAACTCCACGCGGTGTACACTGGGTGATGCTGATGCCGACGGTGAAGAGAGTTAAGGCCTAGACAATAATCGAAAATTAAAACTGCGGTCATGAAGCGAGTTATTCTCCAAAACGTAAAACGTAAATTTTCGGTTCGGAGTAGGGATTTTTGGGGAAAATGTTTCAGACAAAAATTACGTTTTTTTTAACGCAAAATACGATACTGCAATAAAAACTATGTAATTCCATTTTAAAAAACCAAGTTGGCCTTCAAATAACCTTGAAACAGCCACTGGACGTACAAATTGTTACTACCATCGACGTTGTTACCCCTCGATGCCGTGAAACTTTTGTAAGAAACTTTTTTTTTGCAATCTCCCGTTTTCGATTTATTTCAATGGGTACTTTAAAATGGGACACCATGTACATATATATGTATACTAGGGGTTCGTATGGCTCGGGCGTTACGCGCCGTCGCTGGGATTGGGTCGTTTATATGTTTGGGTTGGATTTAGGTTGGGTTTGGGTTGGTCATCTTTTTCAAATTGGACACCCGTTATAAGCTCAATTCCTGAAACAGCGGCGGCGGTGGCAGCGGCGATGTATCTTTATCATGTACAACGATATGTATAGACACGAGGGGATATTGGGCACTACAGTCCGACCTCCCAATAAGAAACCGAAAGCCCCCAAGGGGAAGAGTTTTTCCTAGAATTCGGATACCCCCACCAGGCGCGCGCTCCGCACTCACTACCTCTGTCTGTCTCTCTCACTCTTTTCCCCATGCGATCCTCTCGATAAGAAACTCTCGAAAGAGTTCCAGTTTGTTTACATCGCCCATGCAAAAACGCACACACACACACTCACGCACGCATGCACACATTAAATTACACTACAATGTTAACTCTATTTTGCCCGAATAATCTCTCCCAGGCTGGTTTCTTCACCAGAGGTTCGCGCACAAAATTCTCGAGCTCGGAGCTCGAGTCGTAGTGGGGGAAGTGCTTGAGCGCGAAACTGGGGAAGGTTTCTTATTGCCGGGTTTCTTATTCGGAGGTCGGACTGTATATATTGTTGTATCGCGATATACACGTCATTACAATGAGAAAGAGCAGATACGTTAACAATTTTTAAATTTCGTGGGTTAAAACATTCTCGAAGTCTTGGGAAGAGGACCGCACGCGTGCGGGACTCTAGAGGAGCCAAAAAGAGCAGTTGATGGTTGATGTCGATAACGAGCAGTCTAGCGATAGTGAGAGCGAGGAACGTACTTCGTGTCTAATTCCAAAGTTTACTGTTATTTAATAAAATACATTTATTACGAGTTCTCTACATTTATACAAAAGTCGACCACGTGTTGAATTATTCCGGTTACCCGCCATCTTGCCTCAATCCCTTAGCACGAGTCCCACGCGCCCACGCCACTGCGCGTGCCGGCATGCCCATCCGAACAAGGAGACTTTATTAGCATATGGGGTATTCGACGCCAAGCCAGCCAGGGAAATGAAAAAAAAGCCCTCAATATGAAAAAAAAATCGAGAAAAATACTCCCAAATTTAAAAATCTGGGTATCATTTTAAAAATTCATATTTCAGGCCAGATTTACGGGGATAAAAATGTAATGATCGTATCTTTTGATTTTCTATGGTTTTTGGCGATTTTAAACATTTTTAAAATCCTATAATAGCCATTAACCCCTATTACTTCCAGCGTTAGTGGAAATATATGGGGCAGACAGAGGATGTATTCAAGGTAAAAAAAAACAATTTTTTTTGTCAAAAAGTATTTTTTTACCTTAAATACATCCCGTTTTGTCCCATATTTTCCCACTAACGCTTGAATTCATGGGGGTAGGGAATCAATGGCTATATTATAGGACTTTAAAAATGTTAAGAATCACCAAAAACTATAGAAAATCAAGACTATACCTCATGAAATTTTTTTCACGTAAATCTGGCGTGAAATATTAATTTTTTAAATTATATTCAGATTTTTATATTTAGGAGTATTTTTCTCTATTTTTAGCTGTTAAAACCCCCATAGCTAATTAGCATGGTCGAGAAAAAGAAAAAAAATTTTTTTACATTTGTCAGGTGGTACAATCGAATGAAGTACAAAAAAAATTATTTCATAGTAAGGGTTAACCTCTGGCTGGTCTGGCATGGAATACCCCATATATAACAATTATATATCTCTCGATAAGAATAATATAATGAATACCATTCGATGCAGTCAGTATTTGCGAACGAAAAAGAGCGGGGTGATTATAAGAGGTTTATTCTCGTTTATCGCGTTGCAGAGATTCTTGTTCGAGACGCGATATTATCATTAACAGGACTGATCCAAAGTTAACTCGTACGGAATTTGTTACTGCGCGTTGAAAAATTACTTATTTACGTTATTCCCTTGTAGTACGCCATGGAGTTTTATCGGGGCTTTCGGGCGCAGTATTTTGTACGAAAAATGCAACGGGAAAAGCAAATATTAAAACCCTACATTGTAACCGTGTCGCAGCAAAACTGATACCAACACGTTGCGTACGATATGTATTTTACCGGTATACATCTATAATTATATATTATATACTCACGTTTTGCTCAGACGAGGATTGCGCGAGCTCGCTTCTTGACGATGAGTATAATACCGTTGAAATTTGTTGAAAAACAAAAATTCACAGCCACAGAAACTGCGACGAGCGTAACATATCAATATATCTTTCGTCTTCTTGGCGACGGAGCTTGCATTTATTTTCTCTGCGCCGTAGATGAAAATGCTATTTATATATTTCACAGTCTTCTTCGTTCATGTTATTCTCACACGTTCGATGCTCAAAAAATAGTTTTCACTTTAAAACTGGTAATTAATGGCGGGGAACGATTTAACCGCCGGTCACTCCAAAATAACACGTAATAATAGCGCGATTCGTAAAATAAAATAAAAGAACGCGATTTTTCGCGAAATGCGCGAAGAAGTGCTGAGGGACAGTCACATTTGACACGACACGTGATGGTTTTTCGGGGCACGTTTCAACACTGCGCTCTCTCAAACCACTCTGCTTTGTCGGGTCGCCCAAACGCGTCTGTCGTACTCGCGGATCCCACACATTACGTACGCGCCTATACCGAGCTCCCTTCTCCAAAGACGCTTATTCTCGCACGATACGATGGCTCGTAACTTTTTTTCATAACACATCTCCGGTGTGAGACCACGACCGTGTGTAAGATATACCACACACAAAAGTTGATGCATTTATATATAACATATTGTAATCCGGATTCTCGTTCAGCCGGTTTTCCAACTTTTTTTCGTCGTCGTCGTCGTCACTTGGCGCATGCGCCCACAGTTATTATCCCCGTGTACTTCACGTGATCGACATACGACGGCCAATAAGGATGTCTCTTGTACCACGTGTTCGGACAAGTATTTTACGTGTATATATACCGGAATGAGAGAGACGAGCGAGGGATGGTGGCGTCAAACAGAAAAACGAGGGGATGCTGAAACTGACAATAGCATCTCGTCGCGCGCGCGGCACCTCATATACAAACACACACAACCGATAATTGATCCATTCACCGCATGCCTACAATACGAGACACTTATTCTTGTCACATGGTCCTCACATTCCTCTTATTCGCAACTTTTTAGCTGGTACCTATAAATAAAATCCAAGTATATATATATTTATATATATGATGCTTTGAGAAATAGAAATTTTTATAAATTCGGATTTTTTTATGAATTATAACACACTCACTTACTGGCGTGAATGTTTTCCCGAGCGATTTTCTTCCTACGGATAGTGTTGCGTCTCATAACACGCAATATTGAATATTTTTTACTATATTAATATCATGTTAAAATAACATCATCAGTTTTATAGCAACAATTAAAATTCATCGCTCAAAAACGGCCAGCAGACGAGAGAGCATATCCTTCTCTTACCTGAGGACTACAGAAAAAGGGGACAAAAGACCGCGCCAATTCATTCAATTTCACACTTTCCGAATTAGTTCTTCAAATTCTTTTATTATCGAGCGACAAAGTTTATTCTTCACTACTTATGGGAATTTCCTATAATCTCCTTCGACCGTTTATTATAAATCTAGCGAATAGCTTCATTGACCGTTTGATTATTCTTTCAAATTCATATGTCTACTCTCTTTTAAAATTGCTTTACAGTCTACATCAAACAATCCCTTTTTTACTGCAGGTAAAAAGTCTCATTTTTCTTGTAGCATTTAATCTCTAGTTGTAAGGTAATAATAAAAATTATACAGACGCTCGTTCTGACAAATCGAGAAAAATCCCTCGTAAATGATAGGATTTCCTAATGTAAGTATTCCACGCGAGTAACCATGACATCATTACGATTGTTCAAAACTTACCTTTCCCATACTACACAAAAATTTTTGTGATTGGTTACAAGAGGAACCTCCTAACTTGCTAACTTTTAAGTTTTTCTCCAATTAATTTCATTTTCTGGTAGTCACAGGAGTGGTGACAGTACAACGCTCGGCAGAGAATCTCCAATCACCGATCAAAAAAGTTAGTCTTCTTCGAACGTTCAGACACACACACATGGGAATTTCCAGTCATGGCCGCGAACAGTACATTGTATAATTTCACATACCTCACTATAATCAATAACTTTCTGAATAAGTCCAAAAATAATAATCATCATCTTGCAATAACATTTTTAAATTTCAAAATTTTTATTCATGTAATTTTAACACGTCAGTTCATTTTCTCTTACCGAAACGAAATCTAATCGTACAATATTAAGTTGGCATGCGGAATGCTCAAACGCGTCGTCTCCGTGCAACGGGTAGTGGGAATTTTACAACCCCATAGGTTCAGTCGGGAATTGCGGCAAGACGAACAATAACAGGCAGCATACAAATTTATCTGCCATCTAGATATAATATGCGTGGGTGAAATATATGCACGACGAGCTGCCTACGATTTTACAAGCGCATTCTGCTCCAGGTCAAGCTGTGCGCGGCGCGCGCCGCGGCATCATCGTATGTATATGGGGGATTTCACAAAAAACCAAGAGGTCATGAACAATCGTATTTGGAATTTGTCTTAAATATTTTTTTTTTCTTGCTGATTTTTATGTATTAAACACATCTCTACAGGATTTCGCGATCTTTATCTTGATTCAGTCAGGACAGCCTATGAAAGTTTCTTATAAAATGAAATTCTGGGCCACATTTCGAGCAGAAGGAATAGGAGTTCGTAAAAAATTCAAAGAACAAAAATTGCTAGTTTTTTTACCTACTTTCGAGAAAAAAAATGACAATATCGCAGAATCATGTGGGAAGAAAATAGCCACTTTTTTTTTTTTAGCACCTACTGAAAATACGCCATTTTTTAATTTAAAAAAATCAAATATATAACGATTCCCAAATAATTACACAACTTTTGAGCCTAATCTGAACGCGGTCCGAGCCGATCTTCGATTTCATTGCATGATTTTCATTCGGGTTTATTGATTTTTCGTTGGTTTTTTTTCGTACAATTCAGCTGGAAACAAATAAAAAAGAGAATTCATTAAGTTTGAACAACAGTTTTATTCACAATCAGTATAATGAAGAAAGGTAATAGTGTTTGGAAAAATATGACCATCGAAGTCATTTCATTCTTTTTTGTCATAATAACCCTGAACGAACTTAAAAGTCGCATAATTATTTGAGAAATCGTTATAGATTTGAGTTTTTAAAATAAAAAATGGCGCATCTTCAGTAGGCGAAAATATAGTTGTTATTTAAAAGTAGGTAAAAAAAACTAGCAGTTTTTGTTCTTTGAGTTTTTACGAATTCTCATTCCTTCTGCTCCAAAATTTGCCTTGAATGTCATTTTATTAGAATCTTTCATGGGCTGTCCTGATTGAATGAAGATGAAGATCGGAAAATCCTTCCAGGGATGCGTTTAATACACAAAAATCCGCAAGAAAAAAAATATTGTAGAATAATTTCAAATACTATCGTCTATGACCTCTCGTTTTTTTGTGAAAGCCCCCATATATAAACTAGCTCCTACTCACGACTTCGTCCGCGTAGATTTCGGATATAAGCATTGTTTGATTTTAAACGGAGAAGCTTAAGTTGGTCCGTTTATCTTTGACTTTTCTGATTTCGCCAACTTAAATTAACGCGGGACCCTTTTTTAATGGATTTATTTTTCGGAAATATACATATGAAGTTATTACCCGTGACTTCCTCCGCGTGGAATTTATGACGCCGTGGGAGTGTAAATATTCAATTGCTTTTCAGAGAATTTTCGTATAAACAATATTTTTTGTTTTTTTTATTGGGTGGCACCAATATCACCAGGCCCATAGGCGAGTATTTATGCCAAGTTTCAAGTAAATCCGGTCAACAAAATATTTTTTTCTATAAAAACTTTCCACCCTCTTGCAATTCCTGAAGTGTTGAATTTTAAGAAATTTTGAAATACGTGTTTCATTAATTGTATTGTAGAATGTTTATGCCAAGTTTCAAGTAAATCCGACCAAAAAAATATTTTTTTCTATAAAAACTTTTACACCCCCGTAGGGGATGAATTTCAAGAAATCCTTTCTTAAATGCACCTCTACACCCTTTAAGGTAGTTCCTCCGCGACCGGCGGCGGGGAATAAGCGGGAACGTAGGCAAGGCGAAGCGCGGTGAGCGGGCACGCATGAAACAAGAGAGAGTCGGACCGCTCACAGGCTCGCGCGTACCTCTTTCACTTACAATATCTCAAAAACTAAATGGTAAATCTTCCTGAATTTTTTTCACATTACTCGTGACATCCCTCTCTGGCTTCTCCTCGTTTTTCATCAACTTCGTAAGGTTAGTTTTGACGGTAGAATGAATAACTAACTCTTCGTGCATACATGGCGCATATGTTACGTGTAAATCAAGCCAACTTTGAGTGTAAATATCTCGGATTCGGAATGGTCAAGCTTATTTAAATTGCACAGATGTTCGGATAACATATTAAATAACCTGTATGCCAAATTTCGACCATTTCTTAAATTAACTATTTTGTGGAGGAACTACCTTAAAGAAGATATCCAAATTTCATGTTTCTATCTTCAGTGGTTTAGGCTGTGCGTTGTCTGCCAGTATATATATATATATATACGATTATAATTAAAACTTTTTAATGCTGTCACGGCTGTGAGTGCTTTAATTTTTGTTTCTGATTTTTTAATCGTAAATTCATGATTGAATTATTTTTTTCAATCCAAAGTACAGAATGATGAAAAAATCTCATACCCGCGACAAAAGCCCCGACGGCTTTATGATGAATATATAAAAAAAAAAATTATTATTATTACACGGAGAAAAAGGAGTGGAAAAGACTAGTGATTATTCCTATAAAAATAATACCTAATTTACTTCCAGCTATGCTATTGGTCTATTCATTTTACTCCGCGAAATTTTGAAAAATGCCATAATGCGTACTAAAAAGTATCATAACCAGTAGTAAATTACTGTTGAAGGTATAGTAAAAACAACAACGTGCTCGATATTGTTCACCATACTGCGCAGTAATGGATACTGAAACTGCAAACCTGGAAGTAAATCACGATTTTTAAAGGAATAATCACTATAGTGCACTTCCAGTTTTTTTCTCCGTATAGTAAAAAAAAAAAAAATGAAAATAATCAAGTACTTTTATCGCTGATGATGCATTTTTCTCCACAACTTCTCAATACTCTTTGGTGCTGTGTCTTTGAAATTTTACTGAAAATTACGTAAATCTCATTTTGAGTATATAGGGTGACTGATTTTTTTTTCTCTTGCGTCATCCAGCGAGAAGTAGCTTTTTTAATTTATTTATCGAAATAACCGAAATATACACAAAATACAGTCTGTTTGATAAGAGCGTGTACGGCTACATTGTTTCCTAGAAACCGTTACGGGGTAGATTTGAACGCATGCAGGTAGCGAAACCCTTCCCCCAAGATGCTTTGTATAGAAAGAGTCAGTTGTCGCCTTTGTCATCCGACCGTGGTCACAGCACCAGATTATGCCATGAAATTAGTGTAAAGTATGCCTCGGAGATGCCAGAAGATTATTAACAATGGAGGCAACTGTACCACTATTATTAATAATAAAGCATCACGGCTTATATCATTTAATGTGTGTGTATTTTTTTCAAAGCCTTTTCCCAAATAGTTTCTGAGTTTCGCCGTACACGCTCTTGTCAAGCAGGCTGCATAATGATGACGGCGATGAAATTACTATCGCAGTTGTGTTAGAGAGAGAGAGAGAGAGAGAGAGAGAGAGAGAGAGAGAGAGAGATGCGAAAGGAACGAGTTGTGGCAAAGACCTACCCCACTGTTCTGTGCTCATCTCCTTTATTATATGTATATATGTATATTGTAATATCCGTATGCTTATACCGGAATAGGAGCGATAGACGATGTCCCATACAGTTTCTCAATGGAATAATTATCAGACTAATCAACCGAACTTGAGACGTATAATAATAATAATAATAATAATAATAATATAATACATGAGTGTGTTAAAATGATCCAATTTGCGCAATTTGCTTCTCAGCCCCATAAGTGCATGAATTTTATGAAAAGGTGAAAAAATATATTACAATGAATAAGTCGTGCGTCCATGGAAAATTGATACGCGAGAGAGAGAGAGAGAGAGAGAGAGAGAGAGAGAGAGAGAGAGAGAGAGAGAGAGAGAGAGAGAGAGAGAGAGAGAGAGAGAGAGAGAGAGAGAGAGAGAGAGGTTTCCGGTTGATGATATACCTGCATATAAAAACCATAATGACATACCACTCGTCGTATCGAGGATCGCATCGCCTTTTTTTCCTTCTATTTTTGTTCTTTCTTTCTTTTTTTAATCTTATTTCGACACGATAATAATTATTATTTTGGCATCGGGATGATGATGATGATGATAATGATGATGATGGCGGCACGATCGTCGGGGGCCAATAAAAATATTACGAAATAATGCAAAACAGTCTCTGCGTCGCTTCGTCGCAGCGGCGACGCGACGGATGATGATGGACACACCAACACGTGATTTCGATAGGCGACCAAAGATAGAGACGCGTGTCAAAGGAGTATTAAAAATATTATCGCATTCATACAATAAACAGAACGCGCAGAATATCGCTTAAGACTTTAATTAGAAAATATGTATACATAATCTTATTCAAATTTTATTTGACCCCCAGCGTAGCGGTCATGCATGCAAGCGTATATCTGGATATTTATATTTTTCCTCCCCGCCAACACAACGTGTCAATTTTCCCCTTAATAATTATCGAAATAATTTATCTATGTATAAATTTATATCATTGTTTCTTTGTAAAATGAAAAATTATATATATAAATGGGGTATTCAAAGCTAAACCAGCTAGGAGTTGACCATCACCATTAAAAACTTTTTTTTTGTTCTATTGTCCCGCCTGAGAAAACGTGAAAAATTGTTTTTTTTTATTTTTATTTTTTACCACCATGCTAGTTAGCTATGGGGGTTGGAACAGCTCAAAATATAAAAAATTATTCCCAAATTTAAAAATGTAAAAATAATTTTAAAAATTCATATTTTATGCCAGATTTATGGAAAACAAATTTCATGATGGTATCTTGTGATTTTCTATGGTTTTTGACAGTTTTAAATATTTTTTAAGCCCTATACTAGCCATTAATCCTCCGTTACTTTCAGCGTTAGTGGAAAATTATGAGACAAAACGAAAGAAAAAATTTTCGACAATTTTTTTTTATTCGTCAATTCCAATTGTTAAAAAAAAAATTATGAACCATTTTTACGTAGTGAAATTTTTTTTTCAATATCGATCGATCGATTCGATAGATGATGTCCGTGAAAATTGTCGAAAGCAAAGTCAATTAAGTTTACATTCAAATTAGTATTATAAATGACTGACCCAATGATTGTTAAGTTAAAAGTAGAACCGTTTTTACCACCACGGTAGACTCGGAAAAACGGAGCACTAAAAATTATAATTAGTAATTTACGCGTGGTACGTTATAACTAAAAATAATTTTCAAAGACATAAGAAGTCATTTTTTGGTTCTATTTATTATTCCAAAACTTGGCTCCAAATTTTACCGCTGAAATACTTCAGTCATAGGAGCAAATGAGTTTCATCACAAACAATTTTTTCTTACAATTTTTTTGCCCGATAAAACAAGTATTTTGAAAAAAGTTAATCATAAAATCTTAGTAGCTTTCCGCGCCAAAAACAACATTGAAAAAAAAATTCACAACGTAAAAATTGCTTATAATTTTTTATAAACAATTAGAATTGATGCATGAAGAAAAAAAAATTCTGTCGAAATTTTTGAATTCCGTTTTGTCTTAGAATTTTCCACTAACGCTGAAAGTAATGGAGGATTAATGACTATTATAGGCCTTTGAAAATATTTAAAACCGTCAAAAACCATATAAAATGAAAATATACCATCATTAAATTTGTTTTCCATAAATCTGGCATAAAATATGAATTTTTAAAACTATTTTCAGATTTTTAAATTTGGAAGTGTTTTTTTTCGATTTTGAGCTGTTCCAACCCCCATAGCTAATGGCGGTAAATTTTTTTTTTTAATTGTTTACACGTTTTCTCAGGTAGGACAATCGAACAAAACGAAAAAAAAAAAAACATTTTTCTAATGGTGAGGATCAACCCCTGGCTGGTTTGGCTTGGAATACCCCATATATATATATATATATATATATATACATCGCTCACCCGCTGATACTCGTCGATTCAGCCTGCATATGCTCGCGCCAGTGGCGACGAATCGTCAAAAAAAATTAAACCGCTGATATTGACAGCGGGAGCATTTAGACCATGCACGCCTCAAACGAGTGCGTTGTTTCCGTGAAATCACGTGCCCAAGATACGTGCTGCTGCGTGTATGATAGCTCGTATTATTTCATCTGAAAAATTGAAAATTTTATTATTATGTGTTCGCCTAGTTAATATATATACATTAGGGTGTTTCAAAAAAAAAAACAAGTTGTTGTTTTCCAATGGGCCACACCTGAAATAGTATAGGTAGAAAAAAAATTTATGTCAAAGGATCAGAATTTTAGGTTCAGTGGAAGATCCGCCGTATTTGATTTTTAATTTTTTTTTTCTTCTTTATTGAATATAATATATGATAAAAAATAAATGCTGATAAATTTTTTTTTTCTTGAGCTCACAGCTGCCAGAGGATCAGTTTGTGTCTTAAATAAGATGCTCTTAGAATTTTAACTATTCAGTAGATATTCAATAGAGGCGTCCAACGAATTTTCTGATTATTATTCAATCAAAACACATAAAAAAATGATATTACTCAAATTTTATTTTTAGAATTAGATTAATTTTTTTATTCAGTAGAGTTTATTGGGAATAGTGATGTTAGCTCTTTCTTTTGACAACTTTGATACTGCTCAAGATGAAATTTGACAACTTCCAAAAGGATCCTCGTCTTTTGTCCATAATAAATTAAAATCCTAGGACAAAGAAACTGCTCTTTCAGCAGTATCCTTAACTACTCTCAAACCCTGTAAGATTTCCATATATTTGATATTAAAATGCCTCTGTTTTCCATGATTCCAGACTTACGTTAAGAAAATCATAAGGCAAATTAAACACAAACAGTGATTTTTTAGTGATGAAATCACTCACATCTTTATCAAGCACTGTATCACAATCAGCCTCTTTGACTACAACTCGTGTTTGGACTATCCGTGCACCCTCTCGTTCTTCGATGGCATGAACCATTTTTTATTTAATTTCATTGTTGAAACAGTCGACAAGTTGGCTACTGAACGGCAGTCAACTACTATGATGGGACGACCACACGGTACAAATCAAAGCAAAGGAACTTCAGGTACCAAGTTCATTTTTTAAGATTCTATTTAATTTTTAATGTGATACCCATAATGCAAACGGTTTTTTCACTTATTATGAACGGTAGTTATGAAAAATAGCGAAATAATAAAGTGAAAATCCGTTTGGTACCCAATTCAAATATGAATTAGAATGATAAAATTCTAAGCGATCACCTGGCAGCTGAGCACAAAAAAAAATTTTACCAGCAATTATTCATCATAAATACGATAAAAAGGAAAAAAATTCAAAATCAAATGCGACGGATCTTCCAGTAAACCTAAAATTCTCATCTTTTAACAAAATTTTTTTTTCTACCTAAACTAACTATTTCAAGTGTGGCCCGTTGGAAAATTAATTTTTTTAACACCCTAATATACATATATTATATATATACATATATTACGTATACATTCAATATACCATTATATGTATATATACGTACTTTTTTTTTCAATTTTTTTCATTTTATATAGTATATTGAAATCCTCAAACGAAATAGTATATGAATTTGTTCTGCGTTCGTGGATGAATCCATGCGTGCGCTGGTCGCGCATTTCTTGAAATATATATTTATCAGATATTTTAAAATCCATATACTGCTCAAGATCTTATGTAATACGATATCGCAATGTATTAATTATATTATTTCCCGAAAATACATAATTGAAAGAGAGCAGCGGAAAATATGACGGAGATTTGCTTTGAGAATTTGCTCTTTCGAAGCGCGGTCAAAGGCCAAACGAGTGTTGCGGCGGCGTTGCACGAAGAATTATCGTTCGCGTCTCGCATTATGCTCCAGGGGTTATCTCAAGCCTGGGCTTGCTCTCTCGCTAATGATCGTGCATCTATCGGCAAAGTCACGCGCGCGCGCGCTCGTTCAATCATGAAGTCGGGGCAGAGATCCTGTGACGGTGGGTGAGATGGTCGCGTTGATCGGGACCGCAATTTAATTTTTTTTTTCGCACAATCTTAGCCACAAAATTTTCCATCCGCGCGACAACGCGAGTGGTGCGCGCGTGGCAAGGGGCTGGCGCCGACTCGAAGAAAAAAAAAAACAAAAAAAAAACAAGATTATGACGAATTTTATCATTGCACGTATAGTAATATAATGGACACATTAATTTTCCACTTTATAAAATCTTTCGAGGACAAGACGCTGAGATTAAATAATGAAACACACACGCAACAGACTGATGGAATATATTACACCCGTATATTATGTTACGTCGTACGTTGCGGTGAAATACCCTTTTGGGAATTTTCCCAAGAAAGATGGTATAATTACAACGCCCTCCAGAGTGTATAATTCTTATCGGATGATCGGAAATAATTCTAGAAGAAGAAGAAGGAATGTTTATCGATGTCAGTTTTTTTTTTTTTAATTCTTACAAAAGAGTTGACTGGTAGTCGTCGAAAATGACTTTTCTTCAAAAACATGATGAAGCCTCAAGAGGAATTCACTGCAACGTACGCCAAGTATTGCGAGAGATGATCGTTTGGTCGATAATATATATTATAATACATGTCGCCTTCATCCAACCCAAATTTAAAATTTATACCCATATTAATAGAAACCACCCCGTCACCGCTATACAGCAAAGTATATAACCAAACGAACACTGCCCCCCGTTTCATCGTTTATTCTAACATTGGCGGGAAAAAAAAAAAAAAAAATGTCACTTTGACTATGCGATTTGGAAATCGCTAAAACATAATTCAACGAGATGACTCGAGGGTTCTTTTTGTTTTGTTTTGTTTTATCGATGATATAAGATCGAAGCGTGATCTCTAGGACAGAGCTCTCGGTCTCTGCTGACAACAACAGAGACGACGGAATCTAGCCACAGGGCCCGGTTCTTCCGATCACCGTTCTTCCCCCCCAGATTCACCGGCAGCTCCGGTCACGCCACCAGCCGACTCGGGTCTCACGATCTGATACGTTATCAGATACTCCGGATAGGCCTGTTCACCGCGATATACGACATACTCGGGAAAAACTAAACCTCCTTGGGAGGGTCTTCCCATAACGCTGTGATGACCCGGGGGTGCGTGTGCCATTTTCATCGCTGAAAATTGGAGGAATGACTTGCCGAGTGTCACTCGACAGAGTAACAAATGCCTGTGTGCGCGAGAGAGAAAGAGAAACAAGAGTATCGAGAGTTTAGTGCGTAAAATGATGAAATAAATGACGAGGGTTTGCGTTCAGATGCTTACCTGTGACAGATGTAACAACTCCTGTCTTTGTGAGCCGGACATCCGGTTCCACCGCAGATCCCGTAAACGTACTGATTGCTCTTGCTGCTGTGTTCCGCGAAATAAATTCCCGCCCCAAACATACCGCCTATGTAAGCATGCCTCTCGTCGAATCCCTTTTGCACGATCGCGTTTATGAAGGAACTACCGTGAAAGAGCATTCTCTCGTTTGCCTGGGGCGAGGTGGGATTTGTTCGAGGAAGGCTGCTCGGCGATGATGCAGGACCAGCCGCCCCGACTTCCTCCGCAACTTCCTGACGTCTGTGCGCGTAACGTTCCCATAATTTTCGATTTTGCACCTTTTGTATCTGCAATTCGATCCAATTAATTTAATAATTATTCGCAATTGTCGCTCAATCAGTCCGCAGTCTTACTCACTCTGACGATGTTGTAACGAGCGAATATTCCACCCGAGTGTCCATTGTCGCGATGTTCCCTGATTGTACTCTGCATCTCTTCTTCGACGGCCAAAAACTCCTTGTCCTCGGTTAGAAGATCGACGAGAAGAGTGCCAGGATTTACAGAAGGTTGCCAGATCGATCCAGCCGCTGAGCTCAACAATTTGTCCATTCCCTTGATGAGCTTGTGCCGATAACCGTACGCCGAAACGCCAACCTGCTTGAGATCCTCGTGACCCATCTCGGCAAGTATATCGAGAGTTATTTGTTCGCGCTCCAACAGTTCCAGCAAATGCTCGAGTCCGAGGCTCTGTAGGAATGTCGCGACGTTCGTTATATTGGCACAATTACGATCGTCGGTATCGCGCTCCGAACAGGGTTCCATAGTCGCCGCCGGCATCGGACTCAGACAGGTCGTCGGACGTGCGAGAGGAACCGACAGAGTTATCGCCGCACCGGAAGGCATTATCACCGTCTCTTGAGTCAACGAAGGTGGTGCTGGTGGTGGTGGTGGCGGAGGCGGCGGTGGTGGATCTACCGGAACTGTTACCAATAAATAATTATATTAATAATTTTTCTCTCCCCCGCCCCCCCCCCCCTTTTTAATTTACGATTAAAAATATCGAGTCTGATTATATTACCAGCGACTATGCTTGCTGGACGACTGTTACCGCTATTGCCGCCATTTCCGATATTAAGAGTAGCAGAAGCGGCGAGAAGACCATTGGATAAAACCGAGGGTACGACCTGTTGCGATGCCATTGCATCCTGCAACAAACATCTTACGTCGTCGGCGCTGGCGAGATCCACCGGACTCTGTCCCTCCTGATTCTTGAGAAAAGGATCAGCTCCGTGTGCGAGTAAAAGAGCGCAAAGCTGGGTTCGTCCCTTTTGCGCTGCCTCGTGCAACGGTGTAAACCCCCATTTGTCGGTCGCATTTACGACCGTATTGTACTTTATGAGGAGAGCGGCAATGTCAAGATGACCATAGCTCGAGGCATTGTGCAACGGTATAAGGCCTCCTTTGTCCTGTGCATTAACATCCGCTCCACGTTCGAGAAGAAATTCCGCGACTTCGAGATTGTTGTAACCAGCTGAAACGGTATTTCATTTGAATTGAAATTCGAATAAAAAAAAAAGTAACGGAAAATGAACTTTATTCGAGCGATATATCGAGGACCGAGTCAGCTTACCGGCGAGATGCAGAGGCGTACTGTTACGACCCTGGGCGTCTCTGCAGTTTATATTCTCCTGCGTTATTAATCTCTCGACTCGCGACAAATTACCCTTTTTCGCTGCGTCGAGAAGGGCGCTATTGCCGCGCAAGAGATCAGCCACGTCCTGATCGCCCTCTCTAACGAGATCAAGGGGCGTTGCGCCGTCGCGATTTTTCTTTGTCGCGTCGGCTCCGTGTCTCAGCAACAATCCAACTATCTCGCATTTACCTTTGGCCGCTGCCTCGTGCAATGGAGTAAATTTCCACAGATCGGCCACGTTTACCGAGGCACCGTGCTTCACGAGGAGCTCGGTAACCTCGTAATGACCGTAGGAGCACGCGTTGTGAAGAGGCACCAGACCACTTGGCACAAAATAAATAAAATAAATTAATAAATTTTTCTTAAAAGCATATACACGCATGTTATATTGATCCTCTCACCCCTTGTCCTTTGCGTGAACGTCCGCTCCGTGAGCCAAGAGATACTCGACGACGGGCACACGATTGTAGCCCGCTGCAAAGTGCAACGGCGTCGAGTGCCTACCGTCCAAGTCTCGGCAATTGACCGCGTGTGGATTTGCCTGAAGAATCCTTTCAACCGCGCTCAAATCACCGGATTTACTCGCCTCGAGTAGCTGCACCTCCGCGTCCTCCGTACCACCCGGTGGGGGGTCTAACGGGATGCGAGAGAGAGAGAGAGAGAGAGAGAGAGAGAAAGAGGGCTTATTAATTGAGCGAGTCATTTAAACGAGTATCCCCCTCTCCTGAAATCCTCCTTACCCTGCAATATTTTCAACACATTCTCCGTAGCCACTTGGGTAGCTGTGTATCCTTGTAACGAAACTATCGAGACATCTACGTTGTAAGAGAGTAAGATCCTACAGGCTTGGACGTTATCCTCGCGGGCGCATCTGACATTGAGCAGTGATATTAAATACAATGACGAAACAATCGAATTAAGTTGGGCTACGTGGATTGGAGCTGCTGTACCTGTGCAACGCGGTTTGTCCCAAACCATCGAGCGCATTAACCTTGGCACTGTGTCTCAGCAACACGTCCATTGCGTCGTAATAGGAATTATCAGTAGCGACATGAAGTGGTGTAACCAAGTCTTTGTTTTTCTCGTTGAGCGAAGCATTTTTACGAACGAGAGCCTCAATTATTTGCTTTCGTTTGGGATAGGGCGAGGCTACGGCGCAATGAAGAGGCGTGTCGCCGGTATATGGATGCTTGAAATTCACCACCTCTTGAGACAGATATTTCTTCAATTTTGACGGATCCGCCTGCCTGCAAGCGTCCAGCAGGCAGTGCCCTTTGTATTCGTCTGTAAATTGACAATTGTTGGTGGCATTCTTTTTTTCCCTCTCTTCATTTCCCCGGAGGACTTGGCCCCCGGTTTTTTTTTTTCGGAAATATCAGTACATCTTATATTTTTATATATATTTATACAAGATCGAACGTACAAGCGGGAATGGACTTGGTAGAGTTTTTTTTGTCGAATACTCACAGGCTAGCCGTTCCTGAAGCTCGAGGCTCGGTGCGACGTCGATCGCGCTTTTACTATGGCAGTTTAATTGGGTAGGATCGGCTCCCTCGCTCAGCAACAACGAGCAAACCTCGGCTCGCGATTTACTCGCACCCTCGTGAAGGGGCGTGAATGCCCAAAGATCACTGGCATTAACCGCTGCGCCATGCTTCAGCAGTGCTTCGGTCACCTCAAAGTGACCGTACGAGCAAGCATTGTGAAGGGGTACGAGGCCTCTGTAGCATCAATGGCAAACAATAATGATGTTTTCGCTTCGGATGCAAATACACGGACAATAATAAATTATTTATGAAAATTACCCCTTATCCTTGGCGTGAACATCGGCACCATTTTGAAGCAATATTTGCACCACCCTCGAGCGATTGTATCCAGCGGCAAGATGCAGAGGCGTCGATCTACGTCCATCGCTCGCATGGCAGTTTACGTTCAGAGGATTCAATAGCTGAAGGAGCCTCTCCTCGTTGCCCGATCTCGCCGCTTCGAGAAGTTCGTCCTTTCTGTATTCTCCGGTCAGAACGGGTTTCGTAACAGCGTCTGCAAGCTCCAAGGCCGTTTTCCCCTCGGTGTTTCGAATATTCGGATCCGCCCCATGCTGAAGAAGAGCTATGCACACGTCTATCTTGCCCTGTCTCGTCAACAACATTGAAAAATTTGTTACAATGAAAAACTCACCCGTCAAATTGCTCCGAAATTTTTAGCGACAAAAACAAAAACGCGTACCTTTATTGCGGCTTCGTGAAGGGGTGTATAGTTCCAATTGTCGCGGGTGTTGGGATTAGCTCCCGCCTCGAGAAGAAGCCTCACCACGTCCGAATGTCCAAACGAGCACGCATTGTGCAACGGATGGAGACCCCCATCGTCCCTCGCTTGTATCGAAGCTCCCGCCGATAGAAGAAACTCCACTACTTCTCTTCTACCATATCCTAAGAGTGGCATTGGTTTTTAAAAAATGTATATAATATTTCTATCATATCATAAAAGCTTCTTTTCTCGATATCCATTACCGCTCGCTAATACAACAGTCGCCTGAAGGGTCATCCCCCCGCACCATAAACGTTGTTCCTTTGACATGGTTGTTACGCGTTATTGACTCAAAAATTCTATGACTTTTTCAGGTTTTCTACACAGGTTTTGCAAATATTCCAGGAAGATTAGGGTCAAATGAAAAAATGTTAAATGATAAAATTAAAAATTAAAAAAAAACTGAAATACAAAAAATAATTTGAGCACTGTAAAGTAAAAAATAAATACATTAAAAGCAAATACCGAACCTGTTCTTTATTATAAACGAAAATTTTTATGTCGGTGCCAATAAATGAAAAATAAATATAAATACTTATCTACAATGATAATCATTGACAAATCGCATGCAGAAGCGTAGCTTTAGAGCTTTAGAGTAAATTAGTTTTTAGTTTTTGAAATTTTCATTGTTTGGCACTGACGTAACTTTTGTTGTGTATAATAAAGAATAATATAAATATTAAAAATATACAAAAATATTTATTTTATACTTTTCAGTTTTTTTTTTTAAGTTGGTTCCATTTTTCGTAATTCTGGCAAAAAGTAAATTCTGGAAAAATTCCAGAGAATTTTCTAAATTTCCTGATTAATCCAGGAGGAAAGAAATTCCCTGAGTTTTCCCGGTTTTCTATATGCGTAACAACGATGTTTGAAAAAATTATTCCGCATGTATTTTTTTTTTTATTTATCTTTTAAAAAGACATTTTGTAAAAGTAACTCACTGTTTTTATAACTGCATATTTACTTCGTTCTCCATATCGTAAGTGATGATTTAAGTTTTTTTTTGTATTTGTTTTTTTTCTTCCTTTTTTTCAACTCGGATGAAAAAAATTTTAATAAAAAAAAACTAACGCAGTTTAGGGGATTTTAAGGCAATGGTCTTTCTTGTCTGACTAGTACTGACCTGGACGACTTTAGCGAATCATAACAAAAATAATGTTCCTTGGAGAAATTTTTTTTAGATGTACGAGTTCGACGGTTGTACATGGTTTTGAAATGATGATGGAGAATGGCATTTTAGTTATTTTTATCATGGCATTTTTACAATTGTTAAATGTATTCCAAAGCTTCAATGAATAACCAGTGTATCTTGTCTCATATATCAATGATGGATATGAAAGGAATAATTTCGTACGAATAAACAATATAATAATAATAATGACAAATATTGCAGTTTTTAGAAACTCGCGGAGACGAGAAACGATCAACGCGGAAAGAAAGAGAGCGAGAAAGAAAGGACAAGAAAAAAAAACACTCACCAGCTGCGAAATGCAGGGGGGTGGACTTGCGTCCCGCGGTGTCCCTCGCGTTGACCGTCTTCGGGGTGACTAATTTCTTGACACGTGCAAGATCACCAGTTTTGCATGCCTCAAAGAGTTCTCTCAGAGGATCCGTTG
The DNA here is from genome assembly GCA_963564615.1 of Rhorus exstirpatorius. Classification (NCBI taxonomy): domain Eukaryota; kingdom Metazoa; phylum Arthropoda; class Insecta; order Hymenoptera; family Ichneumonidae; genus Rhorus; species Rhorus exstirpatorius. The sequence goes on from OY751313.1 coordinate 33,181,948, forward strand.
ACCCGGATCCTGTCAGGGACTCAGGATTCGCCAATACCGACCGTCGTCCTGCCATTTTACACCGCCATTTTCACGCTGCTGCTACTGTCATGCAACACCAACACGCACACGCACACGCACACGCACACACACAACACACACACACACACACACACATGCACAAACGGCATTGGAGATTATACAGGTTTTTCACTGGTCGGGCGGAGACTGGGGGGATTCTTGCCACTCCATCGAGCTCATCCCCAATTCCCCATCGCCGCCCTTGTGCACTACGCTTGCTCCACACACAGTTAACACAGCTACAAAACGTACTATTTAAACGAGTATGTTGTTGCGATGAGGGCAGCTAAGATGCGCGTGAACGAAGAGGGTGTAAATATATCGCAGTTTTATGTATTTAGCGATTTTTTGTGGTATATATTTTCGCGTTAATCGAATACAGTTTTTTTTCTTTCTTATAATCGCGTTGTTCTCTTCTCAATGGGAATGTTGGTGATGGCGGCATAGCCAATAGCAATCGTTGCCAATAGCGATAATCACGTGTACCGTATTGTCTTCTTGTTCTCTTGTCAAATATGGCGTCGCATTTTCGTGATTACCTACTATTATTATTTTTTTCTCGTGTTTTCTCCAACGTGAATTAGATTCATTAGATTCATCCATGTTCCGTGGGTCAGTAAGAAAAAGAGAAACGATCGAAAATCGTACTCTGTGTTTGTTGATGTCCCTCTCCGGTAGCTATAGATGCGTTGATGAATTATGAATTGATAAATATAATAATAACAATAAAATATTATTATTATTATTATTATTGTGTTGCGTGTGCGCGCGCGCGTGCGCAGCATGCCAGAAAGATTCTCCAGTTTTTGTCATTATCAACTGACGGTGTACGGTGTGGCGCTTGTGTTCTCTTCTCTCTCTCTCTCTCGTCCTCTTCGCCGTGTTTTTTTTTCTCCGTTGTACGACCGGTACAACCTGCAGCCTGCAGCCTGCAGCCACTGAAACACCCCCATTCTGCACACATTCATAGCGCTTTCCACTGGGGAACTCAGTGCAGATTTTTACATGCGAGTGAGTGAGACGTTACACCATCTCTCACAGCGTTTTCCACTGGGGAATTCAGTGCATATTTTTACATGCGAGTGAGTGAGACAGAGATGCACTGAGTACATATCTGTCTCACTTACTCTCATCCGAAAAACTTGAGTCGGTGCGCACTCGGTGCACCAGTGGAAAGCGCTATCACCAGAGATGAGTAGGGAGATCAACAGCGCTCGGGTTTTCTTGATACCTGTTACGACCCGTAGGCCGTAATATAGTTTTTCGTTGAACGATTGGCTCTCCCAGAGCCCGTAGAGTGGAAGTTCGGTGTTGCCGTGGCGAATAGAAATTCGCGGCCTGAGTCGCGGGAAAAGGGAATTGGAAATTGAATCCGCGTATAAATAAAAGACGAATATTTATTTTGTCTCTGATAAGACTGAAGTCTTTCCTTTTTTATTAGATGCTTAAATTGGGTACTGTTAATTAAATTTGAGAGAGAATGTATTTGAGAGGAAGAGATACATCGGAAAACGCGTACTATCTGATCAGAGTTGGAAAATTGTCTGACTTTGATCCTTGGTGGAGGCTTAAGGGTAGCGTCCAAGAAAAATGTTAAGAGTGGGGACTCTAGATTTTTGTCTTCGCGTCCAATATGTCTCTCTCCTCTCTCTCTGTTTCTTAATTTTTAACTATGAGTACGTTTACACGACGCTCTAAATCCGGTGTTACAAAAACCGGTTTCGTTAAACCAGGCGTTTACACGGTACCTTTACCTCGCTTTACCTCGTAAAGCGGGTGTTAGGACCCGTTTACACGCACTTTAACGCCTGATTTAGCTACGCCGGTTTTCGTAACACCAGAATAAGAGCGTCGTGTAAACGTACTCAATGAGTACGTTTACACGACGCTCTAAATCCGGTGTTACGAAAACTGGTTTAGTTAAACCAGGCGTTTACACGGTACCTAACACCAGCTTTACGTCGTAAAGCGGGTGTTAGGACCCGTTTACACGCACTTTAACGCCTGATTTAACTATGCCGGTTTTCGTAACACCGGAATAAGAGCGTCGTGTAAACGTACTCTATGTTTTACTTTCTCTCGGGTGTACGCTCCCCGCTCTTGCTCTCTCCATCTCTTCTCTCTCTCTCTCTTTCTCTCTCTCTCTCTCTCTCTCTCTCTCTCTCTCTCTCTATCTCTCGTCTCGCTTCCTCCGCTCTCACTCTTTCTTTTTCGCTGCACGCACACTCTCTCACTTAAACCTAGAAGTCACTGTCTCTCTCTCTCATCCCTTCCTCGGAGAGTTTTAGGGCCTTTCTGCTCGTAAAACTCGGGTCTCGAATTTCTGAATTTTTTTTGCGTTTACGTTTAAAAGAAAATAAAAGTTGTAAGCTCAAAAGTATGAGAGAAAGGTCACGTACGCCTCGGAGGACTGCGAGAACAATAGGGGTTTGTTTCGACTAGCATTTTATGATTTACATGTGGTCAGCAGACGTTGGTTGTTACCATAAGCTATGAACTATAAATTTTCACTCGAGTGTTCGACGCAACAAAAGAAAAGGGTGTCGAGAAAGAATTTTAAAAGAAGAAGGAAAAAGAGCAAGACAGCAGACTTTTACAATATATTCTTATTCAATATTTGTTAATATAGATATGATTATATTTATTATTTTCCTTATCCTATGGAAGAGATGCATATACAAAACATTGCAATTAATCATTTATTTAAACTTAGCGGGTGGATAGAGGAACCGCGGCGATCGTGTGTTATCAAATACCCCGTGAGTTTATCGCGGCTCTGTGAAAACGACGGCGGGCGCGTAGCAAGCCCGCAGACGTAACATACCTGGCGTCGACGTGACACCTAGGCGGTCAAACGCCGAACTTGTCTCATCGCGTGAGATCGGCTTGAAGTTATGCGCGCTGAATTGAGCGGTTGTCAACCGCACGGTTTCGCCAGAGATAATCTCGCGTTTCGCTCTTGCGAATCCGATCCCCGCTGTCCTGATGAAATTTTGTCTTGAGTCAATTTTTTTTCAGCTCATATGCATTAATTAATCAAAATATGTAAATTTCAACGTGTTGTTTTCTAAATTAATCGAATTTGAACCCAAATTGTCAAACATTATTAAGCGCGCTCGATGAACATATTCTTTTAATGTTTTTTACTCTTCGTAGTCATCATTTGGCCCAGTTGCTACCGTACACGACTGGAACTCTGAAGAATCGGGGTTCGAGTCCGGAACTTTCTTTTTTTTTTTTTCTAAATGTTAAAAAAAATTCTTTATATTAGATTATATGTGCCTCCGTTCTTTTCCGTATGAGTTTGAACACTCGTACGAAAAAAAAAACAAAAACACGGTACCCCTGGCAATTTCGGCAACCATGTTTGCAACCGTTAAACGACCGTCCATCGACCGGTCATACGACCGTCGCTATTACGGTTGCTTTTGACAAAAAAACGACCACCTGCAACCATAGATGCAACCGGTTAAACGACGGTCGTACGACCACTTCATGGTAACCAGATAAGATAATAATGAAACGGTTACACGACCATCAGACGACGGTCACACGACCATCAGACGACCGTCAAACGACCGTCAAACGACCATTCCCTGGAAACTGACAATTTCCGGGCAATTTTTTGCAACTGGCAATATTTGTAACTGTGTTTGCAACCGCTTATCAACCGCAAAAACAACCTCATATGCAACGGTTGCTTTGAGACCAAAAGTCAACCATCCTAAACCTCATATACGACGGTTGCAGCAACGGTTGCAAGTACGGTCGCAGGTGGCTGCTGTAGAATGAGGCATAGTGAATAGGAATTTCGAATATGGAAAAAAATGGACCACCGAGGGTACAGAGGAATAGGTGGTACAAAAATATAATTTATTATCATCACTACAAAAGCATTATTACGCAGACGAAAAAGTCAATTTTGTGATTATGGTGCAACAGATGGTAAATTTGGAAAATAAATCGTATACGAGAATGCATGTTTTTTTTAAATATATTTATATGTACAAAAATAACTTATAATTATAATATTTATTAAAGTAGTACAGATAATCCTTACTAATCTCTTGCAAATATTGTGATTTGCGATTACCAAAAAATTCTAAAAACAAGGGTAAACGGAATGTTCAGTTGATTCACGAAAACAAAGTATAACCTCAAAAGGCTTACCAGAATTTTTTTCCTCTGGAAAAAAAAGGGAGGCTTTCGTCAGCTTATTGTAACGATGATCAGAAAAACCACGTCTCGTCATTACGATACTTCTCTGCCACGCGTATCTTGCGATTAAAGCAATGAAATTATTGATTAAATAACGTTTGGGCATTATGCTCCCTCGAGTCCCCGCATAAATATATTTTGGCATATTGACATGCATATTTATTCGGGTAACGAGCAATCGAATAACGAGACAATTTTATAAGCGTTACCCAGTGGAGGGTACGAGAATATTGCCAACTGCGCACAGCTGAATTTGTCATCACGCAAGCTTACAAAACTTTGAGCGATGACTAATTTTTGGTACAAGAAAATGACATTAAATTGAACGAAAATAGCAATGATTATTGTCATTGATTAGGGAAAAAAATGAAAATAGTTTGAACGAGTTTTACTTAGAGGCGACGTGAAGTTAAATATATTGGTGAACGACAAATTTTTAATTCTCAGCACCATTTGATAATCAAACAAATCGTGACTTTTTTTAAATATTAAAAAAAATGAAATGGTGCTTGAACCACAAATTTGTAGTGGTCCGAGTGAGAACGAATGAAGACTGATGACAAATAATGTACCAACAGTGAAGCTGTAGTAGCGAAAGACATCGATCTTAATGACTTAACGATTAAACCGACAATTATCCTCGCTTTGGAGAAAAAAAAAATCAGTTTCTCGGTTTGTCCTCGCTCACGACACCCGAGTCACCTTTTCGCAGACTAAAATGCGTTCTACCGTTGGTTCTGCGGATTTCCATCCATTCAGGTTGCGCCGGCTGCGAGAGAGTGTCTCTGCGTCCGCAGCCACGACACTCGACCATATCGAAATTCAGCTTCGTCCAATTTTCTGTCACAAAAAAAAAATTTATATAATTTTACGGGGGGAATAAATTCCCCCATATCATAAAAAAAAAATTACGTAAACGTAATTTTTTTTTTATGATAAAAATCTATCCTTTTTCACGTAAAAAAAACTCATTTAACCTCTCTAGGCAGCCGGGATGATGCCGAATGCCTGGAGGTTAAAAAATGTTTTTTTGTCTTCTATTAAAATGCCCTATTCTTTGTTTTACCTCAATTATTTCGTGTCCAGCACACTCATCATCATCGTCATAGAGGAAAGGAAAATTTTTACTTCCACTCGATCGCGAGCCTGCGAGGGACGTCGATGATGGTCGATGATGCAGCCAATGCTTGTGAGCTCGAACGTTTTATGATTGTCGGACACACGCGATCGTGTCTACGACACCCTGAGAACTTCGAACTTTACAAAAACAACGAAATAGAATCCCTCAGACTTACCCAACTCGCGAATTTTTTCTCGATGCTCGAGACCAACAGAATTCACATCGACTTTATTCGCACTAAAATACCTCCCTTGCCCCGCTGTCGTGCCGCGTGGCGTGCTACGGGCTCATTAACAGCTGATAGCTGATGCACGGAAACACGAGGTGGTAAAGTGCCGACCAATCACAGTTTTGGACGCCACGACAGCGGGTAAGGGTGCAAGGGAGGTATTTTAGTGCGAATAAAGTCGATGTGAATTTGTGAATTTTGTTGGTCTCGATGAGCATCGAGAAAAAATTCGCGAGTTGGGTAAGTTTGAGGGATTCTATTTCGTTGTTTTTATAAAGTTCGAAGTTCTCAGGGTGTCGTAGACACGATCGCGTGTGTCCGAAAATCATGAAACGTTCGAGCTCACAAGCATTGGCTGCATCATCGACCATCATCGACGTCCCTCGCAGGCTCGCGACCGAGTGGAAGTAAAAATTTTTCTTTCCTCTATGACGATGATGATGAGTGTGCTGGACACGAAATAATTGAGGCAAAACAAAGAATAGGGCATTTTAATAGAAGACAAAAAAACATTTTTTAACCTCCAGGCATTCGGCATCATCCCGGCTGCCTAGAGAGGTCAAATAAGTTTTTTTTTACGTGAAAAAGGATAGATTATTGTCATAAAAAAAAATTACGTAAATTCCCCCCGTAAAATTATATAAATTTTTTTTTTTTTGTGACAGAAAATTGGACGAAGCTGAATTTCGATATGGTCGAGTGTCGTGGCTGCGGACGCAGAGACACTCTCTCACAGCCGGCGCAACCTGAATGGATGGAAATCCGCAGAACCAACGGTAGAACGCATTTTAGTCTGCGAAAACGTGACTCGGGTGTCGTGAGCGAGGACAAACCGAGAAACTGATTTTTTTTTCTCCAAAGCGAGGATAATTGTCGGTTTAATCGTTAAGTCATTAACATCGATGTCTTTCGCTACTACAGCTTCACTGTTGGTACATTATTTGTCATCAGTCTTCATTCGTTCTCACTCGGACCACTACAAATTTGTGGTTCAAGCACCATTTCATTTTTTTTAATATTTAAAAAAAGTCACGATTTGTTTGATTATCAAATGGTGCTGAGAATTAAAAATTTGTCGTTCACCAATATATTTAACTTCACGTCGCCTCTAAGTAAAACTCGTTCAAACTATTTTCATTTTTTTCCCTAATCAATGACAATAATCATTGCTATTTTCGTTCAATTTAATGTCATTTTTTTGTACCAAAAATTAGTCATCGCTCAAAGTTTTGTAAGCTTGGGTGATGACAAATTCAGCTGTGCACAGTCGGCAATATTCTCGTACTCTCCACTGGGTAACGCTTATAAAATTGTCTCGTTATTCGATTGCTCGTTACCCGAATAAATATGCATGTTAATATGCCAAAATATATTTATGCGGAGACTCGAGGGAGCATAATGCCCAAACGTTATTTCCCCCTACGATTTGAGGTAATGACTACGAAACGTAAAACGGACTACGCTGAATCGAGGGGTGGGAAGATTATCGATAACCAATAATTTCATTGCTTTAATCGCAAGATACGCGTGGCAGGGAAGTCTCGTAATAACGAGACGAGGTTTTTCTGATCTTCGTTACAATAAGCTGACAAAAGCCTCCTTTTTTTTCCAGAGGAAAAAAATTCTAGTGAACCTTTTGAGGTTATACTTTGTTTTCGTGAATCAACTGGATTGCGTTTACCCTTGTTTTTAGAATTTTACTTTAATAAATATTATAATTATAAGTTTTTTGTGTACATATAAATATATAAAAAAATACATGCATTCTTGTATACGATTTATTTTCCAAATTTAGCATCTGTTGCACCATAATCACAAAATTGACTTTTTCGGCTGCGTAATAATGCTTTTGTAGTGATGATAATAAATTATATTTTTGTACCACCTATTCCTCTGTACCCTCGGTGGTCCATTTTTTTTCATATTCGAAATTCTTATTCACTATGCCTCATTCTACAGCAGCCACCTGCGATCGTACTTGCAACCGTCGCATTTGAGGTTATTGAGTGGTTGCTTTTTGGACAAATCGAAAGGTTGTTTTCGTGGTTAAAAAGTGGTTGCAAAAATATCACTTTTTAACAAAAAGTGATTGCAAAAAATTGCCCGGAAATCGTCAGTTTCCAGGGAATGGTCGTTTGACGGTCGTCTGATGGTCGTGTGACCGTCGTCTGATGATCGTGTAACCGTTTCATTATTATCTTATCTGGTTACCATGAAGTGGTCGTACGACCGTCGTTTAACCGGTTGCATCTATGGTTGCAGGTGGTCGTTTTTTTGTCAAAAGCAACCGTAATAGCGACGGTCGTATGACCGGTCGTTTAGGTGGTTAAAACGTGGTTGCACAAATTGCCAGGGACTGCACGAATAATCGAAAGGGTCAAAAAACACAGCTGAAAATGCTGGAGGGCGAATATCAAAAAGGCTGCAAAGGTTGAAGGATCCGCGCGACTGCATACAATGTAATGTATTCGAACAATGTCGGATTTTTCTCGCTTATTCGATTTTTTTGTGGGCTAGCGAATAAGTATGTTCATGAGGTCATTTAAAACCTGTTGGGATTCACGGGATGGAATCATTTTAAAAATATTCCTCCTGCTCTTGCCATATCACAAAAAAACCAAAAAATCATATAAATTTTGAAAAAAAAACTTTTTAGCAGATTTTTTCACGTTATTAAAATTTTTCATGATCGTTCATCCGATTGTCATTGTTGGCGCTGAAAGAAACGGAAAAGAAAATAAAAATGAAAAGATATGAAAAAAAATGAATTATCTCTTGTCGCCGATTTTCGAGCTCTTTCGCCTTCGCCTTCTTTCGCTTCCGTTGAAATAAAATTTAATAAATATTCGCGAAAAAAACATGGCCAAACTCTAGACATATATATATATTAGGGTGGCCGTTAAATACCATCTTGAGGAGTGAAACCCCACAGTTTATAGACAAAAAAAAAGAAAAAAATTTTGGCGCCAGAGCGAGGTTTTTAAAATAAAATTAACCCGTGCCTAAAAGACCTCAAAGTTTCCCATGTAAAACAGATGCGTTTCCACGGATCTCAATTAAAAAATTTACTGTGAAGCTAATTTTAATTTAAAAAATTCTAAACTAGGTGAAAGTATCAGGTAAGTGTACTACTACACGGAGAAAAATCGAGGATACCATACCGTTGAATTTGCTTATTATCCCACTCCAAACTAAAATTCTCTTTATCGATTTTACGGGTAAAATTCTAATTTTCGGTAAGTATCCTTCGGATGAAACTTCTACGATAATTTAAATAATTTCCGGAGTAAAATTTCTCGATAAATTCAGGGAAACTAATTTTTAAAAAAACTCTACTCGTAATATTTTCTAAGATATATCGATTTTATGAAAAAAAACTGGTGAAAATTGCATTTTTCGATGTATTCCTCATGCAAAAAGATTGAACAGATGACTTAAACATTTTTTTCATGAAGTCTTCATGTTGACTGAATATCTTCAGTCAACAGTTCTTAGAATATATTAATAAGAATACAATCAAGTTGTGAAAAATATAAAGTTTATTTTATTGAAAGAATTGGATTGTCAATTATGTGAAATCCATCATAACAGTTCTTTTCGTCGAATCTTGAAATTGTTTCCGATATTCTGCAACCACCTGCATGTCACATTTGAAATGTTAAAAATGTAATTTTTTATAAATACATCATGCGATTGAATAATCTTACTATTTTTTTACAATAAATACTCATGAGTGAGGAATACATCGAAAAATGCAATTTTCACCAGTTTTTTTTTCATAAAAATCGATATAGCTTAGAAAATATTACGAGTAGAGTTTTTTTAAAAATTAGTTTCCCTAAATTTGCCGAGAAATTTTACTCCGGAAATGATTTAAATTATCATAGAAGTTTCATCCGAAGGATACTTACCGAAAATTAGAATTTTACCCGTAAAATCGATAAAGAGAATTTTAGTTTGGAGTGGGATAATAAGCAAATTCAACGGTATGGTATCCTCGATTTTTCTCCATGTAGTAGTACACTTACCTGATACTTTCACCTAGTTTAGAATTTTTTAAATTAAAATTAGCTTCACAGTGAATTTTTGAATTGAGACCCGTGGAAACGCATCTGTTTTACATGGGAAACTTTGAGGTCTTTTAGGCACGGGTTAATTTTATTTTAAAAACCTCGCTCTGGCGCCAAAATTTTTTTCTTTTTTTTGTCTATAAACTGTGGGGTTTCACTCCTCAAGATAGTATGTTATTTAACGGTCACCCTAATATATACAGGGTGGCCCAAAATTAGATGCGGAAAATGATAGGGCTAATAAAGGGCGTCGAGCTGAGTAAATTGATCCCAATAACATGTGGTCTGCGAAGTCGCGTTCGCGAGATACGGCCGATTAAAAAATCCCGCTAACCGCCGGCATGTAGGCAACCGAGTACACAGGAATGCACAGGCAAGGTGCATATCCGCTTGCTCAATAAACGTGAATCGTGGCATTTTAATAACACAATCGGAACAAACGGCAAAACTGAATGATCAACAATCAAACTGAATGATAACGATCGACTGTCGACACAGTCTAGCATGGATGGATGATAACAGGCCATTTCCATCGCTGTTGTTCCATCCATCCTTGTCGTTGTGTTTGGCGAAAATTCAATGCCAAGAGTGTTTTCGTTTGAAATTCGTAAATTTGAAAGTGTTATGTTCCGCATCAGCGTACGCGCGCGCTTGTCAACAAGACTCAGAACCGATGATTCCTGTGTACTCGGTTGCCTACATGCCAGCGGTTAGCGGGATTTTTTAATCGGCCGTATCTCGCGAACGCGACTTCGCAGACCACATGTTATTGGGATCAATTTACTCAGCTCGACGCCCTTTATTAGCCCTATCATTTTCCGCATCTAATTTTGGGCCACCCTGTATATACGATATATATAGAGCCTCGAACCCCGGTCTCACAGAGTTCCAATCGTTGCCAGGCGGCGAAGCTCGGGAAAAATGTAGGATAAAATTCTATTTTTTTTAGACATTATTTTCACGGTATTATAACTATTTCGTGCTCCATCAGCCGATTATGATTGTTGATTTTTGGCGTTGAAAGAAACGGGAAAGAAAATAAAAAAGAAAAGAAATTAATAAAAATGAATTATTTTTTGTCGCGGGCTTTCGAGCTAAATTATCACTGTTGACGCTTAAAATAAAGGCTTTCTATAGCGTCGAAAAATAAATTCCGGATAATAAATTCTTGTCAATATTCCGAAAAGTAGCAACACTTACAGAATTATGACAAAAACATTTAAAAAAAAAAGAGATAGCCTTGAATCCCGTTTCTGCAGAGTTCCAGCTGTGAACGATAGCGACTGGACCAAACGAGGACTTCGAAAATTAATGAACATTGTCCCACAGGGTTCCAATTGTAACCCTGCTAACACAGAACGTTATAAAAACGTTGTTAAGACGTTTACAAAAACACGCAAAAACGTTTCTTTTCAATGGTCGAAAAAACGTCTTGAAAACGTCTTTTAAACGTTATTTTGCCACAAACGTCTTGAAAACGTCTTCAAACCGTCTTTTAAACGTTATTTTGGCCGCAACTTTTCCCCCAAAAAGTTTACAGCGTGCTTAACACGTTTCTGACAGCTTCTGTAAACTTTTTGGGGAAAAAAATGCGGCCAAAATAACGTTTAAAATACGTTTTCAAGACGTTTTTTCGACCATTCAAAAGAGACGTTTTTGCGTGTTTTTTTAAACGTCTTAACAACGTTTTTATAACGTTCTGTGTTAGCAGGGACCGGCGAAGCTCAGGGAAAAATGTATGATAAATAATAAAAATGTATGATAAAATGAGAGGTTTGAACAAAATCATTTTTTTTCCAGAAATGAAATTAGACCCGACCAAGTCGCATGAAATTCCACGTAACCAGGATCCGTCCGACCAGGATTCATCTTTAAAAAAACCCTTGTTGAATTCCTACTATTACTTTAAAATTTTTCTAATTTGTTTTGTCCTTATTAAAATGTGTCGCATCAATTATTTTCAGGATTTTTGACGACACGGTTTTTGAGAAAAAAATTAGGCATAGATATACGCTTTTCAACACAGGCTCTTTTAGCAAGATCAGCTTTAGAACCGATATTTTTCGATTGTTTATGTCAGATAGAAATACACGAAATCAATGAAAAAATATCTGCTGGATTCAGTGCATATTTAAGATTATTATGTGATCGCCAGGAACAAGGCTCCATAATATTTAAGGAAAATAACTAGTGTTCTCGCGCTGTATAATAAATCTACGGGGCCTCGTAACACGGACCTCTCTCTTGCACGCTGCCCGCCCGGCAGCCCGCGCACCTCCGCGCCAACAAACAATCTTTTCCCACTCTTCCTCAAGCCGAGAGCTCGAGAAAATAGAAAACTTTGGCAACAAATCTCCAAGAGTCGCGAACCGATCGATGTATGGAAGTGTGTGTGTGTGTGTGCGTATGTATATATATATATATATATACATATAGCGAACACGTAGGCCGTAGTGCGAGAGCGGCTAGCGGGCCAGCGAAGATCCGAACAAAACGGAACGCGCGACAACCCGTATATATAGATATAATAAGAAAATAGTCGACTGATATAGATATATAGGAGCGTATAAAAAAAAACAGACTTTATAATTCGATATCTCGAAAACGACTGCGAATTGCGAAAAATCCTTTTATGGGTAGTCTCATTTTGTCAAAAAGAACGTATGTGTAAAATTTCAGTAGGATCGGATGTTTCGGGTTTTCAAAATTATTGCACCCGCTGTGTGTTTTGACCCTTTCGATTATTTTTTCGTAGCACCGTTTATTTTTTTTTTTGTACGAGTGTTCAACATATTAACTCATATAAAGAATATATTTTAACATTTAAAAAAAAAAAAGAAATCAAGTCAGTTCCGGGCTCGAACCCCGAGTCTTCAGAGTTCCAGCCGTGTACGATAGCCACTGGGCCAAATGATAACTTCGAAAAATAAAAAACATTAAAAGAATATCTTCATCGAGCGCGCTTAATAATGTTTGACAATTTGGGTCCAAATTCGATTAATTTAAAAAACAACACGTTGAAATTTACATATTTTAATTAATTAATGCATATGAGCTGAAAAAAAAATCGACTCAAGACAAAATTTCGTCAAGACAGCGGGGATCGGATTCGCGAGAGCGAAACGCGAGATTAAAGCCTCTGGTCCATGTATGCGGTGAGCTCCGGCAAACGCATGCGGTGACCAATCAGGAGCCAGGCGCAAGTTTGGCGCCGGCAAGCTCCGGCATGCGCCTGGCTCCTGATTGGTCACCGCATGTGTTTGCCGGAGCTCACCGCATACATGGAGTGTTAGCTTATCTCTGGCGAAACCGTGCGGTTGACAACCGCTCAATTCAGCGCGCATAACTTCAAGCCGATCTCACGCGATGAGACAAGTTCGGCGTTTGACCGCCTAGGTGTCACGTCGACGCCAGGTATCAAGAAAACCCGAGCGCTGTTGAGGCTCCGTATACTTAGCAGGCAAATGTATTTATTTTTATTTTTTTTCAATGCAATCGTTTGGGAATTGTTTGGGAAAGTTTAGGAATAAGTTTTTAGAGTTTAGGAAACAATAGTTTCTTTAATAATAATATAAGTTTATTAGGCGTATAGTTAGCAGGCACGGTGAAAATATATTTTTTTTTTTTACTCAATCAACTCGAAATTATTTGGGAAAAACGCCTGTAAAATTTTTAACATTGGGGAAATTTTATTTGTTTTTATAAAAATTAAATGAGTATTGAATAATTCGGAATGCGCGAAGCCGGATTCCTACTTTATCGAGTGTCCCAATGAAGTGCACGGAGCAGAGAGCTGTCAAGCAGCACCGTGAACTTGACCCCCCGATTTTGACATTCCGGGTTTTTTTTTTTTTTTTTTAAACGTTTGTTTGTCGCTTGTAAGTGTTTGTTAGTTTAATCAAAACGTTTGTAGGTTCACAGTTTTTTCATACAATCAAAAACAAAAAATGGCGTGAACTTGGCCGCAATTTTTTTATTTCAACCGCACTGAGGTTTTATAGGAGCCGAATCGATGCGCAATCGTTTGTAGGTTCTAAATGAACTAAATTGAACGTTTGTTTGTTCGTCGATCCTCGAAAAATGCTAAAAAACGTATTGAGTACATTTTACAAAAAACGGTCATATGACCATAGAAAGTTGACCGCACATCAATTATTTGTAAATTCTATTCGTCCAATTAGGAGCTTAATCGATTCTGAATTGTTTGCAGGTCATGAATAAGTAAATTAGAACGTTTGTTTGCGTTTGGTTTGATTGTAATATATAAATGACCACATTCTATCTCACACGACAAGTTCCCCTCCCCAGCGACGCTCGTCGCGCACATGCACGCTACCCAAAAGTTTTTGAATATTGTAGCGATAAAAAGTCGTGTATATCCTTATTTGATACCTGAGAATAATTATTGTTTTAGTGCATTTTTCGATACTCGTAGATAGTATACTCGTTGAAAAAGTCTAGCTTAATGCTCAATCCAATTTGATGGGCAATTTCCATACACCATCATTCGTGATTCTTTGAGGTTCATAATGAATAATACTTATGTGATAATTCATGAATATTCATCGATAATCACCATATCGAATCAACAAAAAAACTATAATGCGATTTAGAAAATCGTCCCTGGATCCTTCCAAATGATCCCTGGAATTTAACATTTTCACCCTACAACGAGTCAAACAAATATTTTTATACGCATGCAACAATACAATAAAGAACCGCGGAACTTAAAATTCGTATATGATACTGTATTCTCGAAAAACACTCCCTTGCGTAAAATAATTCATAAAGTCTACATCTTTTTGAAGTGAAACTTCTTTAGGCGCGTTGAGGGTAAACTTTCAAGGGTGCGACACGAAAAACCGTCAGATTTCGTGACGCAAAAGAGACGATAGATATATACTTTGGGGGAGAGAGACTGAGAGAGCATAAGTCGTATAGCTTATACATAGCGTTCCTTTTCTTTCTTCGTCTCCTCTTTGTGCGGTTCTTCGCTTGCCCTTTAGCGCAGCGGGACCATGATATATAAGGCTATATATACATGGGTGCATGAGACTAAACACATTCATGTTTTGTATATGACTGCTCGCTAATAAAGGAGAGCTTAGACGGCTTAGACCATGCAAGAAAGAGAGAGAGCAAGAGAGACGGAAATCCCTACGGATTGAGAAAGGCAGGGTTACGCGCATGCGCGTTCTCTTATTCTTCAATATAATAATAATAATAATAATAATAACAGTAATATATTATAAATTCATTACCTTCACGATTAATAACATGCATATGATAATCATGACAATTATAACATCGACAATACGAATAATAAGTCTAAATAATTAACTTTAATTTATCTATCGATGTTAACCATTTGAACATCTATTAAAATGATGTCCAATTTCATAATACAATTTGCGTAGGGACAAATTATAACTCGTACGTTTGGAAAATTTTCATACTAATAATCACGTTTAAAATATTCAGGCGGTATTTGTCATGCATATCACATTGTGAGCCTATTGCTTTCATTTTAGAAATAAAAAAATAGTGATATTAAAAATTATTTTATATTGTTAAAATTTTGATCATTTTTATCAATAATTTCAAAATGTTCAAATTAAAAATATTCCCTCCAAAAGGTTTTATAAATGTTCACATAATTTTATAGCCCATTTATCAATGGACACAACAGACGGTTAACCATCAACAGATAAATTAAAGACATTTACTACTAATATGGTCGTTATAATTGTTATGATCATGACATTCATTCTATTAATAACGAATACGATTGAAAGGTATTTTATTTGGGTCTTTTCAAAACAGGAGCAGAGCGTAACCGAGAATATAGAGCGCGAAAAAAGGCTCTGTCATCTTTCATAATGAAAGATAGGAGAAGAAGAAAAAGACAAATTGAAATGCCACTCTGAAATGCTTTTTTCTGTTCGTCCTTCATGGATCGCACCTTAGATTTTTCAGTGATTTGACACTGTTACATATTTTGTTTTTTTTTTTTAGCGTTGCGTTTTTTGCAGCGGAGAAATATATAGTCTTTGCGTGTCAACACTGACGTTAAAAAAATTTTTTTTTTTAGTATTTATAAGCGCTATTTTTTAATATTAACCCGTAAAGTGTAATAAAAATGACGCTCTAACGACCATCAATCATCCAAATATATGAGTCATTAACTGGACCCCCTATTATGTTACTAGCTAGTACAGCGTTCTTCCTTTTTCTCCTGAATACTGTCAGCCTTTTCGTTGAATCAATGTTCAATCTACGACGACTAGCCTATCTGGATTTAGCCTAATTAAACGGTCAGTCACTCTTATTGGACCATATATATATATATATATATGAAAGTTATTATTGCAAGATTGCACGATTAATATAAAGTTAGAATTAAGAACTCAAAACATCAATCATTGGAGCATTTATAGAATATAAATTTTTCCATAATTTTAATATGAAAACCAAATGTATAAATCGAAACATTAATAGTAAAAGTAAACTATGTCTATTCAAAATGGGGGTAAATATTTCGAAGTGTGGCTCCAGCTGTAAATCGCTCATGGATTTTTTATATTATCAATGAGTATACGTTCACACGACGCTCTTATTCTGGTGATACGAAAACCGGGGTAGTTAATACAGGCGTTAAAGTGCGTATAGACGGGTCTTGATACCCGCTTTACGTCGTAAAGCGGGTGTTAGGTACCGTGTAAGCGCCTGGCTTAACCACACCGGTCATAATAACTCCGGGATAAGAGCGTCGTGTAAACGTACTCAATATATGGGAAAAAGCTGCAGCAGCGTCATTCAAGGCGGGGGAAGCCCTGTAACGGCAGAAAAAAATGCCCATATAATTTTCCATTTTTGCACTGGTGTTGGGAAAATATCATGTTCAAATCTCGCGCTCAAATCACCCGCGGCAGCACCTCTCGGTCAGCACTCCTCACGCGCTCTCTCTCGGGATTTTCGGGCGACTCGGTCGATGAGAAGCCGGCTTTTCGGGACTCTTCGCTCAACCACCGTGGCTAATGAGCACGTGTTTTTGATCAATTCAGCAATCCGGAAATTCTCTTAATATAAATTGACAATCGGCTCGTTCTCAGGGAAATTCGGGTTCTCAAATTATTCTTGTCGGGGAATTTCTATATATTTCGGGTACAACTCTCGCGGCGCGGTGTAACTCGATACAGGGGAATTAATCTCGGACTCCTCGTGGCGTCACAGTCGCCATCTCAGATTCTCGACAGTCTCGCTCTCGAGCCACGTGCTTGAGTTTTTGCGGCGTTCTCATCGATATTAAGGGCCATCTCTGTACACGACTTAGATCAAATAAACGCAGTATTAACTCGAACCGTCACCCAAGGGTGACGAAATTATCCAAACGAACTCTGTCATTTTTCTCTCGGCGTTCCTCACCCCGATCCCCCCTCAACCAGATATCTCATCGGTAATTTCAACAACTGGTGTATTGTATATACTGCTTGATTTTATACTAGTGCATTATAACGCTTGTACAAGTGTACTTACGTATGAATAATATACACCTATAGACATGATGCGATATGTAAACAAAGACATATATGATGCAATGTAAACATAGGACAAGGAAACGAAAGGTAAGAATATTCGATATGCGGTATACTTTTCGAGCAATGGTTTGCGATGGGTGTATACTTGAGAACAAAATATTTTTGTTTGCTAAAACCACAGGCTCACCACGAAAAACGACTTTTTAACCTTTTTTTGCTTTTTTCAGTACTTTCTCAAAAATGAATTGGATCGACAATATTCCCATCAAAAAGCTGAGAATTTTTCACCAAAAAAAGTATTCTGTCAAAAAAAAATTTTATCGACGTTTACATGTTGAAAAAATTCATTTATTAGTTACCGTTAGAAAAAATGCCAAATTACCAATAGGAAGACCCCTGACAGGAATGTCAATTTAAAAATCTGAAAAAATTGAGTATGCTCTGCTTGACATATTTAAACGAATATCAAAGTCACAAGACGATTGAAGACCACGAGGTCCACAAGTGTGTCGGGTTTCGGAAGAATGACCGTTATACTTCTAACTTGATCAATTCTATGCCACAGAGGCTCCCAAGCCATTATCAGCGCTCACGGTAATCCGACAAAATATTAATACTGCTTCTGTTCTCGATTGTTCCAAGTCGACAACAAGAGTTACTTTTTTACTTTACTTACTTACTTACTTACTTTTTTTAGAGAATATTTTTTTGCAACAGTGTGCGTAAAATTCGATTTTACACCTCGATATTCGGGGTGTACATTATAGTTTTATTTTTTATTTTTTAGTTGAAACTATTTTAAAAAATGATCCACAAGATGCATGGTCATTATTTTGAGATTGTGTGATATTTCAATGGTGGCTTGGCAACTTAACTCTTCTGAATAACCATGATTGAAAAATCTCATATCGCTTGCGAGTTGCGAGTGCTTCGCCTTCCTGCTCTATATAGGATGGGAGAGGCGGTTCGATTCGTGCTGATTCGATTAGCTGATTGTATATAATTTTAAAAGTGAGAAAATACATAAGACACTTTTTGGAGTGGATTCATCGTAAGCAGTGGTGGGAAGTTGTGACGCACTCGACTCAAAACCTTTAACGATACGATGATTGTAACCGTTGCCATACAATTAATATGGAATTTTTCAAGACCAAAAATGTTTAGTGGTTCGAAACTAATCGTGGAAATTCCCGGATTAAAACGTCTCGTTGCCAGACGACGAATTGCTGGTTTTTATCGTTTTATGATGACCTGATGGTCTTTGAAGGCGAGTGAAAAGAATGAATAGAATAAAAGAATACAAATTATTCGAGGAGGCACCAATTCATCCATTGAAATGGATTACCGAGTGTATTAACGATGTGTATATGTGTTTGTGCATATATGTTTTCCATTAAAATGTTTAGCGTCTCAGTCGACGCTCGAAGAGGTCAGGGAGGAGGAGAACGGACTCGGTCTTCGCGCGGAAAAACATAGGGTGGGGGTAGCACGCCATGATTTGCAACGCTGCAGGCGCAAGCTGACGGATCACGCACTCTCTTTCTCTCTCTCTCTCTCTCTCTCTTTTTTATAATTAGGAGGAGGGGTGGTTGATAGTGGAAATCTCGACTTTCGAGAAAACCCCCTGATTTCGTTCGCCGCAATCTCTACCCTACAACGACCCAGTTGAGTTAAATTATTGCCAAATTTTTAAAGCGATTATGCATCATATACTATCTTATATTTATTGTTTTTTCCTATTATTAATGAATTATACGGACTTCGGCAATGATATTAACACGAATATTTTTTTTTTTCTCATTCGATCGGTACCAAAATGAATGCTGTAGCTATTGACATATGGGAGATATCACGTTTTATTTATTTTTTTCGACGTACAACGATCATCATTTTTTCGCTCCACTAATTTTTCGCACCACCGTGAATCTAATCATTGAGCTGATTTCTCATCAGATTTCTTCATCAATTTCTCATCAAAAGCATGGCCTGTGAACCGTGAAGTTGTTCTCATCTGTGTGACAAGTCACGTAAAACTGGTGTATATATTACCTTAATATACAGTACTGGACACTCGAAGTGGGACAAAGTTTTTTTTGGCCGATTTTGGCGAAACTTTGGTCGATTAAAAAAAAACAAAAAAAAGACATTCGAGTAAATTTAGTTACCTTTCGAATAAAACTAGTTTTATTGCGATCGGTTGAAAATTGGCCAAGTGCGAGGTGATAGCGTCGGGGCGTGGAAATCGAGGTTGTGCGAGCACCCCGCGAAATGATACTAGCCAACTTCAAATCATGTGCTAACCGATACCAATCGAAAGGGCATCTCTAAATGTGAAGAATAAAAAATAATTGGCTCGATCCGTTAATTCCAGAAGAAGATATGGCCAAAGGAAGCGAAAATAGTTTTTTGACGATATCTTAAAAACGCATTAATTGATTCAGTTGAAATTTATCGTGCACGATAAATTACGATAAAATACGGCTCCATGGAGCCGTATTTCGTTATGTTAGAAGACCTGATGTGAGTGATATTGCCACAATTTTTCTCGTGGACGAGATCCAGGGTATTCCTGAGTGAACGGTCTCATTTATCGATATTTTTTGCATCGAAAGAGTCTCGTGCAAGAATCGCAAGTTGGCAGATGTTGAAGCGGATGTATCAACGATGAAAATGCGTGGTCATTCAATACCAGAAATGACCTGGTTCATGAGCGACAATCCGTCGAAAAATGAGTTCGAAATTGCGTAATCGTGAAATTCTAGGTTCGGAGTGGTAAGACCGATGCTCACTTATTGTTTTGGCATGCACTGACTGAATGGCTGCGGTGATATGGGCTACTCAATTAAAATTGACTGATACCTGATGGAATAATGACTTTCCATTACGAATTAGAAAGGAATGATTGTTAATCAATAATTGTTGATTATTAATTAGTAACAATAAAATCTTATTTGATTTTGTAAATTTATTTCATAGCGCGGATAGCTGCGAATGATTCATGAAAAAAAATACTTAAATTAATAATAATAATAATAATATCAACAATACATAATATTAACACTAAATAATTAAGAATTTCGTTCACAAAAATATTGATTCATCATAACTTATCGATTGTCTATTGTGAATTGTAAATTTTCTTTTTTTATTTTCTTGGTGGTTTTATTACCTTTATCATTGCTGAAAAATTGCGGGAAAAATTACTGGACGATTAATCCCTTCCTGCAATTTTTAAGCAATGAAAAAAGTAATAAAACCACCAAGAAAATATAAGTACAAAATTTAAAATTTACAATAGACAATTGATAAGTTATGATGAATCAAAATTTTTGTGAAGGAAATTATTAATTATCTAGTGCTAATATTATGTTATTATTATTCGTATAAGGATTTTTTTCGATGAATCATTCGCAGTTGTCCGCTATGAAACAAATTTACAAAATCAAATAACATTTTATTGGTACTAATTAATAATCAGCAATTATCAATTAACAATTATTCCTTTCTACTTCGTAATGGAAAGTCATTATTCCATCAGGTATGAATCAATTTTAATTGAGTCGCCCATGCCATCGCAGCTATTCAGTCAGCGCATGCCGAAACAAGTGAGCATCATCGTCTTACCACTCCGAACCCAGAATTTCACGATTACGCAATTTCGAACTCATTTTTCGACGGATTGTCGCTCATGAACCAGGTCATTTCTGGTATTGAATGACCACGCATTTTCATCGTTGATATATCCGCTTCAACATCCGCCAACTCGTGATTCTCTTTCGATGCGAAAAATATCGATAAATGAGACCGTTCACTCAGGCTAACCCTGGATCTCGTCCACGAGAAAAATTGTGGCAATATCACTCACGTCAGGTTTTCTAACATGACGAAATACGGCTCCACGATAAATTTGAACTGAATCAATTAAGGCGCTTTCAAGATATACATATCGTCAAAAAACCATTTTCGCTTCCTGGGGCCATATATATTTTCTCCTGGAATTGACGGATCGAGCCAATTTTTTTTTTATTCTTCACATTTTGAGATCCCCTTTTGATTGGCATCGGTTAGCACATGATTTAGTGTTGGCTAGTACCGTTTCGCGGGGTACTCGCACAACCTCGATTTCCACGCCCCGACGCTATCGCCTCGCACTCGGCTAATTTTCAACCGATCGCAATAAAACTAGTTTTATTCGAAAGGTAACTAAATTTACGCGCATGCGCGTAACCCTGCCTTTCTCAATCCGTAGGGATTTCCGTCTCTCTTGCTCTCTCTCTTTCTTGCATGGTCTAAGCCGTCTAAGCTCTCCTTTATTAGCGAGCAGTCATATACAAAACATGAATGTGTTTAGTCTCATGCACCCATGTATATATAGCCTTATATATCATGGTCCCGCTGCGCTAAAGGGCAAGCGAAGAACCGCACAAAGAGGAGACGAAGAAAGAAAAGGAACGCTATGTATAAGCTATACGACTTATGCTCTCTCAGTCTCTCTCCCCCAAAGTATATATCTATCGTCTCTTTTGCGTCACGAAATCTGACGGTTTTTCGTGTCGCACCCTTGAAAGTTTACCCTCAACGCGCCTAAAGAAGTTTCACTTCAAAAAGATGTAGACTTTATGAATTATTTTACGCAAGGGAGTGTTTTTCGAGAATACAGTATCATATACGAATTTTAAGTTCCGCGGTTCTTTATTGTATTGTTGCATGCGTATAAAAATATTTGTTTGACTCGTTGTAGGGTGAAAATGTTAAATTCCAGGGATCATTTGGAAGGATCCAGGGACGATTTTCTAAATCGCATTATAGTTTTTTTGTTGATTCGATATGGTGATTATCGATGAATATTCATGAATTATCACATAAGTATTATTCATTATGAACCTCAAAGAATCACGAATGATGGTGTATGGAAATTGCCCATCAAATTGGATTGAGCATTAAGCTAGACTTTTTCAACGAGTATACTATCTACGAGTATCGAAAAATGCACTAAAACAATAATTATTCTCAGGTATCAAATAAGGATATACACGACTTTTTATCGCTACAATATTCAAAAACTTTTGGGTAGCGTGCATGTGCGCGACGAGCGTCGCTGGGGAGGGGAACTTGTCGTGTGAGATAGAATGTGGTCATTTATATATTACAATCAAACCAAACGCAAACAAACGTTCTAATTTACTTATTCATGACCTGCAAACAATTCAGAATCGATTAAGCTCCTAATTGGACGAATAGAATTTACAAATAATTGATGTGCGGTCAACTTTCTATGGTCATATGACCGTTTTTTGTAAAATGTACTCAATACGTTTTTTAGCATTTTTCGAGGATCGACGAACAAACAAACGTTCAATTTAGTTCATTTAGAACCTACAAACGATTGCGCATCGATTCGGCTCCTATAAAACCTCAGTGCGGTTGAAATAAAAAAATTGCGGCCAAGTTCACGCCATTTTTTGTTTTTGATTGTATGAAAAAACTGTGAACCTACAAACGTTTTGATTAAACTAACAAACACTTACAAGCGACAAACAAACGTTTAAAAAAAAAAAAAAAAACCCGGAATGTCAAAATCGGGGGGTCAAGTTCACGGTGCTGCTTGACAGCTCTCTGCTCCGTGCACTTCATTGGGACACTCGATAAAGTAGGAATCCGGCTTCGCGCATTCCGAATTATTCAATACTCATTTAATTTTTATAAAAACAAATAAAATTTCCCCAATGTTAAAAATTTTACAGGCGTTTTTCCCAAATAATTTCGAGTTGATTGAGTAAAAAAAAATATATATATTTTCACCGTGCCTGCTAACTATACGCCTAATAAACTTATATTATTATTAAAGAAACTATTGTTTCCTAAACTCTAAAAACTTATTCCTAAACTTTCCCAAACAATTCCCAAACGATTGCATTAAAAAAAAAATAAAAATAAATACATTTGCCTGCTAAGTATACGGAGCCCGCTGTTGATCTCCCTACTCATCTCTGGTTGGAACGCTTTGAGGTTTTGAATTCAGTCACTAGAGCCCGCTCATGCAGTTACGCAAAATCTAGGGAAAATGAAGAAGAACAAAACATTTGTCAAGCGCGTATAAATTGTATCATTGCATCTATATAATAAGTAAAAAATAAACAATCAATTCATAAAGAAAATTGCAATTTCGGAAGCGATATAACGGTGAGATTCGTGACATTTATTAAATATTCACTGAAATAAATATTACTATACATACTTATAAATATAATATACTTAATATTCACACAGTAGTTGCAGCATGTATTTTACATAACTATTGCATTCAAGCAAACGATGTTTACGATTTTCCTGAAGATACTGGCAACAGCGTCGAGGTTAATATAAATGACAATGAAGTAATAACGGAAAATGAAGGAATAAATGAAATGAAGGAAGTACCAGCTCATAGAATATTGCAGACGACCGCAGGATGCAACTTTTCAATGAACTATTCCCGGAAACTCGGTGCACCAGAAAATACTGTTATAGCGTTTTCCACTGGGGAACTCAGTGCAGATTTTAACACGCGAGTGAGTGAGACAGAGATGCACTGAGTACATATGTGTCTCACTTACTCTCATCCAAAAAACTTTAGTCGGTGCGCACTCGGTGCACCAGTGGAAAGCGCTATTAATTCAAATGGGTTCGATTGGCAAGGAGCTAAAGCTCGCCTTGGGAATTTTCCAGATACGTAAATCAAAGCTCAAAATTAAAATGAAGATTGAACACTTTCATTATTTTTGGGATATTATCAGTCTTACAAAAGTGTGTTCTCGAGGGTGGTCGGAATGAGGCAGAATGAGGGTCCATATTCGTCAAACTCGACGTAGATGGCGCCAAAGTTCTAGGATCTTTTGCGAGCGTAAAATCAAATTCTCTATGCGTACAAAAAATGTCAAATGATTTTCGTAATAACGTTAACAACGGTGATGATAAATACAATAGCTGGACACTTTCTTAATTAAGAGAGGAATTGAAAAAACGTGGTGCGCGCCTAACAGGACGAAAAAGAGACTTGCAAGAGCGGTAAGTATCGTCTTTAATATTGTACTGTGCGTAGTGGAATTGAGGTTTGACGTATTATAATCAAAATTTTAATTTCGTCTTACATGTTACATGGACTAGAGAGATTTTATGAAGATGGACTAAAGGCCGAAATTTATGAAGACTTTATATGCAAAAACTATAGCAATACATTTATACGAGAATAAGATGTTCATTAAAAATGTGACTTAGTCGATATAATAGCAATAAATATATAGAAATTATGTATTTTATTCCATATTAATTAAAAATATTATTTAAAAATGAAACAGGTAGTACAGTATGTTGATGTGCGAAGATTTGCTAATCGCTAGTACTACCAGCATAGCTTGGCGAATGATAAAATAATAAACTATCAGGAGTAGCTCCGACAAGAATTTTAAATGTGTTTGTGTGCTTGTATGAATCTTGTTGATTGAATCTGAATCTTCTTGATTTTGTTCTTAGGGTCAACTGTAGGTTTCAGCTTCTCGGTAGGCACAGCATTACTCTTTAACGCTTTCCTTACTCGTTCACAGCCTAAAAATTATGTGTATGTTTTATACATGCATATAATTTACACCAACAAAAGTCTCTGGAGAAAAATTAATAGTTTATTATCATTTACCTGACCACCCAGCCCAGATAGAAACATTTAGCTCATATTGGCATCATATGTAGATCATCTATGAGGCACAGGAAGGCTCACAGCTATGCGTCGCTTATATGAGTGCTCACCTTCAAGTAATATTTGCATCATATGATGATTCACAATAACACATCCAAATGAAGCAAAGTTGTTCTCATTCGAGTATGCATGCAGTGAATTCATGAGCACTAGCAAAATCGGCTCACCAATATCCAACAATAAGTGAGTGCATATTAGGCTCATACGAGCGTCACGGCGTGACGTAATATGTTGTGCTCATATGGAGCTCATATGAACGTCACGGCGTGAGGAAATTGTAGTGCTCATATGGGGCTCATATTGGCGTCACGGCGTGACGCTAAAATAGGCGTTGGCCAGAACCTGGCCAGTTTTCCATCTTTCTGGCCAGTTTTTAATGCAAAATATAAACAAAAACGAAATATATCCATATTTTATCGTTGTTATCGGTCATAGAAGAGTTACACTGAAAAAAAAAAAAAAATCCTGCGAGGATTTCTCGAGAGAATTTTTTTCTCCTCGACGTGGGCTCGAACCTGCGACCTACCGACCTTCCTACCTATCCTATCTATCTACCTAACACGCTACCCACTCGGCTATCGACTGTTTGTGAACTTTGGAAATTCATACGATGTATTTGACACGCCAGAGAAAACTTGATCAGTTGTATGTTGGGGAGCTACCACCAGAAAAGAAAAGATAGTGAATTATAATGAAAATCGTGTCTAGAAAATTAAATTTTCAGGTGGTGAAGGTTCTCAGTCCCGAAAAACCGCGTCATAATAATAATAGCAATAATAATTACAATAATAAGAACCACAAAATATATAATGATAATAACAATAACAACAATATCAAAAATAAGTCACAATATTATTATTACTCTTATTATTATTATTATTATTGATGTTATTATTGTTAATGTTATTACTGTTATTATTGGTGTTTATTTTGTTATTCTTGCTACTATACGATTATTATTATTATTATTATGCCAATCGAATAATGTGTTGACAAGCGTACTTTGTCCAATTTTGTTTCGCCAAATAATTGTTTTTTTGGAATAGAAAGTATATATATATATATTATATTTCATCGCGTTTACCGCGACGATGCGTGGACGCGATGATGCAAGACAATGGGCGGGAATGGACAATGGACCGTGTGGACTCGTGGCGACACGTAAGACGGTGAAAAAGGCTACTGCGAAAGAACTCATATCGCCGTCATATGGCGCTCATGGGATGAATGACTGAAAAACAAGCATATCGCCGTCATATTGCTTGCATGGCATGTCTACTACCAGTGCTAACCCAGTGAATACACCAATAAAAATCATTGCATGACTTCTATATGACGCCAATCTGCAAATATTCATTGTTGAATTCAAATTTGCCGTCTCATGAGTTCATGTTGTAGTCAGCGGATGATGCATTTTGAAACGACAAATTTAAGTCACGATGTATCTCAAATTCATGATACTAAATGAGCTCATGAAATGTCTTCATAAACGTACACGAAATTGCGTTCATGTTGAATACAATTCATGAGTACAATTGATGCTACCATAGTGAATACACGCCAAAATGTCTACACATGACTTCAATATGACGTAAAATCTGCGGATATTATTTGCGGACACTTGAGCACAGCGATATGAGTTCGACGTGCTCTAAGCGTATGATGCATTTGTAAACGACATATTGAGATCAAATTGTTTTGTAAATTCACGATACTAAATGAGTCCATGGCTTTGCATCACAACATGTGGTCAATATGCTGTGAAATTTCCTTCATCGATTGTATGCACGACATGATAATCATGACTTTCTATCTGGGCAAGCACTCGCTCTATTTTCAATAAAGCACTCATTTTTTAAGTGTTCCTCACACAGTCTTGTTGTCAAAATGTGCTTTTAAACGATTCACTTATTGCTTTTTCCCACTGCTTTCGACGATCTTCGTTTTTCGGAAAACGAAAATTGCCATTTTTTTTTACAATGACGTATGCAACACTTTGTCATTTTTTATATATTTATTTTTCCAAATAATATTTATTGTACACGAGGCACACGACAGGTTGCAAGGGTTGCAATAAAATAACGTTATGTTGGCCGGCTATATTATGTATGATATCGATCATGAATATATCTGAGGCAATATTTGTGCAATAATAAAAAAAAAATTACGCTGTGCACAATTGAGCCATGCGTACATTTTCTATCACGACGAAAAATGAGTGATTCGATCAATAATTCATTAAGGTATATGTTATTTAATTATTAAGAGTACATTTAAGAATTGAATCTTCCCGCTTCTGTGGAACCAGTAGCAGTGCTGCCCTCAACTACGCAAGGGTCTCAGTGAAGACCCTAATTGGTCTCTGCTCTTTCGTTATAATTTATTAGTTAAGCACCACATCCTCTATCACGTTCCTCTCGTGATTTCTCAAATAATAAGGCTACATATAAAAGAATTATTCTACTCACCATAAAATTACATGGATATCGATGATTGAATTTTAAGGTTTCATACTTTCGCGGTTTTTCGCACAAAAGAACGAGCTGCACTCTAGCGACGAATTTCGCATTCGTCACACGCTATAGCATCGGGCTCGTGCTTCAGCGTAGGCCTTAAGCTCTGGGGCCCAATTCTCGAGTTCGTTCGAAGTGTTTCGAACGTTCGAAAACTTCGAGCGACAGTTTCGATCGAAGCGACAAATAGGGATTCTCGAGTTCGTTCGAAGTTGTCTTCGAACTAGAGTTCACTCGAAAGCAGTAAAGCGACGTTGCCGTATTTTCTACTGGAAGTTTTGACCAATCCTCGTTCAATTACAGTGGAAAGATGAAAAAGCGGTTACTTTCGTATTTTTGAAATACTTACATTTCACATGATCTTTGGTAACATATATGTAATGATGAGTTTACCCTCATTATTTACATGTAATTCTATCAGAACATATCCAAAATTGATGACTTTATCAGCTGTTTTTATATTCCTCCTGTACATCCTTATCAAATTCTGAATACAACATGTTTTGAAGGCGGAAAAAAATACATTCGGCAATTGTTTGGATAATGTACTAAAAATTTCTGGAACTTAACACACTATTGCAAGAAAACTTGCACTATTGTCAGACCCTTTCGGTAGTAATACACGGCATTGTTGCAGTTTCTCGAATGATTTTTAAGTAATATTAACTTTTAGCAATAATAATAATCTCTCTTGTGCTTTTTACTTCCGCAACGTGTGTTGTACCGTGTGCTCATGTGTATCGAATTATATCATTTTCGACTTTTTGCCATATCGTTTGCAATTTTCATCAGTGCGCGCGTATTTTTGCAATAATCGTTTTTTAATCTCAATGGAAGTGCCAAGAATAATGAACACTTCGTATGCCACGTCGAAAACAGCAAGGTTAGTAAGAAATTTTGCATTGATATTACTTGAAAGTATAAAATATTGTAGTTTTTCAAAAGTGAAATTTCCTAACCTCGATATGCCAATGTACATCTTTTTTTCGTGTGAAAATCATTTTGGATCTGTTTCGTATAATTCTTGCCAAAGAAATTATTGTATCGCTTGTTATAACGTATAAGTATTACAACGCAAACTTTTCCCTCTACTTGCTTCTTTGAGATAAACAGCTAATCGTGCATGCATACTCATTATTAAGTTTATTTTGTGAAAAGTATTTTGTTCTTTGACAGAATTTGGATTTTGATACGTTTCGAATATACCAGTGGTAGAAGTACAAAGAATCGCATCCATTCATAGCGACAGGATCTGAACTACGCTTTAAATATGGCCTGCAACATCTAACATAGCGAGCTCGTTAGCTGAATTTTTTCTTTTTTTTTACAACAAAGCTACAACATCCTTTTCTCATAACAACAACAACCGTATGCAAGGTTAGTAGTAAAAATATACCGCTTCGTGAACAAATAGCAATGGAAAAACTTTTGGCTCAAGGTTGAAACTGAGAGGCACGCTCCTTCAAGTATTCTGACGAGGTGTGTCTACAATGAAAAGAGAGAGATCCGCTATACGCTATGCGTTGGTTCATCTAAAAAAGTAGCGCAACGATAAAGTAGCGAATAGTAGTTATGCTACTTTGCGCTACTTGATCGCCATGCTATACGCTATGTGCCATACGCTACTTCAGTTTCCTCAGGAGAGATGCACTACGCACTACGCTATACGCTAGTTCATCAATACGCCATACGCTAGTTTTCTCCACAGAATCTGTAGACTCAATGGAGGACTAGGATTTCTTTACTTTTTATTTTGCAAAACCTTTTTCTCTGTAGAGACTTCTACGGAGAATATGGATTTTTTAAAATTATTTTGTATAATTTTTTCCTGCATAAGGTCTTCAGACTCTACTGAGGACTAGGATTTTTTTATATCATTCTGAAAAAATTTCATCTCCACAGCGTGTTGCCAAAAAAATTATTACAAATAATGAAAAAAACCCAATTCTTCGCAGGAGTCTGAAGACATTACGAAAAAAAGATGATTCAATAAATTTTTTTTAAAATCTAGTTCTCCGTAAAGTTTGAAAACTGTACGGAAAACTGCGGCTTTAAAAAAAATTATTTTGCAAACTTATTTCTCCATACAATCTTCAAAATCTACGGAGAACGGATTTTCTTTTTATTATTTGAATAATTATTTCTGCGTAGAGTCTTGAGACTCTATGGATAACTGGGATTTTTTTATTTACTTCATTGCATAATTTTTTTCTGTGGAAAGTTTTGAGACCCTACGGATAAGTGGGATTATTTTTTAAATTATTTTCAAATAATGTTTTCCTTCGTACAATCTTTCGACTCAACAGAAATCTGAGTATTTTCTCCATACAGTTTTGAAGCTGTGTTTTTTTCTCCAAGCCACAACCGAAGGATTCCGCGTCGATGAACACTGATCCTGAAAGGCTATTGCGTGAAGCGCTACCAACGAGTTCCCCGTTGTCGGAGAACAACGAAGTTAACGAACTTCAGCTGTGCGATGAGCGTGCGAATAGTGACGAAACCAACAACAGTACCGGTACAAGGAGGATTGAAGCACCCAGTGCTACCGAAAACGATTGAAAAAAATATCCGTTTCCCATTATTTAGAATTGTTTTTAAATACACAATGTCAAAAAAGTTCGCAAATAATTTTTAAAAAAATCGTGCCACTGTAGCTCACCGTAAATAAAATTTTGTTAAATGTACCGAATTGTTGAAAACTTTCGGGATTTGCCAAAATATTATTTTTCTTTTTAAACTTTTCGAAACTAAAAAACAAATCTAAAGGTTAAATCTAATTAATCTAAAGTTAGTTAATCTTAAGTAATTAAGGTTAGTTTAATCTAAAGATTAAAATTAGATAAAATTGGGAATAAATCTTCCAGCATTATTACAATTGTATGTATAGAAAATATAGTGAAGAAATTCTAAAGGTGCTTGGGTACGAAAATATTGTAAATTAATAACCCAATTTTGAATTTTATTTTTAAAACGATTGTTTGTATAATTTCTTTTGATAATTGTAATGAAAAAAAAATTGTAAAAGTGTTTGGGTTCGAAAATATTGTAAATTAACAACCCAACTTTAAATGTAATTTTAAAAAAATTATTTGCATTTTTTTTTTTCGATAATTGAAATAACAAAAATTGTATATAACTCTCGTTCGTTTGAAATCGATTCTTCATATACATGCACCCGCGCCGCACTTAACCTCAAACTACCTGAAACCTCGAAATATTTATCTCTCAATCGAAGAGTTCGCATTCGAACTTTGTATTTCGAAGGCTCCAAGACCATTCGAAGCATCGATGCTCCTTCGAACATTTCGAAGGAGATCTCCTTCGAAATGTTCGAACGTAAACTTCGATTGAAATTTCGAGAATACCAAATCTAGGGTTTCATTCGAACGCGTAGGGAATTTTAGGGAGTTCGAACGAAATGGACTTCGAACGAAAAACTCGAGAATTGGGCCCCTGTAAGCGCAATTCGGACCGCGGCCTGAGTACGTTTACACGACGCTCTTATTCCGGTGTTACGAAAACCTGCGTAGGTAAATCAGGCGTTAAAGTGCGTGTAAACGGGTCCTAACATCCGTTTTACGAGGTAAAGCGGGTGTTAGGTGCCGTCACCGTGTAAACGCCTGGTTTAACTAAACCGGTTTTCGTAACACCGGATTTGGAGCGTCGTGTAAACGTACTCAATGAGTACGTTTACACGACGCTCTTATTCCGGTGTTACGAAAACCGGCGTAGTTAAATCAGGCGTTAAAGTGCGTGTAAACGGGTCCTAACACCCGCTTTACGACGTAAAGCGGGTGTTAGGTACCGTGTAAACGCCTGATTTAACTAAACCGGTTTTCGTAACACCGGATTTGGAGCGGCGTGTAAACGTACTCATTGAGTACGTTTACACGACGCTCTTATTCTGGTGTTACGAAAACCGGCGTAGCTAAATCAGGCGTTAAAGTGCGTGTAAACGGGTCCTAACACCCGCTTTACGAGGTAAAGCGGGTGTTAGGTACCGTGTAAACGCCTGGTTTAACTAAACCGGTTTTCGTAACACCGGATTTAGAGCGTCGTGTAAACGTACTGAATGAGTACGTTTACACGACGCTCTTATTCCGGTGTTACGAAAACCGGCGTAGTTAAATCAGGCGTTAAAGTGCGTGTAAACGGGTCCTAACACCCGCTTTACGAGGTAAAGCGGGTGTTAGGTACCGTGTAAACGCCTGGTTTAACTAAACCGGTTTTCATAACACCGGAATTGAAGTGTCGTGTAAACGTACTCAATGAGTACGTTTACACGACGCTCTTATTCCGGCGTTACGAAAAACGGCTTAGCTAAATCAGGCGTTAAAGTGCGTGTAAACGGGTCCTAACACCCGCTTTACGAGGTAAAGCGGGTGTTAGGTACCGTGTAAACGCCTGGTTTAACTAAACCGGTTTTCGCAACACCGGATTTAGAGCGTCGTGTAAACGTACTCATTGAGTACGTTTACACGACGCTCTTATTCCGGTGTTACGAAAACCGGCGTAGTTAAATCAGGCGTTAAAGTGCGTGTAAACGGGTCCTAACACCCGCTTTAGACGTAAAGCGGGTGTTATGTACCGTGTAAACGCCTGGTTTAACTAAACCGGTTTTCATAACACCGGAATTGAAGTGTCGTGTAAACGTACTCATTGAGTACGTTTACACGACGCTCTAAATCCGGTGTTACGAAAACCGGTTTAGTTAAACCAGGCGTTTACACGGTACCTAACACCAGCTTTACGTCGTAAAGCGGATGTTAGGACCCGTTTACACGCACTTTAACGCCTGATTTAACTACGCCGGTTTTCGTAACACCGGAATAAGAGCGTCGTGTAAACGTACTCATTGAGTACGTTTACACGACGCTCCAAATCCGGTGTTACGAAAACCGGTTTAGTTAAACCAGGCGTTTACACGGTACATAACACCCGCTTTACGTCTAAAGCGGGTGTTAGGACCCGTTTACACGCACTTTAACGCCTGATTTAGCTACACCGGTTTTCGTAACACCGGAATTGAAGTGTCGTGTAAACGTACTCTATGAGTACGTTTACACGACACTTCAATTCCGGTGTTATGAAAACCGGCGTAGTTAAATCAGGCGTTAAAGTGCGTGTAAACGGGTCCTAACACCCGCTTTACGAGGTAAAGCGGGTGTTAGGTACCGTGTAAACGCCTGGTTTAACTAAACCGGTTTTCGTAACACCGGATTTAGAGCGTCGTGTAAACGTACTCATTGAGTACGTTTACACGACGCTCTTATTCCGGTGTTACGAAAACCGGCATAGTTAAATCAGGCGTTAAAGTGCGTGTAAACGGGTCCTAACACCCGGTTTACGACGTAAAGCTGGTGTTAGGACCCGTTTACACGCACTTTAACGCCTGATTTAACTACGCAGGTTTTCGTAACACCGGAATAAGAGCGTCGTGTAAACGTACTCATTGAGTACGTTTACACGACGCTCTAAATCCGGTGTTAAGAAAACCGGTTTAGCTAAACCAGGCGTTTACACGGTACCTAACGCCCGCTTCACCTCATAAAGCGGGTGTTAGGACCCGTTTACACGCACTTTAACGCCTGATTTAACTACGCCGGTTTTCGTAACACCGGAATAAGAGCGTCGTGTAAACGTCCTTATTGAGTACGTTTACACGCCGCTCCAAATCCGGTGTTACGAAAACCGGTTTAGTTAAACCAGGCGTTTACACGGTACCTAACGCCCGCTTTACCTCATAAAGCGGGTGTTAGGACCCGTTTACACGAACTTTAACGCCTGATTTAGCTAAGCCGGTTTTCGTAACGCCGGAATAAGAGCGTCGTGTAAACGTACTCTATGAGTACGTTTACACGACACTTCAATTCCGGTGTTATGAAAACCGGCGTAGTTAAATCAGGCGTTAAAGTGCGTGTAAACGGGTCCTAACACCCGCTTTACGAGGTAAAGCGGGTGTTAGGTACCGTGTAAACGCCTGGTTTAACTAAACCGGTTTTCGTAACACCGGATTTGGAGCGTCGTGTAAACGTACTCTATGAGCACGTTTACACGCCGTTCCTAATCCGGTGTTACGAAAACCGATTTAGTTAAACTAGGCGTTTACACGGTATCTAACACCCGCTTTACCTCGTAAAGCGGGTGTTAGGACCCGTTTACACGCACTTTAGCGCCTGATTTAACTACGCCGGTTTTCGTAACGCCGGAATAAGAGCGTCGTGTAAACGTGCTCTATGGCCGCGGTCCGAATTGCGCTCACAGCGCGCTTAGAGTGCCAACGCGCGTGCTTAGGCCTTAAGCTCTGTAAGCGCAATTCGGACCGCGGCCTATCTTCGTTGGTACCGTGTAAACGCCTGGCTTAACTAAACCGGTTTTCGTAACACCGGATTTGGAGCGGCGTGTAAACGTTCTGCAATATCTGCATTATACCATATATCACGACCCGTGATCACGACACATATTTTTCCACTTTTTTTTTCTTTTTCTATTTCGACTTAGAGGACCGCGAGGAGGCAGGATAAAAAAATGTATGGACCGCGTTGTACGATTTGTTCGCGTTAGAAGTAAATTATCGGACGTTTCGTCATCATCGTTGTCGTTATTACCGACACGACGAAATTCGAGGCTCTCTTATTGAGTTATGATCGTTTGGTGATTGACGGCAACGTCGTTTTAAGGGCGGAGAAAAAATAAAAAAGGTAGTAGCGTACGCAGGATTTGTTGGATTTTTTTTCATCGTTGAAATTCATTCGTATCTCACACACACTCGTGTAACGCTTTTTTTTTTTCAATTTGGGAAAGTGTATATTTACGTAATAGGTTACGATAAGATAAGGTTATTATCGTTCAGTTAACAATAACTTTGAAAATTTTCAGGCACAATGCCCAGCGGCATAATGAAGCACGTGTGGCACTGTTGCACCTTGGCGATGGTTGTGCTGATATTTGAATATGCCTCTGGTGTATTTCAATGGGACTCGAAAAATAATTTCGATCCATGGACGAGATACGGTTACGTAGGAGCCGCGACGCTATACATACTGCGGTTGCTCACTTTTCTCTCGTTTCCCCAAGTTGTCTTTAACTTTGTTGGACTAACCATGTACAATGCCTTTCCCGACAAAGTCGAGCTCAAAGGATCGCCTCTGCTCGCGCCGTTCATCTGCATAAGAGTCGTGACCCGCGGAGATTATCCTCAATTGGTAAAGTGCAATGTTGCGAGAAATTTAAACAAATGCACCGAGGCAGGCTTGGAGAATTTCCAGATAGAAGTTGTGAGCGACAAACCCGTGGGTCTCGTGTCCCATCGGAGAATTCGCGAAGTCGTCGTACCGTCGTCATATAAAACGAGCAGCGGCGCTCTATTCAAGGCTCGCGCTTTGCAATATTGTTTGGAAAATTCCATCAATGAATTGGCCGATCACGATTGGATAGTACATCTAGATGAGGAAACGTTGCTCACCGAAAATTCCATACGCGGTATATTAAATTTTGTTCTTGATGGAAAGCATCAGTTCGGTCAGGGATTGATAACGTATGCCAACGAGGATGTCGTCAATTGGATAACGACACTAGCCGATAGTTTTCGAGTCGCCGACGATATGGGAAAGCTCAGATTACAATTTACCATGTTTCACAAACCACTCTTTAGTATGAAAGGATCGTTCGTTGTCACTCAGGTATGCTTTTTTTCCCTTTCCGTTTACCCCCCCCCCTTCCCCCTAAACATGACTATAGTATATACTCCTGTTGTGGAATGGGATTGCAACATGAATACAAAATATGTTTTTTTTCATTACATTAAATTATTCTTCGGAACCTGTTAGAATTTTCCATTAAGACAGAAATGATAATTACTATGTGTAAATATATATATTTTTTTTCAACTTAAAAAGAACGAATTTGTGTCTCGCGCGTAAGCGGCTAGTGCTGTACGCTGATTGGCTAGTGCTGCAGAACCAACTGTCATGGCGGTTCGATTCAGTGACTGTTTCTGAATGCGAACCACCGACAGGTGGTGCAGTGTGTATCTCTGTGGTGCGAGGCTCTGAGAACCACTGCCTGAGGCCTCATCTGATTGGCTAGTGCTGTCGCCCGCTATCCAAGGCCACTCTGGCGTTTCAAACATATTACAGTTTGAAACTTATTTTTGAAACAAAATGAAATTTTTATAAATTTTTTTCAACCATCACGTTAGCTTAGTTTTGAGACGAATTATTTAAAAATATTTTTTTCAAAAATCATGTCACAATCCCATTGTCGGTGCTATCTCACAAGGAAGATATCCCAGGTCGATCTCTCCGATTTTGATCTAGTTCATATATGCTGTAGTGCATCGAAAACTAAGCGACACGTATTTTTTTTTTATCGGCCATAAAACATCAAGGGGATGAAACTACTCTCCAAAGATAGAGATGTCTAGCATCAATTTCGTTGTTTCATCCATAAGAACATAATATTTTAAAGCCAAACTAACTGGAAACATTTTCTTATAACGAGAAATGAAAAATGTAATTTTCTCGATTAGAAAAAAAAAAAAATTAAGGGGTGAGCCACCCCTAAACATGATTACATTTATGCAAAAAATAGTCAAATTCGAGTGTAAAAATCTGAAACAATATATATTGCGTATGAACACAAATGAAAATTGACGTGTTTTTGGATTTTCCCGAAAAAAATATTGGACAAGGTAACTCCCCCCGAACGCTGTTTATCTTGCGTGTATGCAAATAATGGTCAAATTCAAGTTTAAAAATCTGGAAAGAATATATATTGTGTATGAACACCAAGGAAAGTTGACGGGTTTTTATATTCCCGAAAAAAAAAAAAAAAAAAAAATAGACCGGGCAACCCCTGAACGCTTTTAATTGTTAAAATCTTTTTATTTTCTCACTGTGTCATCGAGAGCTCAAAAATAAATCATCGGGAGCAAAGACAAAGTAATTGTTTGACTGAATTTGAATACTTTTTATTCGTATAATTTATCGTTAAGAAAGTTATAAACAAAATGTTATTAATTTTCGAATTTTGAACTAAAATGATAGTCGTCGAAAAGTGTTTAAAGCACAAGGATTTTTTACATAACAG
Source organism: Rhorus exstirpatorius (assembly GCA_963564615.1). Taxonomy (NCBI): domain Eukaryota; kingdom Metazoa; phylum Arthropoda; class Insecta; order Hymenoptera; family Ichneumonidae; genus Rhorus; species Rhorus exstirpatorius. The sequence continues at coordinate 33,218,518 of OY751313.1, forward strand.
CAACGTTTGTGCAGTCTTGGATTTCGCAATGGGTCTTCTAAGAATCTCCGAAGCTGAACTCAACTGGATTTTCTTGAATTTTAACATTTTTTGCATACACGCAAGATAAACAGCGTTCGGGAGTTGTTAACCCGTCGAATATTTTTTTTCAAGAAAATCCAAAAACACGTCAATTTTTGTTTGTGTTTATACGCAACATATATTTTTTCCAGATTTTTTAACTTGAATTTGACCATTTTTTGCATAAATGTAATCATGTTTAGGGGTGGCTCACCCACTCAATTTGTTTCTATTTGAGACAATTACATTTGTCATTTCTCGTTATGAGAAAATGTTTCCAGTTGGTTTGGTTGAAAAATATTATGTTCTTACGGGTGAAACAACCAAGTTGATGCTTGACACCTCCATCTTTGAAGGGTAGTTTCTCACCTCCTTAAAGTGGCCGATAAAAAATATACGTGTCGCTTAGTTTTCGATGCACTACAACATATTAGAACTTGATCAAAATCGGAGAGATCGACCTGAGACCTTTCTTGTCAGATAATGGTTATCGCTGCAACTCGACATTGAAATTTTTGTCGTGCTTTTTGTCACGCAGATGGCGGCCGAGAGACAGGTGTCGTTCGACAACGGATTGGATGGCTCGATAGCCGAGGATTGTTTCTTCGCCATGAAAGCTTTTACTCAGGGTTACACGTTCAATTTCATCGAGGGCGAGATGTGGGAAAAATCGCCGTTCACGTTGTGGGACTTTGTGCAACAACGAAAAAGATGGCTTCAAGGAATCCTACTGGTCGTTCATTCCAAAGCAATTCCCATTAATAAGAAATTATTTCTAGGCGTATCGTGTTACTCGTGGGTAACTTTGCCCCTCTCGACTTCCAATATTATTCTCGCCGGTCTTTGTCCGATCGCGTGTCCCCCTTTTATAGACTTTTTGTGCGCTTTCATCGGTGCAATCAGTATTTACATGTATATTTTCGGAGTTGTTAAATCATTCTCGCTCTATCGTTTCGGTTTTGGGCGATATATACTGTGCATATGTGGTGCCCTCGCGACTATACCGTTTAATCTCATAATCGAAAATGTCGCTGTAATATGGGGTTTGTTTGGCAAAAAGCACAAGTTTTATGTGGTCAGCAAGGAGTACAAGGCACCTTTAACCGTCTAAGTATCGCACACTCTCGTGATCGTATCTCGCGCGCGCACGTACACACACACACACACACACACACACACACACACAAGATTTTTAATGTTCATATGCACTCAAAACTAGTACCTGCAACGGATGAAACAGTTGGTAGTAGAGTCCTCTATATATATATATATATATATATATCCTGTTTACTTATATCGAAGGTAATTCATTATGTAGGTATTTTACTATTGAGAGAAAATGGGATATTTGACCGAGTGTGAGAATCGTGGGAAGGGACAAAAAAATATGTACATACTAGTTTAGGAAAATGTCGTGGCTCGTGACAACAAAAATCATTGTTTTTTTCATTCTTTCTCTCTTTTTTCACCAAAGCCGTACGAAAGATATTTGGTATTACCTGAAAAGGTATCTAGTCACACGAGCGCATAACCGAGAATCGTTGACATTTGAAATTAATGATAATCTCAAATCCGTATTTTCCTTTAGAGTCAATGGTTTTTCTTCTTTCATTATATGGAAATTGTGTAAGTATTTAACATAAAAATAATTGAGCTGGAGGCTTAAATTAATAATGCTCCATCTTCAGATACAACAATAGAATAGAAATTACATGTAAAGCTTAATTGAAAAATATTTGAATGACTCAACCGATATTTATATAATTCCCAATGCATTATAGACCGGTTTATTAAGCTTAAAAGAAATGATTGACCGATTCCATCGAAATCTCATCATGGCAGACAATCCTTTTCTATAATTAGATCGAAAATTTGATTTATTTCGATTAATGGGGGGGTTCTTGTGTACGAATCAAGACTTTTTGTATCCACCTCGCCAAAGCTTTAGTGTAAATACAGAATTTAATCGTTCTGTATTAAAATTCTTGTCAATCTCTTAAATTATCGTATTATGTTCTTGCATGAATCGTTCCGTGTAACCAGTTACAAATTGTTGGTGAATTATGAGTACAAAAAGTTCTATATCAAAAGCAAAACTGTGTAAGCCATCCGAACGTTTCTTCATATACTCGAAGGGATCAGTTGACAAGGCTGTGGCTAGAATTAGTCGTTGGTCCTTTTATAAAAGTATCGTTACGCGAATAAATTTTTTCTATCGTAGATGATAAAATGAAACAATAATATCGAGTCATTTATAAATTTTATATACGGATGTTTATTATGTTTTCCCGACATAAAACACTTTTTGTTTGTTTTTTGTTCCTCAAAGTAATGCGCGCGATATAATTTATGAAAGAGGACAAATAACTCTGTATATATCCTTAATACAGTGTACAGAACTGGGTGAATATGAGGAAAATATAATAGCCGTATATGTAATTGAAGAGACAACGAGAAACATCGTTTCCAATTACACGTACGAGTGTTCGTCGTGAAATAAGACTCCGTTGAAACATATGAAACGATCCTCGATTTTTGTACGATGATAACTCGCGATACAAGGATAATTGAAATCTTGCTGCTCAAGTCATTACGGATGAACTAGGTTTGTCGGATGATACGTCATCTTTGTGTTTGGCATTTTCGTTAAAATTATCCTCCTCTTCTTCGGAACAGTGAACCACCTCGATTTCACTCTCATGCGGATTTTCCTCATCCTCTTCCTCAATTTCATTCTCGTACTCGGAGCTATTTGTGTCCGTATAATAGTCTGTCTGTCGCTCTTCGCCATTAACGTAAAATTTAACTGTACGTTGGTGACGGGCGTCCGAATCCTGCTTGTAGAGATACATTTTCTTCATTATATCAATATATAATTTTTTTTCTATGCTTTATTTGTATGAATAAAAGGCGTTTCAGTACACTTAAAGTCGGCGTCAAACATTTGGCCAATGTCAGATTTTGCTTCAAAGTTTTTCTTAATCTCGCTTCTTTCGAACTGTAGGAATAATCTGAATATTTGCGTTTGTGTTCCGCGTCAGCTTTCTTTGCCGATTCGCAATACGTCTCTTTTGCTTGGATACTCAATCCTTTCCATATCATGCCGAGCCTCACCGAGATTCTTGAGTTTGTTTCATCTGTGAACAATATTTTAACCATCGATTGTATTTTTATAATTATAATACGGACGAAAGTGCGTCGTAGCGGGGAAAGATTCGTTTACTACTTGGATATTCGATCGAAAGTTTTCGTCTCCGCTCGTTAGCGAAAATCATGAAAGCGTTCGGCGGTCGTGAAATATTTTCCCGATCCCTCGTCTTTTCCTCGACGAGCAAAGATGTTTGCTGCCGTTGGTTCATCTGCATCATCATGAATCTCAGTTTCTTCGTCTGGACAATTGAATTGACAGTCGAGTGAAAGGGCGAAATGTCGCGAGCGATACGGAAATCATAATTACCTCGTTCGACCCGATTACATCATCAATTTCACCGCTATCGGAATTTTCAGTGCCGATATTGGAGGAAATTTTCTTTATTTTTGCCATGCTCTTGACAACCGCTTCGTCGGGTTCCAAAAGGATCGTTCCATTGCTCGTAAAAACGGTTTCCCTCGCCAATTCATTCTGCAAATTAGTCCAAAAGATTAAACATTATATTATATTATTTGGCGCGTGACGACTTGCTCTCACTTACCACCGTGTGTGACATCTTTCGTCGCTTTCGCACTCGTGGTTCTATTTCTGTATTTGGCGATTTATTTTCCATTTTTTTGTCACTCGTTGTCGTCGTCGTAGAGGCGACGGCGATGGTAGTGGTCGTGCCGCTGCTGCTGCTGCTGCTGCTGCTACTAGATGCGTGAGATTCCGTGTCGGTGATAATTTCTTTACATTTTCTTTCGACTCTTGAGACAGAAGAAATGTCGCCAATAACGTTTCTTTCATTGGAAATTTCAATCGCGTCAACATCACTGTCGTCGAAATGAACGCTAGCACCGGAAGTAATACTCGACGGATCGATAGAGAGTGTACTAGCATCAGTGGAGAAATCCGTAGTCGTCACGATTGGAATCGCCGTGGCAATGGTTGTTGCCATGTTTGAAGAGGGAATTACGGATGTCATATTCCGAGGAACATTGGAAAGAGTGCCGCGAATCGATGTGGAAGCCGAAACTGGGATAATAGTGGCAATCGCTAGGCCCTGATCAACGCTGCCCGAGCCACGATTAACGATGCCAGCGGGAGGGCGAATTTTCGGAACTCGTTGAACAGCAGCAGCGGTGGTTATCGTACGATAGGAACAAGCGCGAGATTCAGCAGTTTTTGCCGGTTTCGCGGTGCTACCGATCGTCGTTTTATCAGGTACGTGCAAGTTAGCCACGGTCGGTGCAAAAAGCGCAACCGCGGCTTTCACTGTGCGCGAAGGCAATTCTTTCTTGGCCATTGACGCTGCTGAATCCACGGTTTTTGCCTGTGTTGCTTTTTGTGCTGAATTCAGAGACGTTATTTCACCCTTCTCGTACTTGCTTCTAACATTGCTCAATCCTTTAACCTGCCGAAATACGATTTCATCAATTTGCCCGATTTTTTTTTTGTTTTTTCTTTCTCTTTCAAACGAATTATTCATATACCTGGAGAGTCTCGGCAGCAGCGAGCAAGTCATCCAATTGAGCTTCGTGTACCCGTATCTCTCCGTTGTACATGAATTTTATCATTGATCTGAGATCCTCGTATTTAATACCGTTGAGAATAATTATCGGATGTTTGTCCGTGTGATTGGCGAATACTTCCTGTAAACATGAATTCTTTGTAAATTGCAGAGTGATGGGGAGAGACAGAGAGAGATAGAGAGAGAACTTATTTTTATTTTACTAGGTTGGTAACCCGTGGGTAAAAATAGAGCGTACAAAGCTATATATATATCTATCAAAGCTATCTATATTATAATAGAGTACTGATAACGATGCATGCCTTGCCCTTTAGGGCAAGTTTTTTACTTTGGTTTAGGGAGGTTTTTACTTTGTTCGGCCAAAAAATGTTCGATTTTTCACCGATTTTTCATGCGAAAAATATTAAATATAGAATATTGATATTTGATATGCTTACTAAGCGGTCTTTATTGAATATATGATAATATCTTTTAAAGTTTGAGAAAACATGGTATTGGGAGTGGGAAGAGCCACCTATGTCGGTGCGCCGACAATGATAGTCTTCGCTTGCGGAAGCCCTAAGTCCTGGACAGGTATCTGAAGCAATAAAATCTAACTCTAACATATTTTTACTTTGTACAATATTGTGTATAAGTCAAACTAGAATTATCCAAAAATATTCAAACGTTTTTATTTTATGAACAAAAAACTGTAAAAATTTTTGGCAAAAAACTAAACTTCCTCTTTCATTGCTCACTATTTTTTTATTTTTCAATATTTATTCTAGTTCAACTTATACACAATATTGTACAAAGTAAAATATGTTAGATTTTTTTGCTTCAAATCACCTGTCCAGGACTAAGGGCTTCCGCAAGCGAAGAATATCATCGCCGGTAAACCGATATACATATAGCTCCTCCCACTCCCAATACCATGTTTTGTCAAACTTAAGGCCGTCCTCTAGTTTCTCGGCTGTTTTTTTTATGGCTTTTTCAATAATTTTTTTACGGGCAAAGCATCGAAATAATCAATCTCATTATTTTTGCATAATCTTTATTAACATTTAAATAAGCTTTACAAATTTTTTGAAGTCAAAATATATAATAGAATAGCAGTTATAGTGGCCGACAGGAAGACATCAAGTAAAAGAGGTGCTTGACGGTAACCACGATATTTCAGAAACTATTGCACCGATCTTGTTCAAATTTATACAGCATCTTTAATATGTTATAAGCCAGCGATTGAACTAGGATTATCGTGATTGCTTCGATAGTTTTTTTCGTACGAGCGAAAAACTTAAGAAAAAATGAGTAAAAAATAGAATGTAATTTTCAAAAGTGTATAAAAAAGTCAATTTTTGTAATTTAGAATTCACTCTAGTTCAATCGCTAGTCTTGAATATGAAGATTAAAATGCCGTTTGGTTTTTTGATTTCAGATAAGCAGAACAGCCGCAATCTTGGTCACCGTCAAGCACCTCTTTTACTTGATGTCTTCCTGTCGGCCACTATAACTGCTATTCTATTATATATTTTGACTTCAAAAAATTTGTAAAGCTTATTTAAATGTTAATAAAGATTATGCAAAAATAATGAGATTGATTATTTCGATGCTTTGCCCGTAAAAAAATTATTGAAAAAGCCATAAAAAAAACAGCCGAGAAACTAGAGGACGGCCTTAAAAAGATATTATCATGTTCAATAAAGACCGCTTAGTAAACATACCGAATATCAAAATTTTATATTCAATATTTTTCGCATAGAAAATTGGTAAAAAATCGAACATTTTTTGGCCCAACAAAGTAGAAACCTCCCTTAAGGTTCCTTAATTCACTGGGCGCATAGTTTTCCTGTTTATTTACGGAACTATTAGTTTCTGTTGATTTCGCAACCCCTTTGATACCGGCCCAGTGTATTTATTAGGACAACCTACATTTTTGGGTTTCGAACCACCGAGCTCGCAGAAAAAGCATTTGGAAAAATACATTGGTGCTCTGGCCATGGGATTCGAACCCTGGTTGCCTGCATGGCAGTCCAGAGTCTGATCAATTGGGTCACTGCTCGCTCTTTTATAATAAAGTATACAAAGTATAACAAATAAGATAATAAAGTAATAAAATAGGGGGGGGGGGGGGGGAAATCGAGCATAGATACGGAATGTACAAGAAAAAAAAGCATTTTCCATGAGGCATACCTGAAAGTAAGGACTGCAGGCGGACAGTATGATCTTGTGGGCTCTGATGAAACGACCCTGACACGACAAAGTGACATCTACCAGCAATTCGGACGACAAGTGCTCCAGGAAAACCTGAAATCGGAGCAAGCCGATGGATGAAAGTTGATGAAAATATTCACGCGTATAAAATTTTACCTGAAGGATATTGCTGGTATGATTGTTCCATCGCAAGTTGAACTGCTGAGTTCCCACCATTTTTCTTTGGATGGATAAGTTATGGTTAAATTATCGTTGCGGGAAAGCAAAGAAAAAAAAAAGATGAAAATTTTAAAAATGCAAAGAATCAAAATGCATAATACGGGGATTTTTTTAGGCTGTGCGCGCCATTTTTCTATTGTTCGAAAATATTTGCGCTCAAGAGCAGAATAACTGCCAACGTAAACACACTTGTTTTCATAGGTGAAAAGTGATAAAGCAGTGACACAGCGTCGCGATCGTATCGATTTCTAATTAAAATCAATCAAAATAACGTGGGGGTGGCTGTATTTTTTGTTCTTGTTTTTTCCATTTACCGTTGTCGAAATTCTCTCGTAATCGCGCTATAGACTCGGTTTCGCTTTGCGGACTGCGGAGACGCGGAGACACTTTAACGATTGACGGCAATATATGAAAATGGATGGATCGACGCCAGCTCTCTCTGTATCGTGCCGCGAAACTTCAATAACAGAAGAATGTTTTGTATATGCATCTCTTCCATAGGATAAGGAAAATAATAAATAGAATTATATCTATATTAACAAATATTGAATAAGAATATATTGTAAAAGTCTGCTGTCTTGCTCTTTTTCCTTCTTCTTTTAAAATTCTTCCTCGACACCCTTTTCTTTTGTTGCGTCGAACACTCGAGTAGAAATTTATAGTTCATAGCTTATGGTAACAACCAACGTCTGCTGACCACATGTAAATCATAAAATGCTAGTCGAAACAAACCCCTATTGTTCTCGCAGTCCTCCGAGGCGTACGTGACATTTCTCTAATACTTCAGCTTACAACTTTTATTTTCTTTTAAACGTAAACGCAAAAAATTCAGAAATTCGAGACTCGAGTTTTTACGAACAGAAAGGCCCTAAAACTTTCCGAAGAAGGGATGAGAGAGAGACAGAGACTTCTAGGTTTAAGTGAGAGAGTGTGCGTGCAGCGAAAAAGAAAGAGCGAGAGCTAAGGAAACGAGACGATAGTAAAAGAGAGAGAGAGAGAGATCCACAAAGAATGCGAGCGGAAAAAGCAAACGAGTAATGGGGAAGTTTACCCAAATTTTTGGCCGCGTGGTGGTGCTACAGTCACTGTCTACTTTGAACGCAAAATTTGAATCATTTATTCGCCTTAAACTGATTTTCTAAAAAAATGGATTCAAACAAGTATGAGGGATGAAAAATAAACGAGTTAAAAGCAGAATTGAAAAGACGAGGTGCGAAATTGACAGGAAAAAAAAAGATTTGCAGGACAGGTAAGTTTATGTGCGAATTTAAGGTTATGTTGTTATGTTAGCACTTTGTCAGTTTTAAAATAACTAAGATATCGTCAAATAGTTAAATATACGAATTAGACTGATTAACAGTGCCCCTCAAAATAAATTATCCATATAATTATATATGTACATAGTAAAATAATTGTAAAAATGATGTACCAGTGAAATACATAACGCAAAACTGCATTTCTTCAGCTGTAAATTGTTGCTAATATTTTTCAGACTTATTTACTATGATCGAAACAATAATTTTTATAATTCTGATGGAGAATCAGCATCTGGCGTGGTTGATAATTGTTTTCCAACACCAGCGTCCAATCTTTTTAAAGATATCAACAGCGACACTGTTCTGCCGCCACTGAGCAAACAGCATATATTCTGATGTACCTTGAAAGGTAATAATTTTCATATAAGAAATATTTGTCGTTTTATAGTCTTCTGCCTTGAAATGTGCTGAACATAACCTGGATGATTTCGTTGATGTAAAATTATTTTCATTAACTCTACTTATTATTATGCTATCCCATTTTTTTTTGCGAGGTGTGTCTTTCGGAAAAATATGAACAGCTGTAGCCGAGCAAAATATCACGCTACATTTAACCATTTTTCACTCTTTTTCAGAACCGAACAAGAACACGTTGTAAACAGTAAACCTGTAAACATATTATGCCTGATGCACTGACTGAACTTTTAAGGTTATGGCAGTAGCCATGATGTAAGCAGGAGCTGTAGCAAAATGAACAGGATGTATTTACAATAACAAAAAATGTATAATTTTCATATAGCAGCATGTATTCTGTGAGATTTTATTTAAAACTTGCGTGTGTTAAGACATGACTATAAAAAAAAAAACACATTTCATTTCATATTCTTAAAATTCGCGGCATTACAGACAGTGACATCAGCGCTGCCTATATAACGGCGGGTAAACTTCCCCATTGGGAAAGCGAGAGGAGTGGAAGCAGAGAGAGAGGAGAGAGAGAGAAAAAGAGAGAGAGGAGAGAGTGAGAGAGAGAGAAGGAGTGATCGGATGCAGAACATCAGCCATCAAGGATGGGGGGGGGGGGGGCTGAAATGCTGGGCCGCGGTCCGAATTGCGCTCACAGCGCGCTTAGAGTGCCAACGCGCGTGCTTCAGCATAGGCCTTAAGCTCTGTAAGCGCAATTCGGACCGCGGCCCTGCTCTCGAGACCACGCCAAAAACCAATGCCAAAAAGCAGTCTTGGGCCGGTATTCATAGTCGAGTCTTATTTCTAAGACGGTCTTAAGTCGTCGTTCAGGACGACTTGATTGGTCGTTGGCCGTCTTAAGACCGTCTTAAGAAATAAGACTCGACTATGAATACCGCCCTTGTTCTTGACTCTCGAAATACAAGTTCACGCTCCGAAATCTCTCTCTCCTCTTGATTTATATACAATTGTAAGCGATAGCAAATTCTTAAGTTTTTCAAATAAATAGTATCCATCTATATGTATTCCACATTCAATTTTAAATCACGTTATTTTTATTTTCATTCAACTTCAAACCCGACGATCCTTTCCCGCGGTCTCAGGTTGCGAATTTCTATTCGCCGCGGCAACACCGAATCAGATTCCCACAAAAACATGCATTTTCATTTCTCAAGAATTGCGTTGCGTTCCCCACAGAGGGACGTAACATCCGTGTAATGGATCCACCTAAAATCACCTATAGACTACGACTACGTTTCCATCGAGGGTTAGAATGGGGTCAGAGTCGGGTTAGGGTTGAGTTCGTGTGCGCGGTTTAGCGATGGAAACGCCTCGGGTCTATCCAAACTCTACCCAATAAAAATTTAGGGTAGGGTCGAAATAGACTCCGGTGGAAACGGTTAGAGTCGAGTTGAATTAATTCAGCACTACCAACTTGATAACGTCGAATCTTTGCGCTGCTCTCCGACGCCGCTTCTTAAAAATTTCAAACAGTTTATGCATATTAGTAACATGTTGATTGATAAGTATTAATCTCGGATCCATGATTTATTTCCGCTATTTTTTTGGGATTCGGTAAACTGTTTGTTATGAATACCATAACCTAGCAATCATAACGTGCTGTTTGAAAACAGTTGGTAACAGTCAACTCCGCTCTAACCCTACTCTGGCTCTGTACCGGTGGAAACAAGCGGGATCAGATCGACAAGACTGGACCCTAACCCGACTCTGACTCAATTCTGACCCTCGATGGAAACGTAGACTACGTTTCCACAGTGCCGGCGTTAGGGGGGGGCGTGATGGGGCGACGGCCCGGGGCGCTAAGTTTGGGGGGGTGCCGAGGTCGGGTCTCCTGCTGATGCGTACGCGTGGTATGATGGTGGGGGACGCTTGAAGTCTCCCCGATCAGGCCCGTAGCACGGAGTGCCGATGCGCAGATACAGCATGGGCGGGCATACGCTACCTCGATTTAACAAGGTGCGATGTGGAGCCGGTCCCGCCACTGGCCGTTAAATCGAGGTTCTAGTGTAATAGTCGGCGCATGTAAACGTGAGCGCTCAAAGCGCGTAAGCGCCCAAGACGAATGCAGCGTGTGCTCTATACGCTCTGTACTCTACGCATATCGAGTACGTTTACACCACGCTCTAAATCCGGTGTTACGAAAACCGGTTTAGTTAAACCAGGCGTTTACACGGTACCTAACACCCGCTTTACGTCGTAAAGCGGGTGTTAGGACCCGTTTACACGCACTTCAACGCCTGATTTAACAACGCCGGTTTTCGTAACACCGGAATAAGAGCGTCGTGTAAACGTACTCATAGTCTTATTGGCTCTGTAATATCGTTCTTCAAATATCCCAAATCCTTTATTCCTATTTTTTGTATTTAAAAATACTTCTCAATTTTTCTTTTAAATATATTTTTTTTCACGATTGTGAATTTTTCTAGTTTTTTTACTGCTTTTTTAAGAAGTACTATTAATAGGTTAACTACAATTGCAGGACTGCGTTCCGGATTTTTGCAACTATTCCGGTTACAGTTGCAAGTGGAGAACGCAGTTTTTCAAAATTAAAACTAATAAAAACGTATCTCCGATCAACAAAATCTCTCAATCGAGACGCTCTAATCTGGCTACTCTTTCGATTGAAAATGAAATCGCTGGACAATTAGATTTTTCTAATTTATTTCGTATATTTGCTGACAAAAAGGCCCGAAAAGTGAAATTTTACTGAAGAAAATTATTAAAAAAAACAATTTAAGAAAATTATTCAAAAATCAACAAAAGATTCAATCAAAATAAAAAGTAATAAAAAATATAAAATATGCATGAAATTAAAAAAAAAACCAAAAAAATGTTTAATTACAAAAAAATAAAAAATACAAAAAAATCAAAAAATTAAAAATTTAAAAAAATTGAAAAATATAAATGTAAGAAAAATTTTTAAATTTAAAATATAAAAAAAATTAAAAAAAAAGAGGAGCTACAAAAATTTCTACGTCCACGTCGTTGCTCTGGGTAACGCTAAAGAAAAGATGAAATTCTTAATATACGTTCACATTGGTTCAGTAAAAAACCAACACTCGATAATGATTTCCTTAAGTGGGCGCCACAATATCCTTGCCCGGGGCGTCAGTGGCCCCAACGCCGGCGCTGCGTTTCCATCGAGGGTCAGATTTGGGTCAGAGTCGGTTAGGCTCGAGTTTTGTCGATCTGATCCCGCTTGTTTCCACCGGTACAGAGACTACGTTTCCATCGAGGGTTAGAATGGGGTCAGAGTCGGGTTAGGGTTGAGTTCGTGTGCGCGGTTTAGCGATGGAAACGCCTCGGGTCTATCCAAACTCTACCCAATAAAAATTTAGGGTAGGGTCGAAATAGACTCCGGTGGAAACGGTTAGAGTCGAGTTGAATTAATTCAGCACTACCAACTTGATAACGTCGAATCTTTGCGCTGCTCTCCGACGCCGCTCCTTAAAAATTTCAAACAGTTTATGACCCGCGTGAACTTGGCCGAGCGATATTAATATATTGATATTTTTTTTCGGCAAATCGTTTGTCGGTCGCTTGTCGGTGATTGTCGGATTAATTAGAACGTTTGTCGGATTTTCGTTTTTGAGATATAACGAAAAAAAAAATTGTGTGTGAAGTTGGCCGATTTTCTTTAAATTTCAACCATTATTACTTTTTTATGGCTCATTTGAAGCGCAATCAATTGTCGGTCACGAATATCATAATTATAACGTTTGTCGGAGCTTTTGTATCCTTGAAAAAAATAAATAAATATTCATTGACGTGACCGGGTAAGATGACATCATATGGCTATAGCTATAGGTCATAGGCCCCGCCCCTTCTGCGCAAACACGTGTCCCGCGTGGCCATCGTCGTCGCTCGTCGCGCAGCCGCAGTCCGCTCCGCAGTCGCCGACGACGGGACGACGGTCGCTGGCACGGTCGCCGGACTAGATTTAACCTATAAAACTGTAATAATTCGCAGACTTAAACGAAAAACCGACGGCCCTATCATTATAACCGGAAAAAAAGATGATCGTATGTGGACAATTTGAATAATTCTCAGAATCCCGATAAGACTTTAGAAAAATGATTTATCAATGTGCGTACATTTTTTGTGTCGTGTTGACAATATCGTCAAAGTGAGCAAAGTTACAGTTTGAAGAGTTTTTACATAATTACGGGTCTGGTTCTTCATCTCTAACCACTCTCGACGAAGGCTCAATGTGGTATCGCTGCGATGCTATATATCACAATGAACTGTCATTGAGAGTGATTCGAGCTGGAGAACCCAGATGGGCTTTCTCAATGGGCACAAGATTTTATAGAACGAAAGAGTCATGCTTAAGAACAATTATGTATAAGGTTCTAGTTGATAAACTACATTCATGAAGAAATCTTGTGCTCTGGACTTTCATGCCTTTCTACAGATAGCACTGATGTGTCTCTTGTTTTCTATGTGTTCTCACAGGTAAAGGTGAGGATAGTTTGGACGGCGATTCAAAAGCGTGACAGTGGAATGGATTATGAAGCGACGCAAGGGTGAGGGAAGAGGAGATCGAAGAAAGCCAGTCACCAAGAAGTACATATCGGATGATGATGATCCTGGATGATAGTTGAGAATGAAGGTGGGTTATAACGTTGATTAATTTATTTATACAGAATTGAATTTTTCTCTTGTGGCTCGTTTGGGCAAAGAATCTTCACCAACGACGAAATTGTCAAAAATTCTTTCATGATGAATCGGGAATCGGCCCACAATTTGACCTTGAAATTTGTTATAATCAACGAAAATATTCTTGAATTTTGTTTCCAATTCCTAGAAAAAGTCCCCCCCCCCATTAATTAGCATTCGTTATCTCTGGTTCTTTTCACCCTAGAATTACCAGCTAAAATTTTCGTGGTGAAATATTATAGCCGATCTTCGAAAATACGTACATTTTTCTCTTGCGGTATTGGAAGTGTCAGGTTTGAATTTTATCTATTGGCTGTATACTTACAAACTTGTTAGGCTGTACTCACAAAACTAATTAATCAATGACCTTGAAAATTTAGAAGTGTTTCATGTAAAACAAAAAATCCTGAGTGATAAGTATCCCAGAATGGAACCGTTGATTTCAAAGGAGGGTCTTTTAAAAATGTATCATTTCTAAATGAATCATTTTGCATTTAGAATGCAAAAAATTTAGCTCTGTATATTAGGAACACTTTTATGATCGATCCATCATAATCGCTGTATCGGAGTATTTTTTTGTCTTCCATAACATGAATATTTTTTTTTCTTTGCAGCCGGAGATGCAATTCGACGGGGCAGCCACTCTCGTCTAAATAGATGTTTGCAAAAAGTGATGTAATTTTGCATTTGCACGGAGCAGGAATACGATTTTTTTAAAAGCGTTCTTCATTCTCGCTAGAAGGCAAGGATGCTCATTGCTTGCGAAAAAGCACCAGGCCAGAGGAAAACTTTTTCGATTTTTTCATCCTACTCTCCGCTTTTGAATCGATGGAATTAATCGTTTGTTGAATGTAAAACTGAGTGGAAAATAATAAAACAAGACACACAAAAATAATGGAAATAGATTATTTATATTATTATTATTATTATAACGTAGCATCATTGATATTTCTACATAATCGTAAAAATGTTATTATTGTACACGGCTTCGGGACGGTAGGTGATTTTTTATATTTTTTTCTTTTCAATTCAGTCCATTCATCTTGAGTCACTGCCCAAAAACCAAACTGAAAGCACCAAGGCCACCAACATTTCCTTCAACCAAAAATTCGTCTGGCGAACGATCCCATCGCACATCTCCACCTTGTCGTTATAAACTTTTTTTTCTTTTTTTCTCCTCGATAATTTTATTTTTCCATACAAGCGAGGTATATACGCCTTTTTCACGATACAGCCGATGGTCTTTCACCATATTTTTGTACAAATTGTCAACGTGCTTTAGAAATTTTTAGAAGTCGTATATATATATATATATATATAAATCTATTTCGTTATTTTAGAGAGAATTATAGTAATCGTATACACGTATATATATATATATATATATGTGTGTGTGTGTGTGTATAAAAAACTTTTTTTATGTTATAAATGATGGCAATAAAATCATATGTACATGCAGAGAATCTAAGAAACAGGGCGAGAGAGCGAAAGAGATATATAAAGAAAAATTGACCAGTATAGCAACGAGAATCGTGAGACGAAAAAAAAAATCATAAATCAATCTTATAAAGTTAATTTTAAGATTCGAGGTACACATGAAACACATACACACAAGCACAATATTACATCATCCCTGACGTGTGAATGAGAAACTTTATTAATCATAGGATTCTCTCATTTTTTTTTTTCTTATTGTGTAAGAACAATTGCAACAGTTTCAGATGTTCGAAAAAATAAAACAGCACGTGCACTTTGGACAATAAAATTTTCTCTATCAAAATTATATCATCTTTAAATTTCGTTATTCTCTGTGATAATAAAAACAAAAACCGTTCCCTATCACACGAGGCCATATTCGTCGATTTGTCCTAATGAAAATTCATACTTCTACATTTTTGTATGTGGAAGAAAAAATGTATATGATGCGAATATCTTGCCGAGAAAGTGGAAAATCAAAATCAAGAAAAAAATACGAGATTTTGTTGTCTCGAGCGCATGCGATAACGTGCCGATATATATATATATGTTCAAATAAATTGCAAGCTGTCTCGCCCAAATTGCTAATTATTGCTAGCTTAAAAAGAAGAGTAGGGGACAGGCCCAAACTATACCGTAAATAAATGATCAAATCAGTAATATAGTGATTGGTCCTTATTCTAGGATAGTTGATGAGATTTCATGAATTTTTTAGAGCACTTTTTAAAGCGCCAGGCACAAGTGAACCCCCGTTACCATTTAAGGTTAAATTTATGCCCTTTTTCAGTTTTTCTCCATTTTTTGTCTCCAATTGTCTCTAACATTCTCACTATAATTTCACACGTTTCTTACACGCTCACATACTCGCGAATTTATACATCACAACTCACTCACCTCATTCGAGGGTCTGGAAAACAAAATTTGCTAATTGAATAATTGGCGAAAAGTTTTTCTCATTCATTTTTTGTTAAAATTCCGGCAGTCATTATTATCATAAAAATGAAAAAATGAGACCGAAAAAAAATTTCTCGAATAAATTTTATTTTTAGGAAAATTGTTTATGTCTCGTTATTTTATATTTAAGGAGGTTCTTAACACATAATTGGGTGCGGCAAGGGGAACGTATAGCGTGGCGCGATGAGCGACGTGCGGGGCCCGTTCGGCATTTGTTATTCACGCTTAATTCTGTTTACAAGAGTACATTTCACAATCGGCACTATCCGTTTAATTAAGCGGTTTTTCGGGGAAATTTTACCGTTATTTCACTCCTAAAATAATCTCTCCAATCATATAGCTTCGAATACTTCTCCCATAAGAGCCGATATATAAACGGCATATTTAATGTTTTTTTTTCTCCTTAACTACGGGGTCAAAAAATCTGAAATAATTACGGTGTATTCCTTGAACCAGCACAAACCTGCCCTCAAATTTTAGAATCATTCTTACCGTTTTTTCTGGGTTAAGAATCTCGTCCTTAAGAAATTTATACGAATTCGTCTTTTTTCTCTTTCCCGAATTTCTTTCGAAATTCGGGAGAACTTCAATTTCTTTCGAATTCGGGGAAATTCAGTGCAACGAGGTTCCACTGTAATGAATATTACACGAAACTGAGGAGAAATAAGTAGAAAAAAAGCTCGTACGATTTTCAAAACCTTTAGACAGGATGAAAAAATTAATACGAAACTCTTTAAAACTTTTGCGTTATATAAATTAAAAAATAGAAAAAAAATTTATAAACTCATTGTCGTGATTGTTGATTCAATTACCGTTCAAATTAAGATTTTTTTTAAAATTAATAATTAAACTCGGTGAACGATTTATAATTTACAACGAATATTACACGAAAATTAAGGAGAGTTGAAAGAAAGATCGTAAAATTTTCAAAAATTAGAAACAGGATTTAAAAAAAAATAAATTCACATCCATTGACAACTTGGGTTAAATAAATTGAAAAATAATTTTTATTCACGGGATCGCATATACACGATTCCGAGAAAAGCGTGCCGAGTTCCGACTACGTCTCCTCACTCTTGCAATGCCCCACGAGAACCACCAACTTGCGCCTCCGGGAACACGCGATACCCTTTCCATCCATATATACATTGTTAGTTTGTATAAGTATTTGGTTAACGAAAAAGTGATTTTTTGAGAAAATTACGAGTCGTCTACATAATCGAAAACAGGTGTGAGGAGTATTATAAGAAGAGTATGTGCCGTAATTTATCAAATTATTTTCCGAATGCTACACTGTTGTTGTTATAGCAATTTGTTGAATCTCGACGTTTTAGATTATTCGAAAAACGTCGTGCCTCGAATTTATGTTTGAATTTTATTTCCTTTGTCCTCAGAGAAAAAATATTGATACACAACTCTTGACCACTTGCGTTACATAAATTAAAAAATACAAAAAAATTAGGAGAAGTGCATGGTCGCGATTATTGATTAAATTACCGTTCGGTAAAAGATTTTTTTAAAATTAATAATTGGACCCGATAAACGATTAATGGCTTGTAACGAATATTACACGAAAATAAGGGAAAAAGAGTTGAAAAAAGCTCGTCAAATTTCCAAAAACTATAGACGGGAAAAAAATAAATACTCAACCCTTGACAAAGTGTATCACATAAATGAAAAATCAGAAAAAATGTATAAAAAATTCAGTGTCGTGATCGTTGATAAAATTACCCAGATAGACCACTGACGTCTAATATACGTATATTTTAGGTATATATGTATATGATATGTATACGTCTATGATAGACTTATATTATACGTATATTATACGTATATTGAGTGTATATTGTGGTGCTATTTAACTGATGTAGTGAAAGAATTTTATATACGTATATTTTACGTATATTATACAATAAGCATTTGACATCAAATTATATACATATATTATATGTATAAGGAACATCTACTTGGCGATAGAAACGAAGCCAACTGCATTGCTGTCAAAATCACGTATTATATACGTATATTGGACGTGTGTTTTTCAACAATATCTCCGTAGAATTTTATACATCTCATATACGTATAATATTCGTTCATTATCTTTCGGTTGTAATTCCCGGATCTGAAGCATATATATATATATATAATGTACATACGTACATTGAATATTTATATATATTTATATATAATTATAGCTTCAGATCCGGGAATTACAACCAAAAGATAATGAACGAATATTATACGTATATGAGATGTAAAAAATTCCACGGAGATATTGTTGAAAAACACACGTCTAATATACGAATATAATACGTGATTTTGACAGCAATGCAGTTGGCTTCGTTTCTATCGTCAAGTAGATGTTCCTTATACATATAATATATGTATATAATTTGATGTCAAATGCTTATTGTATAATATACGTAAAATATACGTATATCACGTATACATATCATATACATGTATATTTGTAATATATGTATATTAGACGTCAGTGATATATATGAGATATATATAAGTGGATGGATAAATTCTTACAATTAAAATATATTTTATAACACTTTATTTACATTATATGATGTATACTATATAAATACATTATAACACAAAGATCGCGCGCAATAAGTTTTGCGCGCGATCCGAATTGAGATCATGAACCTATATATATATATATATAGTATATATATGGACTCCGTCTACCGTCCTAAACGTGATGGCAGCAGAACTGAGTGAGACAGAAAATAGAGGGGCTATGTTCTATCTCTCTTTGCGAAGACTATAGTTAGAGTGAATCAGACAAGTTATGGAATTTTTAGAATTTTGGATCCGCCATATTGGATTCACCACGTTCAATTTTGTAATTTCTTTAAAAACTGACATGGTTATACTAAAAACAGGTTGAAGACGCGACCACCACCATCCCTTGAGTAGCTCCTAACATACAACTGATCAAGTGTTCTCTGGCGTGTCAAATACATGATATGAATTACCACAGTACATAAACAGTCGATAGCGTAGTGGGTAGCGTGTTAGAAAGATAGGTAGGATAAGTAGGTAGGTCGCAGGTTCGAGTCCCCGTCAAAGCAGAATAAAATTCTATCGAGAAATCCATGTAGAATTTATTTTTTTTTTCAGTGTAACTCTTCTATGACCTATAACAACGACAAAATGCGTATGGAACCGCCAGTAATGTTTTTCGTTGTTGTTTATGTTTTTTAAAAATATTATTGTGCTGTGCGTAGATTTGATGTATTTTCGACGTCTTATATACGTCATTTTTTATGTATATTCGACGTCTTATATACGTCAAATATACAGATATTAGCCGGACATTTAGCTCTTCAGTATACGTACTAAATACGTCTTACAGACGTCGATGGCGACGTCGTATATACGTATATTAGACGTCGTCAGTGTTCTATCTGGGTACTACTTAGCTCGACATTTTTTAAAAAATAATTATACTAGATTTATACAAGATTATCGTAGATTATACTAGATTTATAGGTTACAATGAATATTACACAAAATTGAGGGGGAAAATGAGAAAGAAAAATTCTCGTTAAATTTTCTAAAACTATAGACAGGATAAAAAAATTCAGACACAACTCTTGACAATTTACGTCACAAAAATTGAAAAATCGAAAAAAAATTTGGAAGAAGTTTATTGTCGTCATTGTTGATTAAATTACCACTGAGCTCAAGATTGTTTTAAAATTAATAATTGTACTAGATAAACGACTATAGCTTATAATAAATATCACACGAAAGTTAGGAAAATAAGTGGAAAAAAATTCTCTCAAAATTAAAAAAAACTATAGACAGGCTAAAATAAAGTATAAGTACAGCACATCCCTTGACAACTTGAGTTATATATAAATTGAAAAATACAAAAAAATGTACGAGAACCTCATTGTTGTGATTGTTGATCGAATTACTCAAGATTTTTTTCAGCTCAAGATTTGTTTAGCTCAAGATTTTTTTTTTTAATTAATATAATTGTACTATATAAACGATTGAGAACTTATAATGAATATCACACGAAATTTGAAGGAAATAAGTTGAAGAAAAATGCTCGTGAAATTTTCAAAAACTAATATAGACAGGATGAAACAAAACGATGCAGCTTTTTTTCGTAAAATTTTCACTGCATTGTCAGGATAAAAAAATCGATAAATCTTTTTATTCCGGGATCATATATACATACACGATTCCGAGAAAAGCGTGCCGAGTTCCGAGTCCTACGTCTCTCCCACTCTTACAATGCCACGCGAGAACCGCCAACTTGCGCCTCCGGGAACACACGATACCCTTTCCATCCATACATTTTTAGTTTATATATTTGGTTTACGTAAAAGTGATTTTTTGAGAAAATTACGAGTCGTCGACATAATCAAAAACAGGTGTGAGGAGTATTATAAGAAGAGTATGTGCCGTAATTTATCAAATTATTTTCCGAATGCTACACTGTTGTTATAGCAATTTGTTGAATCTCGACGTTTTAGATTATTCGAAAAACGTCGTACCTCGAATTTATGTTTAAATTTTATTTCCTTTGTCCTCAGAAAAAAAATATTGATACACAACTCTTGACCACTTGCGTTACATAAATTAAAAAATACAAAAAAATTAGGAGAAGTGCGTAGTCGTGATTATTGATTAAATTACCGTTCGGTAAAAGATTTTTTTGAATTAATAATTGGACCCGGTAAACGATTAATAGCTTGTAACGAATATTACATGAAAATTAGGGAAGAAGCGTTAGGGAAAAAAAATAGTGAGTGGAATTTCGATTGGCCCTTTCGTAGAAAAAAAAAAGAAAATCGAAAAATTTCCCCGAAAACTGTCTGCTTTTCTCCAATGACAGCATATATTTTTTCAAAAAGGGGGAAAAAAAGAAAAAATATTTTTTTTTTAATCGTTAAAATCCGATCAGCCGTTACGAAGTTATGATTTTTACAAAATTGAGAATTTATTATTCATTATCTCGAGAACCAACAATAATGGGGGGGGGGGGGGGGGGATGATATTTTGGTAAAATGTCATGGATATATTGTACTTTGAAATGCCTATACTGAATTATTTTTTTCGAGACAAAAAAAAACGGGATGGCTGATGAGTTGACGTGGAATATGCGACACGTCAACTTAGCCACGTCAACTCAGCCACCCCGTTTTTTTTGTATTGAAAAAATTATTTAGTATGGGCAATTCAGTGCAATGTATCCATGACATTTTACCAAAATTCCCCCCCCCCCCCCCCTCACTATCATTGGTTCTCGAGGTAATGATTAATGAATTCTTAATTTTGTAAAAATCATACTTTCGTAACGGCTGGTCGGATTTTAACGATTAAAAACGAATCTTTTTTATTCTTTTCCCCTTTTTCGAAAAAAATATGCCGTCATTGGAGAAAAGCTCATTAGACAGTTTTCGGGGAAATTTTTCGATTTTCTTTTTTTTTTTCTACGAAAGGGCCAATCGGAATTCCACTCACTATTTTTTTTCTTATAGAGGGGGGTAATACGCAACTCCGCAGAATTTTTTCAAAATGGAACAGGGCATCAGTGAAGAGGGAAAAATTGTTTTTTTGTTAATTTACCCCGAAAACTGTCTAATGAGCTTTCATCCGATGATGACATATTTTTTTTCGAAAAGGGCAAAAAAAATTAAAAAGATTTTTTTTAAAATCGTTTAAATCCGATCAGTAGTTGCGAAGTTATGATTTTTACAAAATTGAGAATTCGCTAATCATTATCTCGAGAACCAACAATAGTGGGGGGATGAAATTTTGGTAAAATGTGGTGGATATATTGTCCTTTGAAATACCCATACTGAATAATTTTTTTGAGACAATAAAAAAACGGGGTGGCTGAGTTGACGTGGAATGCGACATTTATATATAAAGTGTAGAAGATGTATAAAATGTATAAGGATGTGCTGTTAAATGTATGGTGAAAAAATCCGAGATAACAAATGCTAATTAATTGGGGGTTAATTAATTCCGGTTATAATGATAGGGCCGTCGGTTTTTCGTCTGCGAATTATTACAGGTAATACAGGTATACAGGTTAAATCTAGTCCGACGAACGTCGGCGACTGCGGAGCGGACTGCGCACTGCGCGTGCGCGACGAGCGACGACGATGGCCACGCGGGACACGTGTTTGCGCAGAAGGGGCGGGGTACCCCTCCGATGACCTATAGCTATAGCCATATGATGTCATCTTACCCGGTCACGTCAATGAATATTTATTTTTTTTTTTCAAGGATACAAAAGCTCCGACAAACGTTATAATTATGATATTCGTGACCGACAATTGATTGCGCTTCAAATGAGCCATAAAAAAGTAATAATGGTTGAAATTTAAAGAAAATCGGCCAACTTCACACACAATTTTTTTTTTCGTTATATCTCAAAAACGAAAATCCGACAAACGTTCTAATTAATCCGACAATCACCGACAAGCGACCGACAAACGATTTGCCGAAAAAAAATATCAATATATTAATATCGCTCGGCCAAGTTCACGCGGGTCAGTTTATGCATATTAGTAACATATTGATTGATAAGTATTAATCTCGGATCCATGATTTATTTCCGCTATTTTTTTGGGATTCGGTAAACTGTTTGTTATGAATACCATAACCTAGCAATCATAACGTGCTGTTTGAAAACAGTTGGTAACAGTCAACTCCGCTCTAACCCTACTCTGGCTCTGTACCGGTGGAAACAAGCGGGATCAGATCGACAAAACTCGACCCTAACCCGACTCTGACCCAAATCTGACCCTCGATGGAAACGTAGTCAGAGCCAGAGTAGGGTTAGAGCGGAGTTGACTGTTACCAACTGTTTTCAAACAGCACGTTATGATTGCTAGGTTATGGTATTCATAACAAACAGTTTACCGAATCCCAAAAAAATAGCGGAAATAAATCATGGATCCGAGATTAATACTTATCAATCAATATGTTACTAATATGCATAAACTGTTTGAAATTTTTAAGGAGCGGCGTCGGAGAGCGCAGCGCAAAGATTCGACGTTATCAAGTTGGTAGTGCTGAATTAATTCAACTCGACTCTAACCGTTTCCACCGGAGTCTATTTCGACCCTACCCTAAATTTTTCTTGGGTAGAGTTTGGATAGACCCGAGGCGTTTCCATCGCTAAGCCGCGCACACGAACTCAACCCTAACCCGACTCTGACCCCATTCTAACCCTCGATGGAAACGTAGTGATAGAGGGCAAGATTCGGGAATTCGTAAAAGCGTGGAAATTTCAAACGTCAATGATAAAGATAATTAAAATTCGTTGCACGATAAAATTAATATGGTATTTTAAGAAAACTGAGAGAATTGAGATACTTTACGTGTGGTGACAAATAAATTGAGAATATATACATAAGAACGATACATACCATGGATATTTTGATACCTATTTTACGTTAAGAAATAAACAATTCAAACATAAATACTTTAAGTCGCACGTGCAGCTGCAACATTCGGGGCTTGGTGAATAGAACCCCATTGTTCTTAGTCGCTCTAGCTAAAATAACATTCAACGATAAACAGTCGACAAATATCGACTTCGTCTAGATTTTGTAAACGGTTTTGGGTTGCAAGTATTTACATTGGTTGATTCGGGGAACAGAGAACTCATAAAAGACTTTATCGCTGAGATGCATGATCTCGACCGTCTCTAACAACACACGTTCCTTGTTCTCGTCGATTGAAAGGGGTGGGGGGCTTGCAGCCTCGCGATTAAGATCGGGATTGGTCGATACAAAAGATCGAAGAGAGCATGCGCTGGACCTCTGCGGAATCTTCGGTGACTTCTCCAAAAAAACGAGAAAAAGGGCAGGGAGAGAGATTATACCGAGCTCGAATGATCAACGTCTCTGTTATAAAAATTATAAAGTATTTTTCCAACTCATGAATTATTGAATAAATTTATATCAATTGGTGCACCATAAACTTGCTCTTCATTTATTTATTTGACGATAATTATTCACAAGGTGAATTCCAATTCTTTAAATACCAAAAAGAACTCACTCTTCTGTGCGAATAAAAGCGAAACATTTCAGCGGATGAAATTGATTGGCGCAAACCGCGAACTCTGCGTTACCGACGCGAGTGAAGCGTAAGGGTGACTCCCCACGGAGCGTAACTTGCGTACGCGTAAGATGATTCGACCAATCAGGACGTCGAAGCGAATAACGGATCCCTAGATGGGACGTCCTGATTGGTCGAATCATCTTACGCGTACGCAAGCGTACGCAAGTTACGCTCCGTGAGGAGTCACCCTAACATCCGTGTAACGAATGCAGCATCATTGGGTGTGTTTAGCCGAACTAAACGTTGAGCAGAAAGGCTCACCACAAATGGCGGCTTGTAATCATTGACTACGTTTCCATCGAGGGTTAGAATCGGGTCAGAGTCGGGTTTCGCGTGCGTGGTTTAGCGATGGAAACGCCTTGGGTCTACCCAAACTCTACCAAAAAAAAATTTAGGGTAGGGTCTAAACAGACTCCGGTGGTGACTCTGACCCGATTCTGACCCTCGATGGAAACGTAGTCACTGATTACTGTAGTTGGGTTAGGTTAGGTTGTGTCAATCTGACGTACCGAGGATGCTTTCCAATTGGAGCATAGTGCGACACAGTGTCGACATTTCTGATGGAATCGGCTTATCCGAGCAAAGGAATACACTAGAAATGTCGACATTGTGTCGCTCTGTGCTCTAATTGGAAAGCACGGCGAATGACCAATATGGCGTCACACTTTTTCCGACCAATCGCAATGCACCTCAACATAAACGTGTCCGGCCCGAAAATGTTCACACTCAACACTTCTCAACGTTTAGTTCGGCTAAACACACCCATTGTTGCATTGCCCACGTAAGATAACAGATGTCGCGAGTAAACCTTTCGCGGTTATTTTTGATTGCGTAATTATAATAATCATCTTTTATGTACAATTGGCAATTAGATCTATCTTTCTACATCGTTCTTCTATTGCAGTTGATATTTTATTCATGGTAGGGTAAAATGCTGAGAGGATCGGGATTTTCGGTGTGGTGACTGAAGCGTTTATATATAAAAAGCCATAAAATGCGAAAAACCTCGAGGGTTCCAATATACCTGACGGTTCAATAAAAAACTCGGTTTCTTTGTTAGAAGTAATAATTTCATGTCCCCGAAGATGACTCATTCTCAGCACAAAAGAGGCCTAAAGAAGAACAGGAGGCCTACGCGCGGAAATTCCATAGGGGAGGTTGTCTGTCCTCCTCTGGAATTTCCCATAAGTTTGTACACCCCTGAGAACTTCGAGATCTTGACCAAAAGGGAGGAGGAACCGACGCGCAACCGGGATCGGTGATTGGACGGCGCAGCCATGGAGGAGGATACGGCGCGAACTATTTAAGCCTCGCAACACCTCAGCGGCAGAATCGAACGCAGATCAACGAAGACCTCTTAAATATATACATCATTGCAATTCGCGTTACCAAATAAATAAATACATTTGCTCTCTTGAAAATCTCAGTCTTTATTTCTACTATATTTTATCGGTCCATTTATACATATAGCACTGCCTGCACTAAACCGGCGAGGTGAGGTCCAGCTCTTTGTCAGCGAGAACCCACCTTATCACGGACATCGCTGGAAATTTCCAATTATCCGTCGGTAACATAGTAAAAGCGTTACATCCGCCCAGAAGTGGCGCCACCAAGCGATGCGATTATCAGATCGTTCCTCGCTTTTTCCGACCACTTCTCTAACATTGCGTTCGGGCTCCTATACTTTAGCTCTAGTCTCCATGACGAAAAGCATAGAAACTCTGAACTCTGAACTCTGACTTCATTGGCTAAATAGGTATACAATATACACGGTAGATCATTGTTCAACAATTTCAATAGCTTATTAATTTCTTTATCGATAAAAAATCTTACGATATTATCGTACTCTTGATAAAGGTACAATTTTTATCAAACTGTAATTACCATTTATACACAAGAAAAGTATAACCTCTGTGCTTTCGTTAACACCATATCCGGTTATAGTTAACCCCTTTACCAAAAAGTCTGGCGGTGCAAGTAGAATATACTTATTCGATGTAATTGAGGCACGTGATAGCCGAAAATAAAGATATATATATCGAAAAAATTGTCGTTTGACATGGTTGTATTTACGTGCAACAATTGCGGGGAATCTCTGCAAAAGCCGAAGGTAGCCAAGCACTATCAGTTTCAATGCAGAACTTCCGAGAATTTGACCTGCGTTGATTGTCACAAGGACTTTTAGTGAGTTATTTATCATCGTTCGTCTGTATCTTATTTAATAATCATTTCATCTTCAAATCTAAATGATTTTTTTTTTTCATTATTCCAGCCAACAAGAGTACGTCGCTCATACAAAATGTGTGACCGAGTCTCAGAGATACGGTGGACAAGACTATGTCGCGAGACCGGGACAGAACAAGGGCGAGAGGAAGCAGCAGGAATGGATAAATGTGGTGAAAAATGTCATTGAAACAGCAAAAAATTTGACGAACGAAGAGCGAAATGTTCTTAACATTTTATCCAGACACGAAAACATACCGAGGAAGAAGGCCAAATTTTTAAACTTCATACGCAGTGTTATGGGCAATAGGCTGAATATGTCTGTCATAGATAGTGTTTGGAGCAAAATGGAAACAGCCTTCAAAGAAGCCGTGGAATCGTCCAAGTCTCAGAATGAAGCCAGCAACGGTAATTATTTTATACCATCTCTAACTCACATCATTGATATCTATATTTACATGGCATTGAATTTTTGAATGTTGACATATTTTTGCATTTTCACATGGTAATGTAGTGAATTAAATAATTATATGATTATTATTTTTATCGTTATTGAGGTAATAGAGAACTTGCATTGTTTTCAATTTTTAAATTATTTAAAAGATAATTATTTAAAAAAAGGTTTTTTCAGTTACTCATCATTATTTAATGAATTATTCAGTGACATTAATCTATTATCGGCTTACGTTTCTTAACGTCCATTGTACTTATTTGCAACAAGTCGAATGGATTCTTGCTGGGTTTTTCGACTCTGAAGTTGGACATCTTAGTAAAAATGTGATTATAACGAAAATTTAAGAACTCAAACTTGTGCGTAAAGATAAACAATTTATTGATTTTAGTTTGCAAAAAAAATGTATTGGATTTGAAAATTCATACTGATTGTACATAACGAGACACCACATGACTTATGATAATAGCTATTAAGCATTGATAAAAATAAAATTGATAAAATAATCAATTTTTCAATAATAAAAATATTCAACAATAAACATTTAAAAACCTATAAAATAAACCTATTCAAAAATAAACAATTTTTGAATAGTTATCATAAAATACAGTTTATTCAAAGTCAAAATCAAACTTTTTTACAATGTACAAATCTCGGCAAATAATTAACGGAGTTGCACAGTGACGTAAACGAATTTTTTTCTTGCCGAAAAAAAATGGGGAAATTTTTTTTTGCAAGTATATTCTAGACGAATTTTTAGGAACATAGGTAAATCGCCAAATGCCAATTAAAAATGGCAAATAATTTCTGGTAAGGAGGTAAAAAAATGCTTGCAACATAAATAACCACACGTTAATTATTGATAAGCTATATTGCATAAATAAAATGAAACTATTGAAAATAGAAGTTGTTCGAAGTTGTTCACTGTTCATAAATTAATGTTTTCTCTTTTATGCAAAGAAAAAGTGTTTTTGCTGTATGCAAGCTGAGAGAACATTTATGAAATCAATTTATTTTCTCATCAGGACTATGCCCAATAATTTTTTTTTTACTGCTGACACGCATCATTGTACCATTAATCCTACACAGCTATCGAACAATCAATGAAGGTTTGGAAAACCATTTTTTTCTAAATTGTGTGCTTATTTGAGTAAGCTCATTTGAGTATGAGATCCCCATGCTTTGGCTATCTTCAGGCCACTTAAAATACTGCAAGCGGAAATAAAAACTGTAAACAACACCATTTGGTGACCTTTGAATTTTCAGGAAAAAGCAAATTCAAGCCATATCCCCTTACTTATTAGGTAATGTGGACTGATTTTTCTATTTCATGAAATGTGAAGTGTCTTTGAAAACACTTGTTTCGAAAATTACAACTACCCTTCTCGCACCCATAATATGTAACATCATCTTAATATATTTATATTATCCTGGTTAACCTATCGATTCTTCAATCATATTTCTTGCATCACTCAGGCAAAAGTAAAGAAGATACGATAGAAGTGGCAAACGATTCAATCACCGTCGAGAATCAAGAGAACAGCATAACGGAGAATCAGAACAATGAAAATATATCCAGGGAAAATGGGAGATCAACGGTGAATGGTGTCGAAGTTGCCGGGATCGTTGCTGGAAAGAAAACAAAATCGAGAAAACGGGATTTGATGGAAATAAACGCGCAACCCGAAGCCGAGCCACCAAGCAAGAAGAATAAGAAAAAGACCATCAAACAAATTGTCGAAGATGCGTCAATTACAACGACGTGCCAAGACAATGATCAAGAAACCGGAAAATTCAATTGGAAAGCCACAATTTTGGAGATTGTTGGTTCAAGCGAGGAAATATCGGTGAAAAAATTGCGAAAAAAAGTTTCCAATCTTTACGTTAATCATTGCTCAAACTCTGTCACATTTGAAAAAGCCGCTTCGAGATTCGACAAGAAGCTCCCGAAAATAACGGAAGTTAGCGTCAACGACGACAAAGTTCGACTTTCTTAGATACAACGAATGGACAATATCTCAATTTTCAATTTTCCTTGTCAGTTAATCTCGAAAACGTGGATCCTCCCAAAAAATAACAAAATTTAGCGTCAACGACGATGAAGTTAGGACTTTCTCATATCAACGAATAAACAATATTACAATCTTGAATTTGTCATGTCATTCAATCACCAATAAGTACCCCGCGTGAAAGGCAAATCGTGGCTGGCGTGCATGCGCGATCGTTGCGACGAAGAGCTTGAATTCGATAGTAAGCGAATAGAGCGAAAAGGATGATTTTTAGTAGAGACAGAAGATAATTAATCCAACAAAGACTTGTTCATTGGTTTTAGAAGGTGATTGCACATTTCTATGAATTTAGCGTTCGCATTTATCATCTTCTGTCCAATTATACTCGAGGATATGTCAATGCATGAGTTCCAGAGGGAAAGAGATGTCATTGAGTTTAAGATCGGAGGATATGGAAAGGACGAAATATTGTCTTTGAATCTATCAAATTTCGGTATCTATCGTGCCTGAGTAGCAAAGAATCCAGAAATAGAAGTCAAGCTAGAAGAGGGTATCGAGACATTGAGAAGATTGAAAAAACGAATGTATCGTTTCAGCATTGGATACGAATTCGAAGCACGAATTCTTGAGCTTCTGCTGGTATTGCGTTCTTTGGAGTGGAATTTTAATAACCTAGGGCAAATATCTCAACGCCTTTCTGTGCATAACTTTTATTTTATGAAAGAGCGTGTATTCTCTTCTCTGATAGGTAAGATCGTTGCTCTGTATCCCATTAAACTTCGAAGATATTATTTCAAATTCATCGAGAAGGGTTTTTACCTTTTTTTTTTTTTTTTCGAGCGGGTGATGTGGCCGATTGTGGGAAGTCGGTGTGACAGCGCGTGCCCATTCTCCCCGATAATACAAGTTGACCGCGCGCTTGCACACTTTCAATAGGGATCCGCATATGAGAAGCTTAGCTCAGATGGCACCATCATCGATTAAACCTTTTCGCGGATTTTTTTAAATGACACAAAGTGTGATTAGAATAAAATGGATCGAAATGAGGAATATTTATCGTGAATAGTGCCACAATTACAAGCAGAATTGAAAAAACTAAGAGCTGTAATAAAAAGAAAAAAGAATCATTTAATAAAAAAGGACGCAACATTAAAAACATCATTTTTGATACATAAATAAAAGTATAACCTTACAAATAGCATCACGAAAATTTCTAGAAGAATAATGAAATATATTTTTCATTTCGATTGTTCTTCTATGATGACACTGATAGTTCTCAATTATCAGATGCTTCATGTACCAGTAATTATCCTGATCCAGAATTCCGGGGTCCGAGTGATACCGATCATCGCGGCGTCAACGTTTTTCGTCTTTTGGAAACGAGAAAATTCCCCCTCCTTTACACAGCAAAACACAACAATTACGCATAATGGGTTAATTCAAATTAGTTATCCACTACTGTTTTAATTTAGGTACGCCTTGCGTTCGAACGCGGTGTCCTTTCACTTAAACCTCACATAAACTAACGTGTTGCATTTATATCGTTTAATTGTATTTTATCCAATCACATGTGAACCATGCAAATGAATAAAAATATTAAATATGTGTATTGTTTGAATTGCTTTCGTAATATTTTTTGTTAATTAGAGCTTATTTTTCAATACAAATGTTCATTTCGATAAATACAATTCAAACAAAACGAACGAGATAGATCAAAATATTTACAATATAATAATGATGGTTATTAATAATTAATAATAATTCATACATATCATTATAATATTATGAATTTTTAAAATTATTCCATTATAATTTTCGTCTCCAACATTTGTACTAATTTTTATGACGTCTATCAGTCAAGGAGCTTTATTTTCTTTTCACAAAATTTGAAAATCAATTTGGGCGTTTACTGGAAGTGTAACGGATCCGACTGAAATCGCCTATAGAGGGCAGGATTCGGGAATTCGCAAAAGCGTGGAAATTTCAAACGTTAATGATAAAATTAATTAAAATTCGTTGCACGATAAAATTAACATGGTATTTCAAGAAAACTGAGTGAATTGAGATAATTTACGTGTGGTGACAAATAAATTGAGAATATATACATAAGAACGATACATACCATGGATATTTTGGTACCTACTTTACGTTAAGAAATAAATAATTTAAACATAAATACTTTAAAACAGGACCCCATTGTTCTTAGTCGCTCTAGCTAAAATAACATTCAACGATAAGCTCTCGACAAATATCGACGTCGTCTAGATTTTGTAAACGGTTTTGGGTTGCAAGTATTTACATTGGTCGATTCGGGGAAGAGAGAACTCAAAAGACTTTTAGCGCTTTCCACTGGGGAACTCAGTACAGATTTTTACATGCGAGTGAGTGAGACAGAGATGCACTGAGTACATATGTGTCTCACTTACTCTCATCCGAAAAACTTGAGCCGGTGCGCACTCGGTGCACCAGTGGAAAGCGCTATTTATCGCTCAGGAGATGCATGATCTCGGCTGTCTCGACTGAGCAACACGTTCCTTGTTCTCGTCGATTGAAAGGGGTGGGGGACTTGCAGCCTCGCGATCAAGATCGGGATTGGTCGATAGAAAAACGATCGAAGAGAAGGTCTAAGGGCGCTACAGCATAGCGTCCGACGCAAAACCGAAATTGTTACGACCCAGGGGCTTGCTGCCACCAAGGTTTGCTCGTTGGTCGGTCTTTTCGAGACCGAGAGTTGTAGGGGATCGTTGTTGTGGAAAGCTATTGAAATAGCTCTTTGGCGCGGGAATGTTCAAATGAATCAAATAAAAGTTAGAGACACACAAACTATTTTAATAGAATAAAGGAATTTGAAATTGATATTACAAGAAGTTAGACTTATTATTAGATTAATAATAGGAATATACGCGAACAAAAAATGCAAAGTGCAAAGATGGATCTCGAATTCCGCGGACGGTTTTGTGCAACCATGCGAACCCGTTGGAAGTCAAGATTATTCTCTCTCTGCCGATGACTACTGAGTAAAACTTATTTTCTAAAAATCGTAGGACTTGGACTCGATGAGCCCGACGGTGGGAGTATCTATTTTCTCCCTTGCACTCGCGCTTTCTCTCTCTGCTCACGCACACGGCACATGCACTCACATACATACAGCCCCTCCCTCGCAGGGGATGAAGCGGGCCACGCACTCGATGAGACCACCAAGACTCTCTCTCTCTCTCTCTCTTCTACACTCACACTCTTTCACTCTGGGCCTAGCTGCCCTCGCTCTCCTCTCTCCCTCTCTCTCTCCTTTTTATTAGGAGTCTATGTGCAACGCTTATACACTTTGCCCTGTTCAGGGATTTGGTGACGAAAGACAGAAGGCCCTTCTCCACGGCTATTCGCAAAGCGGGCTCGACAAAAAAAAGGGTCCAAGAATGCTTGGACCTCTAACTCGTAAAACCCGATATTTGAGTGTTTATTAGGTGGGTGAAAAACTAAACTGGAGTCCGAGAAATTGAAGAAAAGTCACGTAGGCCTTACATGATGTTGAGAACAAAGCCCGTCTTTTTACAATCGCACATGTGGCCAGCACTCGTTTGCCGTAAAACTCAAGTTAAGGGTAGTGCCTTGTTACTTCAAATGTTTGACAAAAAAAAAGGGATCTCGAGAGAAGGTTTTTAAAGTGGTAGAGGAAAGAAGAGAAAAGAAAAAGGAAGCGAGCAGCAGACCCTTACAATTTATATATATTTATATGTATATTCTTAAAACATTTCTTATGCTATTCTTATATTAAAGTATTAAACGAATCGAATATCTATCTTATATCCTATGGAGCAGATGCATTTTGAGAACGATCGAATTTAAATTCGAATTTACCCCGCGAATCCGTGGTATAAGAGCAGCCCATGGGCTGCTCTTATACCACGGATTCTCTATTACGGTTCTTTCACGTGAGAACGCTCACCTCATCCTAGCATTCTTATTGGTCCGCGGCGTTTAGTCAGCCAATAAGAATGCTAGGACGAGGTGAGCGTTCTCACGTGAAAGAACCGTAATAGACCAAGCGCGGTCGCGCGCGAATGGTAGACACGCGATACGAGGTATTCTATATTCACGGCGCGTTGTCGTAATATGCGTCCGATATTGGCTGGCTAAACGCCGCGGACCAATAAGAATGCTAATATCGACTACGTTTCCATCGAGGGTTAGAATGGGGTCAGAGTCGGGTTAGGGTTGAGTTCGTATGCGCGGTTTAGCGATGGAAACGCCTCGGGTCTATCCAAACTCTAATACCCAATAAAAATTTAGGGTAGGGTCGAAATAGAGTACGTTTACACGACGCTCTTATTCCGGTGTTACGAAAACCTGCGTAGTTAAATCAGGCGTTAAAGTGCGTGTAAACGGGTCCTAACACCCGCTTTAGACGTAAAGCGGGTGTTATGTACCGTGTAAACTCCTGGTTTAACTAAACCGGTTTTCGTAACACCGGATTTGGAGCGGCGTGTAAACGTACTCATAGACTCCGGTGGAAACGGTTAGAGTCGAGTTGAATTAATTCAGCACTACCAACTTGATAACGTCGAATCTTTGCGCTGCTTTCCGACGCCGCTCCTTAAAAATTTCAAACAGTTTATGAATATTAGTAACATATTTATTGATAAGTATTAATCTCGGATCCATGATTTATTTCCGCTATTTTTTTGGGATTCGGTAAACTGTTTGTTATGAATACCATAACCTAGCAATCATAACGTGCTGTTTGAAAACAGTCAACTCCGCTCTAACCCTACTCTGGCTCTGTACCGGTGGAAACAAGCGGGATCAGATCGAGAAAACTCGACCCTAACCCGACTCTGACCCAATTCTGACCCTCGATGGAAACGTAGTCATCGTCGGAAGCGTTACAGATTGCGTCCGGAGCGATTCTGAACCACCTCAAAGCAGCGCAATTTTTGCGTCGGTGACGATATTTAGCGTCAGAACACTGGCGCTACAGGATAGCGTCCGACGCAAAACCGAAATATCGTCGGAAGCGTTACAGATTGCGTCCGGAGCGATTCTGACCACCTCAAAGCAGCGCAATTTTTGCGTCGGTGACGATATTTAGCGTCAGAACATTGCGCAGCCTCCCAACCCCGTGCAATCGTTATTGCGTCTTTGATTCCGGTGTAAAGTGAGGCAAATGTGGCATTTGAACGTTTAGAAATTGAAAGTGAGGTTAGGAGTTGGTACCTTCACATCACTCAATGTATATTTTATTTTAGGTTAGGAGTTGTTTATTTTGCAATAATACGAGTATGTTCAACATCATTGAAATACTGTCTGCTCGATTTCTATCTATGTAAAGTTTGTGGAGGCTCGATCAACCTTGTTGCAGTTTATTATATCTGCTTTATTGAATAACCAAGGTTTTGATCATTCAAAAGTGAGATAAAAAAGACGAGAAGAGAATTGTACATACATTTTAAATGTAATAATGACAAGAAACGTGTAAATTAGAAACTTGCACATTGCTTCCTCATTATTTCATCACATTCACAAAATTTCTTTACATAAATTTTGTTGACTATTGGGAATATTATGAACACTCTTGCATGAATCACACGAGCTTTTTCGCGAAAGCAAAGGTCTGTAAAGAAGTGAAAAAAAAATATTTATAAAAATTTCACGTTTAATAAAAGGCAACATATTTTTATACAAATATAATCAAGTTGTATTATATCCCGTCATCGCATCCGCAATAGCGTTAAGAGCCTGGCACGTCTGTCTCTTTATTTCCAATTTGTCCTTTTCAATCTCAAGTCGTTTGGACTCATTATTTGCTGTAATCAGCATCGCTTGTGACATTCTCTAAAATATTAAAATACCAATATTTTGAAAATCGACATCACTGACTTAATACTTTTCAGATGGTTTATTCATGCACAATTTTGCTTTGCAAGGAAACATACCTCAAGTATTTCATTCTGCTTTTATTGCATTCGTAGCACTGTATTGAAGACATCATCCTTTCGACTGGTTCTTTTCTTACGCAGGCGACCGACTGTGCGTGTGGCTATTTTTAAAATTGGATCTTTCTGCTGCAATAATGAATTTGGCTTGGTCTGTGTTGATGATGGCTTGTCTATGTCATGCTCGGTGTAGTCACGCTCAGCAGACGGCCCTGATTGCAAAAGGAGCTGTGATTGAGAAGATTCTTTAAGAGTCTCTATAGGGTATTCTTCCTCTTCTTCTCCTTCTGCAAAGACATTATGTTACTATGGTGTCGCATTACTATTTTCGAAAATAAACGTGGCAGTTAGGGTCATACGTTTGTCAATCGTGGAATAAGTCGGATCGATGTTGTATTCTTCAAATACCGATATCTGCGTAGGTACGTCACTCAATACCGACTCATCTGCCTCGCGTAGCTCAGTAATTGCGGACTGAAACGAATATTTATATACAATTCATCGAGCTATAGAAAAGTTAATGTAATGTAAAATTATTGTTGTTCGTTATGATACCTAACAGAAAAAAACGAACTCGATAGCATAAAACTTTTCATCCGCCGTAAGAGCTCATCGGTGTAATGCGATGGTTCATCGCATTCCACTGATGAGCTTCTGCGACCGATGAAAAGTTTTAAACAGTCAAGTTCATTTTTTCTTTTATAAATCATGTGGTTATTGGATTGAAAAAATTTGTAATAGATGCACGTAATGTTTTTTTTTTACTTTGAAGATTTTTTTATGTATGCTTTTTTTTCATTTTTAGATGGCTATGGAGGTAAAAAAAATCATTTGGATTACATTAGTATTCATAGAAGAAAAAACGAACTCGATAGCATAAAACTTTTCATCCGTCGCAAGAGCTCATCGGTGTAATGCGATGGTTCATCGCATTCCACCAATGAGCTTCTGCGACCGATGAAAAGTTTTATGCTATCGAGTTTATTTTTTCTTTTATAAATCATCATGTGGTTATTGGATTGAAAAAATTTGTGATGGATGCACGTAATGTTTTTTTTTTACTTTGAAGATTTTTTTTATATATTCTTTTTTTCATTTTTAGAGGGCTATGGAGGTAAAAAAAATCATTCGGATTACATTATTATTCATAGAAGAAAAAACGAACTCGATAGCATAAAACTTTTCATCCGTCGCAAGAGCTCATCGGTGTAATGCGATGGTTCATCGCATTCCATACAATCCATTACATTACATACAAAAACGAATAAAATTCGAACACCACTTTAGAACAAGGATTTCTCAAATATAATTTTTATAATATGCATACATTACTACATAACAACTTAACAACAATTAAAAATTTTTAATTTAAATACTCTAATTTTAAAGTTTCTTAGGTTATTTTTTTTTATTTCACCGCCTTAAGTACATTCCCATATATTCTATTCCATTATACTTACTTCATCTTTGATCCTTGCTTTCCGATGGGATTTATCGAATTAATTTAATCAAATAAAATAGGTATAACTCGCTCTAAACACTTTTGGATTTCGTAAATTTCAAAAACTCCTTTATACTTTATATAAATGACTACGTTTCCATCGAGGGTCAGATTTGGGTCAGAGTCGGGTTAGGGTCGAGTTTTGTCGATCTGATCCCGCTTGTTTCCACCGGTACAGAGCCAGAGTAGGGTTAGTGTTACGACCCGTAGAGTGGAAGTTCGGTGTTGCCGTGGCGAATAGAAATTCGCGGCCTGAGTCGCGGGAAAAGGGAATTGGAAATTGAATCCGCGTATAAATAAAAGACGAATATTTATTTTGTCTCTGATAAGACTGAAGTCTTTCCTTTTTTATTAAATGCTTAAATTGGGTACTGTTAATTAAATTTGAGAGAGAATGTATTTGAGAGGAAGAGATACATCGGAAAACGCGTACTCTCTGATCAGAGTTGGAAAATTGTCTGTCTTTGATCCTTGGTGGAGGCTTAAGGGTAGCGTCCAAGAAAAATGTTAAGAGTGGGGACTCTAGATTTTTGTCTTCGCGTCCAATATGTCTCTCTCCTCTCTCTCTCTGTTTCTTAATTTTTAACTATGTTTTACTTTCTCTCGGGTGTACGCTCCCCGCTCTTGCTCTCTCCATCTCCTCTCTCTCTCTCTCTCTCTTTCTCTCTCTCTCTCTCTCTCTCTCTCTCTCTCTCTCGTCTCGCTTCCTCCGCTCTCACTCTTTCTTTTTCGCTGCACGCACACTCTCTCACTTAAATCTAGAAGTCACTGTCTCTCTCTCATCCCTTCCTCGGAAAGTTTTAGGGCCTTTCTGCTCGTAAAACTCGGGTCTCGAATTTCTGAATTTTTTGCGTTTACGTTTAAAAGAAAATAAAAGTTGTAAGCTCAAGTATTAGAGAAAGGTCACGTACGCCTCGGAGGACTGCGAGAACAATAGGGGTTTGTGTCGACTAGCATTTTATGATTTACATGTGGTCAGCAGACGTTGGTTGTTACCATAAGCTATGAACTATAAATTTTCACTCGAGTATTCGACGCAACAAAAGAAAGGGTGTCGAGAAAGAATTTTAAAAGAAGAAGGAAAAAAGAGCAAGACAGCAGACTTTTACAATATATTCTTATTCAATATTTGTTAATATAGATATAATTATATTTATTATTTTCCTTATTCTATGGAAGAGATGCATATACAAAACATTGCAATTAATCATTTATTTAAATTTAGCGGGTGGATAGAGGAACCGCGGCGATCGTGTGTTATCAAATACCCCGTGAGTTTATCGCGGCTCTGTGAAAACGACGGCGGGCGCGTAGCAAGCCCGCAGACGTAACACCTCCCCCCCTTATTCAAAAAGACGTTTAATATTAAAACGGCTTTTTATTTTTCCACCTAATCGTGTCCTTCAAGATTAGGTTCTTCTTCATTCCGGAGAGAAAAGGGTAGGGTTGCGCGTTTTAATTTATTCAGGTGGACTATTTTTGTTCGATTCGCGCTGATTTTGATTTCGGCGTTGAAATCTCCTATGAGTCGGAGGATTTCATATGGGCCCTTATACTGGGGATCGAATTTTGAGATTTGGGGTTCTTTTAAGAGATACACGTGGTCTCCTATCTGAAAGGTCTTTATGTTTAATTTCTGATCATAGTAACGTTTGGATTTCCATTTTGCAACATTTAGGCGTTCTACTACAGTAGATTGTGTTTCCGATAGTTTCCTTAGAAAATCGTCTAGGTGTTCTATGTAAGTTGTGAAATTTTCTCCTCGGCTAAAACTAGATGGGATATTAGCTTCCCTTCCAAACACTAATGTATGCGGTGCATAGCCAGTCGCTTCGTGTATAGAGGTGTTGTAGCTAAAAACAGCGAACCTCAACCATGTATCCCAATCCTGTTCACTACCAAATTGTTTCAGATATTCGATAAGCGAATGGTGACTACGCTCAAGTGATCCGAGGGATTGTGGATGGAATGCTGTTGATTCTAATTTTTCTATTTTGAAAATTTTGCATATGGTTTGGATTATTTGACTAATAAAGTTACTGCCTTGGTCAGTGTGAAGCACCTTGGGGCAACCGAACCGGGTAATGAATTGTTCTGCCAGGGCACGTGCTATTGAAATTGAATCTATGGTTTTTAGTGGGATTGCGTCGCTGTATTTCGAGAAATTATCTTGAAAGGTTAGGATATACCTATTGCCCCTTTCAGTTACTGGCAAAGGTCCTACAATATCCATCTGTACCTTTTGAAACGGTTCACTCGGTGTGTCGGTAATCTTCATGGGCAAACGCGTTTTATTTCGGACCAGCTTATACCTTTGACAATCGATACATGCCTTTACAAACGCGGTAATTTCTTGTTTCATACCCTCCCAGTAATAATCACCTCTGATACGCCAATATGTCTTTGAAGCGCCTTTGTGGCCACCTACTGCTGACTCGTGGTATTCTTTAATTAATTGAATCCGGTCTTCCTCACGAGGGATCTTTATTTCCCCGGTGCATACTCGAACCTGAATGTCTGAATTCTGGAAGGTTTGTCTTATCACTTGTTCAATCGCGGGCCAAGAAAGTTGGTCTAACCCGTTGTTGTTTTTCATTACCTTTACCTTTTTGATATCCAACGTCTCCATTGCATGCTTGCTGGCTTCTATTGCGTCAGTAACAGAACTCAAATATGGTTTTTCATCGAACCTTGTTTTTACGACGAGATTGAGTACATAACGATTGTCAAAAACGGACACAATTGTCTGTCCAATTCGCGGTCTCGCCGATTTCAGCCCTTCCACGTCCACAAGTCCAAGATTTTTCAGTTCTCGGTTATTTGCCGTGGTGAGGATGCAATCGGCGGATATAAAATTAATTATATTTCCTTTCCCAATCGAGAGAGAATCTTTACTATAAAGTATACACGAGTCATTTTCTAAACGGTATACAGGTGCTACGAAGGTGAAGCCTGCTCCAACGGATCCAAACTGCTCATTATTTTGACTGTTTTGTTCTTTACCAGGGACGCGATTTTCTTCGAGGCTGACACATGGGTATTCCAGGGCCTCGGATTCCACATTCATGTTTCCATCCTGTACGGCTCCCTTTTCAGACGCTATAGAGTAGGTATCATCCCCCCTCTCCCTATTCCCAGTTTGCGACGGACATGGTGCCGTGACATACTGTATCTGGGGTCCCTGACCAGCTTCTAAGGTGGTGTTCGATCCGACGCTGAGGTCTCTCTGATCGACACACGTTTTGAAGAAAATTCCCTCTCCACGTGAGCTTATGGCCCCACCTTCCTTGCTATTATACTCTTTTCGTTCTACGGAGGGTTGATACCTTCTTCCACTCGGCCTTGCTGGATTCATGGTGATCGAGCGTCGGCGATAACGTGGTCCCTGACATTCCCCTCCAGCAGCTCGTGGCAAGTATGGTACTTGGCACGGCCGTAACCGGCTAGGGGTTTCTTTGTGCAATTCAGACTCCGAGGCTATCTCGTACACCTCATTTTCCGAGTCTATTCCCGCGTCTCTCTCTAACTCTTCCAGATGCTCGAATACTAGGAAAATGCTCCCCAAGAACTCTTCAATAGCAATGTCTTTTTCTAACTCGCACGCCTCATCCAGGTCCACCTCCACTCCTTCATTGTTTTCGTCGTAATCGTCCTGTTTTAGCGCCGACGAATCCGGTGCGTGGGCGTCGACGCTCAACACCTGCTTCGCCGGCGTTATGTCGGTCATTGGGTCATGCGTATCGTCTAAATTGATTTCATAGAGATTTGGCGGGTTTCTGGATAAGGCGTCAGCGTTGGAGTTGGCGGTACCCTTTTTATAAGTAATCTCATAGTCGAATTCACTAAGTTTTATGCGCCAACGAGCTAGCCTGGAGACGGGATCTTTCAGACCATTTAACCAAAGCAGGGGACGATGATCGGTGACTAACGTGAAACAATGCCCGTACAAATAAGGCCTAAAATGCTTTACGGCGAAAACAATTGCTAATAGTTCCTTTTCGGTCGTAGAATAATTGGTTTCCGCTTTGTTAAGAGTCCTCGACGCATATGCTATCGGTAAATCGCGACCTATCGTTCCCTGACTTAGTACGGCACCTAACGCAAAGTCGGAAGCATCTGTCGTTAATACGAACGGTTTCGTAAAATCAGGGTATTGGAGTAGTGGTTCCCCGCATAATTTATCGCGTAACTTCTCGAAGGCTTTCTGTTGTTTTGAGGTCCAAAGGAATCGCGAATGCTTTCGAAGGCACAGAGTGAGATTTTTCGCGACCTTTGCGAAATCTGGTATGAAGCGACGATAATAACCAATGAGCCCGAGGAACTGTCGGATGTTCTTCTTCCCCCTTGGCACGGGAAAGTTTTTAACAGCCTCTATCTTTCGGGGATCTGGTTTTACCCCTTCCTGAGTTATAATGTGTCCAAGGTAGGTAATCTCTTTACGTAAGAATTGGCACTTTTCGGGCTGCAGGGCCAGTCCAGCGACCTTTAAACGTGTCAAGAGCTTTCTAAGTTTCATAGCGTGCTCTTCAAGGGTTGTAGCATATACGACTATGTCGTCCATATATACGAACAATTCTATCCCCTGAAGGCCCGTCAGAACCTTGTCCATTAGCCGTTGAAAGGTCGCCGGGGCATTCTTCAACCCGAAAGGCATCCGGCTGAATTCGAGATGGGCATAAGGTGTCGAAAAAGCAGTTTTCGCTCGAGAATCGGGATCTAATGGGATCTGATGAAAGCCCGATGCGAGATCTAATATCGAAAAATACTTGGCCCCACCAAGTTGATCCAAAATTTCAGTTATGTTGGGGAGAGGGTAGGCATCCCCCACAGTCTTTTCGTTTAAGGCTCTATAGTCAATGACCATACGCCATCTTTTGTTCCCCATGGGGTCAGCCTTTTTTGGGACGATCCATAAAGGGGAATTGTAGGGCGAGTTGGACGGCCGGACGATTTTTGTTGCAAGCAGGTCATCTACCTGCTTGCGGATTTCGTCCCTCTGAAAAGGTGGATACCGGTACTGTCTAGTATTAATTGGACGTTCATCGGTTGTAATGATTTTATGGTTCGCGGCGGTCGTAGCTCCCAACAGATCGCCAGGCAAATGAAACTGATAGGTAAAATCTGCGAGGATGGGCAGTATACTACCCTTTTCTTCCTCATTAAGGTGCTCGAATTGAAGTGAATCTAATAACTTCGCGAGACGTTTTGCCGCTAATCTCTCGCCGTCGGAAAGCGAATGGGGTGCAGGTTCAGACCGAACGCGAGGAGGAACAACGTGACATTCCTCAAGTTTTATCGGCGCCAGGGTTAAACAGATCGAGTGTTGGTTTGAATTTATCGCATACACGCTGGCATAGCCGTTTTTCTGAGTGACCAGAGATTCGCCGAGGTAGACGCCCGGGCCTGCATTTATTCTGTTCATGTATCCTTCAAGAACGTTAGTGTTGGAGATGGGAATTTTTACTAGCTGTTTGGTTCGCGCAGGTAAATTTATGGTGTGATATTTTACGAAGGGGAGAAATTCTTCGCCTATTCGGATTTCATTAAGAGTGAAATCCAGAATAGCACGATGATCCTTTAAAAAGGCCATCCCTATAATCCCTTGCGGCTTTATAGGAAACGCTTGTGAGACTACGTGAAAATGAGTTTCAACGCCTTTCCAAAACATTCCTACCTCCCCTAGGGTCTCGTACACGCCTGAGCCTATTCCGGTCAAATGGTAAATTTTTGCTTTATTTATCCAGGTTCGCGAGTCTAAAATGTTTTCCTTCAATATATTCAATTGGGACCCGGTGTCAACCATTAGTACAGCGGAACCTTCGCGGAGTATTATGTTTTCGAGTTTTATTAGTGGGACGTGGGGGTCGCACCGCCCTCTGATACTGAGGACACACCGGTATCGCGGCGTTTCTCGAAAGTTTGGGGAGTCGTCGCGCCGCCCCGACGGTTTCCCTTCGAGTTTAAATGTTTATCAATACGAGGGCGTTTTGCTACGACAGCTTCCCGTTCTTTCCGGTGTCTTTCCTTTAGATAGCAATCTTTCTCTCTATGGTTCGCCCTGCTACAATAATCGCAATGCATCTCTTCATGTATTTGCTCCGCTGAGCGACCTCTTTTTAACGCAGGGCAATCAATTCTTCGATGGCCCATTTCTTTACAATGGAAGCATCGAATATTAGTTGCAAAAGACTGACCACGGGAAGCCCCCGACCGCTCCGCGCTAGAATTTATGTGGGCTATGCGTTTTTGAACGTTAAATTTTTCGAACCCTTGAGTAGGGGTCGTGCGGTGAGTGCTCGTTTCGGTCGATGACCCCCCGTGAATATCAGCCCAACATTTGGCCTCTATATCGGCCTGCGTTGCCAAATCTATTGCTTGCTCCAGAGAGGCTGGATCTTTTTCTCGCAGAAATGAAAGGGTCTGTTTATCTAGACCCCTAACAAAGTGACGTATAGCAGTTTTCTTCATACCTTCACTCATAGTTTTTCCAGTGTCTCCCGGGCTTTCTCGCTCGAGACAATCTGTTATCTCCGTTAAGATATCGAAGATGCGTGATCCGTACTCGGCAACCGATTCACCCTGTTTACGAATTACATTTGTCAAAGCTTGTAAAGATTGGCTAAAATCAGTCCTTTTGGACAGAGATCGTTCGAGCGTGTCTAGAATTTCTTCTAGGGTGGTAAACGATTTGCCTTGCACGTATTTTCGCGCTTTCTTCGTTATCTTATTTCTCACGAGTAAAATAAAATACCTAATCTCGTGAGGTTCGATTACCTCCGCGGCGATCCGGCAATGATCGATAAACATAGATACTGGCATGTTTTCGCCGTCATACTCAGGGATAATGGATGAGGCCATTTTAAAGCCCGCACTAGTGCCTCTACTCAGAACTGAGGGGTCGCCAGGCCTGATAGAACCAACCGTCGATCTAGTTTCTGCCATATCTTGCGAAAGGGTTGAAGTGATCGGCATAGAATTGCTACCTGACTGAGTATCCGTAACAATAGCCAGTGAATGGGTATTATTAATTGGATTTGGTTGGAGAGGGTCTACAGTCGAATCGTTTGGTTCGATCTGGCTCGGCGTGGCGCGTGGCAGCTCACCACTTGCTCGCGTGGGAGGACGGTCCCGTTGAGCGGTCACCTCGGCTGCCGATGTGAGCCTCGCTGAGCGCGTTCTCCTCGGCATTTTCACTCCCTCTCTCTCTCCCTCTGGACACCGATACCGTGAATTTCCCTCTCTCTCTCCCGTCAATCTCTACTCTTACCCCTTTCCCCCTATTTTATTTTATTTTATTTATTTATTTATTTATTTATTTATTTTTTTTTTTTTATTTTTTTTTTTTTACTTTACTATTTGATTATTCTTATTGATTATTTTAATTTTATTTCGGAGACGACAACGGAAAAGAAAGAAAAAAAAAATTAACACACAAAAAAAATTATGAATAATGCAAATTATGAAAATACAAAGCAGATCAACAATCAAGAGGAAGTTATTGTATCTAAGTTCTTTTTATTAGATATTCTATGTGAAATCTATTCGTGAAACTGACCGCGAAACGAATTTAGATGCAAAGTGTATATATATATTATATAAAACTCGCAGGTATAGCCAAAAAGTGAGATGAGAGAAAGAAAGGGACACACATATTTATAACGAAAATCATGAGATTAGGAGTGACAAGTCTTGGTGAAATTTAGTCCCAAATATATAAAACTACAGAACCCATATATATATATATATGTATGCGCTTATACATACACACATCTATATCAACGTCCAGAAAAGAGAGAGAGAAAAAAAAAAATGAAAAGAAAGGGTACAAAAAGAAAATTAATTCTACCGTATTTAAAGAATTTCCGAGACTTACAATTTGTTGCTCGTGTTGTTTTGCCTCTGAAAAGT
The DNA here is from genome assembly GCA_963564615.1 of Rhorus exstirpatorius. NCBI lineage: Eukaryota > Metazoa > Arthropoda > Insecta > Hymenoptera > Ichneumonidae > Rhorus > Rhorus exstirpatorius. The sequence goes on from OY751313.1 coordinate 33,262,619, forward strand.
TAATAAAATAAAACACTTTCACACGCAATCACACACTATAAAATCCTTAAGCTTTATAGGAGTCCGTTGTCCTTGTAATTCCTGGTGTCACACCGTCCTTGATTGCTGGAACCCCGTGGAGTCCCTTCCTTCCCTCGTGTACGGCGTTGACGATGTTGGCAGGTACCACCTCGCTGAACGGGTCAAGCAAGCGAGGGTCTTCGATTCAACTCCTTTTCCTCCGCGAAACTTCGACACGGTTCGGTCGAGCTACTCTATCCACCCGACCGAGGTCCGTGAAGAGTAAGCGCCTCGAACAAAGTGTGAATCAAGTCTCTTTTTTTTTTGTTTTAGTATTTTTTGTTTTTTTATTTTTATTTTTATTTATTTTTATTTAATTATCGTAGCACTATCTGTGATTTTCAGGGGAGCGCGCGCGGCCGCTGAAAACACACCTTCCGGCATTCGCCCGTAGCTCTCTGGGGAAACCGCGCAAAACCCGAGAGAGAAGGCTGACGTGAACGATTTTTATTGTAAATTTTTTGTAATTTATGAAGGTTCAGACGCAATGTTTTTCTTCGTCGTTCGCACACACACACACACCATGCACTATTTCGCGAAACACACAAGTTACAATTTCAAACGCGATTTGAAAATTTAATTCCTCGAGACTCAGGTGCAACAATTTTTAAATAGTCCTACCGACTGCGCCAATTTATGTTACGACCCGTAGAGTGGAAGTTCGGTGTTGCCGTGGCGAATAGAAATTCGCGGCCTGAGTCGCGGGAAAAGGGAATTGGAAATTGAATCCGCGTATAAATAAAAGACGAATATTTATTTTGTCTCTGATAAGACTGAAGTCTTTCCTTTTTTATTAAATGCTTAAATTGGGTACTGTTAATTAAATTTGAGAGAGAATGTATTTGAGAGGAAGAGATACATCGGAAAACGCGTACTCTCTGATCAGAGTTGGAAAATTGTCTGTCTTTGATCCTTGGTGGAGGCTTAAGGGTAGCGTCCAAGAAAAATGTTAAGAGTGGGGACTCTAGATTTTTGTCTTCGCGTCCAATATGTCTCTCTCCTCTCTCTCTCTCTGTTTCTTAATTTTTAACTATGTTTTACTTTCTCTCGGGTGTACGCTCCCCGCTCTTGCTCTCTCCATCTCCTCTCTCTCTCTCTCTCTTTCTCTCTCTCTCTCTCTCTCTCTCTCTCTCTCTCGTCTCGCTTCCTCCGCTCTCACTCTTTCTTTTTCGCTGCACGCACACTCTCTCACTTAAATCTAGAAGTCACTGTCTCTCTCTCATCCCTTCCTCGGAAAGTTTTAGGGCCTTTCTGCTCGTAAAACTCGGGTCTCGAATTTCTGAATTTTTTGCGTTTACGTTTAAAAGAAAATAAAAGTTGTAAGCTCAAGTATTAGAGAAAGGTCACGTACGCCTCGGAGGACTGCGAGAACAATAGGGGTTTGTGTCGACTAGCATTTTATGATTTACATGTGGTCAGCAGACGTTGGTTGTTACCATAAGCTATGAACTATAAATTTTCACTCGAGTATTCGACGCAACAAAAGAAAGGGTGTCGAGAAAGAATTTTAAAAGAAGAAGGAAAAAAGAGCAAGACAGCAGACTTTTACAATATATTCTTATTCAATATTTGTTAATATAGATATAATTATATTTATTATTTTCCTTATTCTATGGAAGAGATGCATATACAAAACATTGCAATTAATCATTTATTTAAATTTAGCGGGTGGATAGAGGAACCGCGGCGATCGTGTGTTATCAAATACCCCGTGAGTTTATCGCGGCTCTGTGAAAACGACGGCGGGCGCGTAGCAAGCCCGCAGACGTAACATTAGAGCGGAGTTGACTGTTACCAACTGTTTTCAAACAGCACGTTATGATTGCTAGGTTATGGTATTCATAACAAACAGTTTACCGAATCCCAAAAAAATAGCGGAAATAAATCATGGATCCGAGATTAATACTTATCAATCAATATGTTACTAATATGCATAAACTGTTTGAAATTTTTAAGGAGCGGCGTCGGAGAGCAGCGCAAAGATTCGACGTTATCAAGTTGGTAGTGCTGAATTAATTCAACTCGACTCTAACCGTTTCCACCGGAGTCTATTTCGACCCTACCCTAAATTTTTATTGGGTAGAGTTTGGATAGACCCGAGGCGTTTCCATCGCTAAACCGCGCACACGAACTCAACCCTAATCCGACTCTGACCCCATTCTAACCCTCGATGGAAACGTAGTCAATGAGTACGTTTACACGACGCTCCAAATCCGGTGTTACGAAAACCGGTTTAGTTAAACCAGGCGTTTACACGGTACATAACACCCGCTTTATGTCTAAAGCGGGTGTTAGGACCCGTTTACACGCACTTTAACGCCTGATTTAACTACGCCGGTTTTCGTAACACCGGAATAAGAGCGTCGTGTAAACGTACTCAATGAGTACGTTTACACGACGCTCTAAATCCGGTGTTGCGAAAACCGGTTTAGTTAAACCAGGCGTTTACACAGTACCTAACACCCGCTTTACCTCGTAAAGCGGGTGTTAGGACCCGTTTACACGCACTTTAACGCCTGATTTAGCTAAGCCGTTTTTCGTAACGCCGGAATAAGAGCGTCGTGTAAACGTACTCTGTGAGTACGTTTACACGACGCTCTTATTCCGGTGTTACGAAAACCGGCGTAGTTAAATCAGGCGTTAAAGTGCGTGTAAACGGGTCCTAACACCCGCTTTACGACGTAAAGCGGGTGTTAGGCACCGTGTAAACGCCTGGTTTAACTAAACCGGTTTTCGTAACACCGGATTTGGAGCGTCGTGTAAACGTACTCTGTGTCGCTCTGTGTCGTTGGAAAGCTCCCACTCTGCTCCCACTATACCAATAATCGAACAGTCCAATCAGAGACTCATCTCTGGTCCAATAATCCCTGAAAACCAATCGATTTCACGGAAAAAAATTTCCAAAAATATGCGTGTCCCTTTGTAATTATCGTTGTTTTCACACGCAATTAATAATTTTGTTTGTACGCCAAAGGGAGAGAACTAAGCAAGCGAGAGAGAGAGAGAGAAAGGGAAAGAGAAAGATGCATACTCGGGGAATGCACAATGTAAGTCAAGATGGTCAGTTGCGCGTCAGCGATTCGGTTTCTCGGTACACAAACCTTACAATTGTTGTTCGCGCGCTCGAAATCAAGGCTTTCTTTCTTTTTTCTACCGTCCAGTAAATTTCATTGAACCTCATTACGCCGCGTCCAGAAAAGTGTAGGAAAAAAGAGCTACACGACCAATAACCCTCCCACTCCTGCTGTCGCGCAGTGTTGCCAGGTGGTCGGTGTGACTTCCCCCTAGGCATTCTCTGGTTCCCCCTAAAAATCCCCTAAATACCCCCTCTCGGCGCCAGGACAATTTGGGGAGGGGGAAGCGCCATATATTTAATTCAAGATAAATTCAAAGCTATGATATTACGGCAATATCGGAAATAAAATATCGATATTTTCTCGTATCAATAATTTTCGCTATCAATTTAATGAGGTTGTGAAACCCATAATAATTGAAATAAATGAATTGAAAAATAGAGTGACATTTTATTAACCATATTTGTAAAAAAAATAACAGTAAAATTTGGAAAAGTAACCAAACTAGAGTTTTTTTCGAATCTCAACTTGTGACTCAGTCTCGCATTATTTTCTTCAATATATATTTTAATTTAGAAGTGGACAGTTCGTGTGACTAATTTTCAACCAGAAAGAAAGATGTATGAAAAATGGTGGATATATTAATTGGATTGAATTTGAAAAATTGATTCAAACGAATCGAATTGGTTTGAAACAGCATCATTCATTATTAGTTTTTTAAATTTTCTTGGTCTGATTCACGGTGAAAGATTATCCTGGGGTTCTATAATGATTTTATCTCACCGTGGAAATATTTTAATCTACCCACCCAGCAATCTGATGGCCCAATATGACCTCAACGACTCCAAAAGCAAACCCAATACAACTCAAGTGCCTCAATGTAAACCCAATACAACCCAACTGTCTCCAAGTAAACCCAATATGACCCAACCAACTCCGAGTAGATCCAACCCAACCGAAGAAAACCCAATATGACCGTACCTACTCCAAGTTAACCCAACATAACCCTGTCGGTCTCAACTAATGTAAATCGGATGCAACTCCGAACGATCCTTTGAGGTATTTTTGCTTGAGATGATATACATTTAGAAAAAAAATATTGGAGGCTTCGGGAATTAAAAAAGGGTATTTATTTTAAGGGTTGAAAGAATACCCTATTGTTGAAATGCCGAGGACGCGAACGGCCCATATCTTCGGTTCCAGGGTTAAGTGTAATTTAAAAAAGTTAGCAACGAAATAACGTATTTTTCCGACTAGCTTCACATTATCAAATACCTCATCTTCACCAAATCCTCACTACCTAGATGCAAATAGTTTTTTCACTTTTTTTTTACGTTAAACTACGGACCGCAGAACATGATGAATAGAATATTCGTGATTCCCAAATGATCCTGCATCGAATAAGCTCTTAATAAACTTATTAGGCGGTAACGAAAAAATATGTTCAGATAACTTTACGCTAAAATTTTTATTATTTATTAAAGTAAAAAAGTTTTTGGTAAGACACCATTCACACTGAGCGTATATATATACCTCTGGAAGAGTATGAATAAGGTTCAAATAAATAAGCACGTGTGGTCAATTCATTGGGCAGTTCGGAGAAAACTATGACGAGCTTTTTTATTATGTTATTTGGCATTTTTAAGGTAAATCAAGATGCTCGGAAAAAGTCATTAAACTACACAAGACCAGGTGTTCGGAGTTGCATTCGATTTAGTTGAGACCGATAGGGTTATATTGGGTTAACTTGGAGTCGGTTGAGTCATATTGGGTTTTCTTCGGTTGGTTTGGGTTTTCTTAGGTTGTGTTGGGTTTACTTGGAGATGGTTGGGTTATATTGGCTTTACTTGAAGTCGGTTGGGTCGTATTGGGTTTGCTTGGAGTCGTTGAGGTCATATTGGGCCATGAGATTGGTTTTGTACGCATGAAAGCAGAGGAGAGGCTTTTCGCTCGAACCTTCGATTTCGAACGAAGAACAAAACGTGATCAACGCGGTCGCACATCGATATGCAGGTGGTGCTACTACTACAATGATGTGCTCACTGACAATGACAACACACACTCTCACTTAGTCACTTACTTTGTATGTTGATGTTGATGTTGTTACAATAGAGAGCAGTATAGTCGCTGATGGTACAGAAATTTGTGTAATTCTCTACTTAACGATCCTCTAAAAAATACCCTAACGCTTCAGATTCCCCCTAAAAAATCCCCTAAACATTTTTTCCCCCTGTTTCTCCCCTAACGCCGGTAAAATACCCCTAAATCTAGGGGGAAATCCCCTAACCTGGCAACACTGCTGTCGCGCCATTCGGTTTTTTCTTGCCGTGTACGGAAGCGTGACGCGTATAAGCCAGACACTCGTTAGAAAACAGTTCTCGTTAAACTTTTATATATATATCTTGAACAAAATGTGCCACATCTGGACTTTAGGTGTACGCGTATTAGTCCATAAAGTAGTACAAAAATGAGCAATAACGTATTTGCAATTGAAAATCAGCGAGTGAAAGAATTCAATCGCGTCAACTGTGGATGTATAGGTATATACATACTGCAACGATCGAGGAATCAGCTGTGGGAGATCGAAGGTGACGTTTGAGCTCCGGTAAGTAATCGAATTAGTTAAAGGGCTAATTTTTTTTTTGCACATAGGTATGTGTATAAAATTTTCCTCATTGAATGGTAAAATATCGTCCCATAATGTGTAATTAAAAAGCATTTCAACGAAGATTTTACTCGAATCTACGAATTTCGAGTGGTCGTTTATTTTGTCCGGTAAAGGAATTTTATTACCACGTTCTTAAGGATGTTTGTTAGCTAAGTTGATTAATACTTTTTTAGTTAAAAATTTTAGATGTTATAAAGAACGGTATATAGCATTTTTAAAGATTATTCGACAAATTTTTGCCCATGTGAATGCTGAGATATACGAGCTCATAGTGAGACATTTAATATGGGATTCATCCAGCAGCCCGTGAAAAATGGTATTCATTCTAGAAAATAAAGTATTTCTCGACTACTTTTTGAGTTACAAAAATGTTCTAATGCAACCCTGCAGTGTTTAAGACACGTGAAAGAAAAAAAATTGTAAAGTGCCCACATACTTTACGAAATATTATGAGTTATACTTTGCTTTATGAAAAGAAAGCATTAATGTCGCGCGCGCGCGGTTCTCCTGCGCAGCTTGCCTCTTACGTCGCCTCAGCGCCGTGTTTTCCCTCTCCTCGCTTAGATAACATACAACCTTGAGCCCCGACAGTTTTTTATTGTTAAGAACTTTCAAGAGATGACATAGGTGAAACACCGTTGACTGGATATCCTGACTGTTGTCTCGATGCCGGTCTTGTTTCTCGAATAATTCGTTTTTTGTTCTCATGTCACGTAAAAAAAACCCCCCATTTACAGAGAAACTAAGAAGGATGGAAATCTTGTCACAACTGTTGAATGTTATGACAAAAAAAAAGTAATTTCACCGGGCGCGAGTTTACCAAAACCATAATGCTAAGTTAGTTGTATTTTTATCAGCTGCGATACCAAGAGATTTGGCGCAGTCTCGCACCAAGTATCCGGGGAACTACTGTTCAAGAGAAAATCTTGAATTTTTTCGACCATAGCGACGATGTTTAAGAATTTTAGGAAACAATGCAGTAATGAGAGATTGAATGGTAATGGGTATGCATCATGACAAATTCAAACGAAAAAAACAAAAAGAAATTGTAACTTGCATATATTGCTTTGGCATTATCATCGCGGATTCACAAATCCCACTTTATGAGCAAACTGGCTTTCTCATTTTTTTTCTCCTCCATAAATAAAGCTTTTTGAATGCGCAATGATAATGACAAAGCAATGTGAAGATTTTGCACCTTAATTCTTGCTTCGTTAATTTGAAATCCTGAGTTCTGTTTAACATGTAATTTTAGCATCATCCGTCAAAATTTTTTTTAATACTTTATGAACCTTGACTATAGTTATCGATTGTCATTAAAAATGTGATACAAAAAAATCTTTTAGCATCATATTAGTTGTGCCAAAGGATTAACATTGAACACGGACAAACCTTTAAACAGATGAATCATAGACAGACATTTTTTAAAATTAACGACTTCATCAAATCTGAATCTCATTATCGACTCTGACCAAAATCAATCATTATCGCCCTAGTCGTTACAGTGCGTAACCGCGAAAGACGACTAATTTTATTTTGAAGTGAATGCAGATAGTGCAAAACAATGTATGCACGAAATAAAAAACCAGAATGGTAAAAAACTTAACCTAGCTGATTGTTCTTCTCATACAGATAATTATGTAAGAATATTTATGTCATGAGATTCAACTGGTAATGCACGCTCTTACAGAGCATTCCGTTCATTATTTTTCTATTTTACTCTATAGATGTTGAGGTGGTCCTTATTTAAGCTTTTCCCAAATTTTAATGTTCTCAACCCACAACTTGGTTTTAATTAAATTTAAAAAAATCCCTAAATTTCTTTCAGATTTTTATTTTGATGATTGACCCTGGCCAGAGAGGCCCAAGTTTCCCATAAGAATAATATGGGGTTTTTAGGATTTACTGTATAAAATTCGAAAGCACGAATATTTTGCAACCGAAAAATCTAAAATTTTCGGAACTTTATCTACATTGATGCAGCTACATGGAAAAAAAATTGATAACACTATTTTTTGAGTTTTGTATGTGTTATTTCATGTTGAATATATATTTTTTTCCTCAAAAACACGGTTTTCAACGATTTTCTATTCATAATAATTGATAAAAAAAATATTTCTCAACTTAATAGTTCAAAATTATCTGAAACTAGTCTGCAATGATACGAGTTCATGAAAAAAATTAAAAACACTATTTTTACAAATTTTGAATTGAAATTCGCAATCAGTGACCTCGGAAACCCTCGAGTACCGAGTTTCGTCGGAACCGAATTACTTTTTGGATTTTGGTCGGCCATAATGGATCCGCTATTTTGAATTTTGAAAAATGGATTTCTGATTCGTGTACAATGACCCTCGAAACAGAAATCGACATCAAAATGTCGGTATGTTTACGACCAAGTTTCACCAGAAATGATTTTTTTTTCCAAAAAAGTAGCATTTTTTAAAATGCTTTACAAGAGAATTATCTGTTAGTTCACAATATTGTCAGTAACATTATATTCCTTTTATCAGAATACCTGTAACAATAATTGTTCAAGCATTCTGTAATAATGGTGTCATCGAAATTCAACAGTAACTATCGCGAATAATAACTACACGACTAATTTATTTTTTCTCTGGGAGTAGAACTATTCGGAATTTAAAAAAACCTTACTTCTCATAGTTACTATTACTCTCATTGTCAGGAACATTGTACCATTTACATTGAATGATAATTGTTCGAAATAAAATCTTTATTAATAGTTTCAGTCAGTGTCTAATAGTAATAAATATTGAATTCTCGTAGTCCTCGTTTTTTTCTGTAACGGAATATTCGTTCCTGAATCTCTGAAAAAAATCCCAACGTTAATTTTTTTTTTTTCCCCATCCGTTTTGTTTTCAATTTTTCAGAACGTTTATTCACTCCGTACCAATACCAAACGTGAGAGGAGCCGGAGAGCGAAGGAGAGACAGAGAGGTATAAGGATCGAAATTCGATGTATGGAAATTTGATGCGATACGATGAAATTTAGATTTTCACGATCCGAAGGGAACTTTTCAACGAAAATCCGTCCATCCTTGACAACGTTGCTGCGATGCTTCAGGCAGTCCGATTACTGACCGAACTGGCGCGACCAGCGGAAAATAATCACCATCATCATCATCATCATCATCATCATCATCATCAGCATCATCAGGATCGTCATCGTCGACGCGACAGCGACGGAATAATGGAATCCGTACAGCAAACTTTGTCGTCTTCCGTGACGTCGGTTGCGACCGAGGGTTCCGTACAATTTCGCGAGATATATAAAAACGGCTGGCTCAGACGTACCGACAAGACTGACAAGGAGACCAATCGTTTTTGGGTCGCATTTTGCGTTCACGATGATGCCGAGCCCCGCCTTGAGGGCTTCACCGATCAAAAACAAGCAACGACACATTCACCGATGTGGGCGCACACGTTGCGCGGAATTCAACATATTTCGCCAACCCTCTGCGCAACCCAACGACACGATTATGAATTTTGCGTTAATTTTAACGATGATCGGGTCCTCAGATTGGCAGCACCAACCTATCAGGGTATGCTCGATTGGGTACAGCTAGTTACGCGTAAATTGACAGACATGAAGATTCTGCGACCCAAGGAAAATCTTTATTCCAAGGGGCCTGAGCGCATCGCCACGAGAGATCCGACCAGTCCTTTGCCACCCCCACCACTGTTACCTGGGTGTGTATTTCATTTTATTTATTTATTTATTTATTTTTTTTTAGCATCGCCGAGAGTAGGGCTTGGGGGGTAATTGTGCAAAATTCGGCACAATCGTGATAACGATGTTCTCTTGTAGATGAACGTATCGATTTTTTATCCTCCTTGTCAATAAATTAATTAAAAGACAAAAATCATGATTTTCTTCGTCGAATCATCCCATAAAACATTATTTTCGATTTAATAATTAAGTTCTGGGAAAGACAAGCCATGTAGCTGCATTCAACAATGGTTGATCATACGAGTTTTGTATTTCCAATTCGATCATTGATTATTTCCAAAATTTTGCATTGAACGTAAGGCTGTTATGCATGACGTAACTCGCTGGTTTTTTTTTGTAATTCTTAAAGTCCGCTTAAGAAGGTTCATGCTATTTGATCAAGATGTACCGTTAGGTTGTAATTTTTATAATATATTCTTTGGCTTTCAATGTAACTCTCTGATTTTTTTTTTTTGAATTTTCATCTGCACCGTTTACGAGAAAATAATTGTAGAAAATTAACTCTTATGCACAGGCCCTTGTATAAGAGCTCAGCGGAGTCTGAAAATTGGGGAAAAAATTCAACAAGATAAATTCCGTTATGCTAATCAACTTTTGTGCTCATAATTTTTGTATACAATGCAGAGTTTTGGAAGTAATTGATAATCAAAGTGCTTACATGGCTCCCCTTCCGCGGAATATACTTTCACGAGTTGTCTTTTTCGGGTATAAAAATATTCAGGTCGGTACATGTATAATGGGGAGAGAAGTGCTTTTTTTTTTTTAATATTTGTTCCATTTTGAAGAAGTGTGACTTCTAAATTTTGTAAAATCCGGATCTGAATATTCGTCATTTTGATCGTTACCGGATTTCGAACAATCGCGCTTGGTTGGAATTTTCTGTAGAATCAGTTTCGACCAATTCAAGCAAAGCATGAACTCCCTCCTTTCATAAATCAAAATTTCAGTTCTTTTTCTGACACTCGAATCTCCAGAATGCTCCATTGTGTCAATTGTTTATTGTTTTTAAAATTAATTTGCGTGTTCGATCGGACAAAGCGCTGCTAATTTTTCAGCATTGCCTCAAACTTTCAAGTCTGCGACCTTACGTTCACTGGTACTTCGTCTCACCTTGCAGAAAAATGTGGTTCAGAGAAAAAAAAAAAAACGCTGCACATCCTTCTTCTTTCAATATTTTTTTATTTTTCATAACTTTTCGTATATCATGCAGTTCCTAAAAATGTACAAATACATTGCTCAATTTCCGTACCCGTCCATCCGTTAGTTCGTTAAGATATAATATAATTTTATATGTAACGAGAAATTATCGTAATTTTCAGATCATCAACGACGCAACAGTCATCAACGGGGGTCACAGCTTCGAGCAATTTGACACCATCGAGCAGCAGTGGTGCCGCAAGTGCATCGGGTAGCAGCAGTGTCGTTGCCGTAAACGTGACGACGAGTGTAATTAGCACGACTAGTAGTTCGAGCACTTCGAGCCCCGGTCGTGAGCCCGTGACAAGCGTAGAAACGGCACCGATGATATTCACGTTTGACGATATCTCGCTCGAGGAGAGAAGAACCGCGAGACCTATACAAGGCGGAGTTCAGCGTGCTGCCGCGCCACCAACGCCAAGTCCAAGAATCGCAACACCAGCAGCAGTAGCAGCAGCAGCAGCAGCAGCAGCAGCAGCAGCAGCAGCAGCAGCAGCAGCTACGACTAGCGAGGAAACTAACGCCGGTGATTCGGGTTACGAGAGCATATTTATGGCGTCGTCGTACTCGCCAACCGGTGAGTCGGCTCGTGCAGCGCGTGATATCTCAGCGCAGACACCCTCCGGTGATACGTCAAATGAGAGATACGCTGCATTGATGGAGTACAGAAGTTCTTCGACGGTTAACTCGGAGAGGACTCGTATTCAGCAGCAGCAGCAGCCACGAGCAACGAGCAATTCCGTGACGGAGCCTCGTACGACCGTTGGTTCCGCAATAACCCCGAACGTTCGTCGTCAGCTCACATTGAGGGAACAACAAGTTTTTCAACTCAGACGAGAAATGGCTCATCCAGCTGGTGTCAGATTGTTACTCGGTAGACGAGATTGCAAGGACAGTATCGCTTTTGTTGATACCTACGGAGCTGTTTGGTAAGAGCATCGGAGAATCATTGATAAATGATGTTTTTTTTTTAAATATATCAGATCCAAATTACGCCGCTTTCCAGTGTGTCACTCACGTAGACCGTAGGATTTTTGGTGCTACCAGCGTATTCGCGGACCGAGTATAGAAAAAAAACGGCCGAAGTCTAGCTAGGGCGAATTTGTGTCGGGTGCCTCGTGTACTTTTCTTGTTAGGGTAAAAGCGTCGAATCAGGGCTGCAGCTCAAAATTGCTACAAATTTTTTTCTACCATTTGTTATCATTAAAAAAAAAAACGTGAGCTGTCGCGGGAGACCTGGTAGATGTGAAACATCAGATTATATGACATTGGAAGAATATAGTGTGGGATATGAGGTATTGAGAATGAGAGCTAAAAAATTTCGAATTTTGTGAAAATAATTTAATTAGATGTCCCATCCGTTATTTCGGTTACAGCAGCGTTATCTTCTATGAAAGTTACAATTGGCCGGTGATAACTAAAATAGGTGATAAACGTTTTTGATGTAATATTTTCCAGATATCGTGAAAACACTGCATCTATGGTCGTCCCATACCTCGTTGTTGATTCATTTGCATCGTTGTTTATAACCAATTGAAATTCATTTTGAAGAAAAGTAATTAGATGCAATGATTCTTCAGTGGCAAAATTTTCATTACAATCCCTCGCTAAAATTAATGGAATTTATGGAGATTTTCATGTAGTAGCATTGAACCAGCTGGACTGTAAACAATTAAGCGTCGATGCAAAAATTTTATGATTTCGTCAATTTTTTGAATTGGAGAAATATACACAAGAACTCCTTCAATAAGCTTTCTTCCGTCGTCCATAATGATTTGAGTAGCACATAAATCGCCAACAGCAGTATATGACCAACACGAACTTCCCTTGCATTTATTATTGTAATGTCGATGTAAGATGTAGTAACATTTAATGCATGTCTATTCCGATAGATAGCTACCCCAGCAGCTCTAACGTTTTGTCGTTTGAATTGAACAATACAATCGAAGTTAGGTATGTCCACGTTGTCTTCATCAAGAAGCCATGTTTCACTTAATAATAAGAAGTTACTGTTTTTGACAATAGCATCTTGTAAATTTGGAGCATGCTTTCTGAGACTTTGACAGTTGACAGTGAATATAGACAATCCCTTTTTGGACGTAAGGGGAGCAGTAGCGCAGTGGTTAGCGTGCTCGGCTCGCACGCAGTGGCGCGCGATGTGGCCGGGTTCGATTCCCACTGTCGGCACCAATGGAAAAATTTTCCAAGTGCTTTTTCTGTGACCCCGGTGGTTCGGAATCCACCTAAAAAAGTAGGTCCAAAGGAAACCAGCGCCTTGGTGTGGTGACCGAAAGGCTGGGAAGATGTCTCGGGTTCGATTCCCGATGCCGTAGCACGGTTGATGAAAGCACAACGGGCTCGGACGTAGCTCCAGAAACAGGACGTACGAACTACGACTGCCTCTGTCCCAAAGTGCTGACATCTAGCGTGTGCGAGACGAGCTCAGGCAGCTAGAAGCATTGCCGTAGCACAGCAGATGGTAAAAGCACAAACGGGCTCGGACGTAGCTCCAGAGGCAGGGCGTACGAACTACGACTGTTTCTGTCCCAGGTGTTGAAATCTAGCGAGTGCGCGACAAGCTCCGGCAGCGGGGATCGAACCGGGGACAAACGGATACGAGAGAGACCAAGGGTAGATGGTGTTGGGAGCCCGAAACCCCCAGGGGAGTCGGTGTAAGAACTCAAACCATACCCTTTTTGGACGTTATGAAATCTGAGACTAATCTTTGCAATGTGGTAAGCCTATTCAACGATAATCTTTGAATTTCTTGTTGCAAAAACAGAACTGATGAGTATGAGTCATTTCTTCTACCGTGATAAATAATTTAAACGCAATAAACAGCCTGGCGTAATATCCCATGTAATATTGAGGAGGGGGAAGACTTACAACGCCATGAAAAAATTAAAAAAACCGACAATAATAAGTAATACAGATACTTTTAATTCGTTCATAATAAAATCTTTATGCGGTGGGTGCAAAAGGATATAATAGACAATTAATGTACATCTTTCTGGTACCAAATTACTATTTTGGAGCCTGGTTTTAATTCGCAAAGATCGTTTGTAATTACAATATTTTACGAACTACTTTCTTCCCAACTTCTTGTTCGTGTCGTCTTTGACAACGCCAAGTAAGACTACTCTCATTAAGAGTAGCAGGATTCCCGCAAGTTGCACAAATCAACTTTGCCTTTTAATACGCCATGATTTTATAAAAAAAAAAAAAACCAATACTGTCTTTACGATTTTGAAATTTTTTAATAGCATCGGTAAGCGAAATTATACACCCGTCACAATTCATTGTTACGTGGATACTGTTACCTTCTCACAATTTGGTGTCCCTTTTTTTCATTCCTTCTTAAAATGCTACTGTCCGATGTTTACATCCCTGCGTTTAGTTCAATCAGTTCATAATTTATAGCGAGTTTGTGTGTGTGTGTATCTTGGTACCGACTCGATACCTACTAGTATCTGCTAATAATTGTATTACTTAATATTGCCAGTTTTTCGTATTTTTTATGGTGTTGGAAATATTTTCCCACCATAATATTACATTTGATAATATAATTTAGTGATAAAAAGCGTTAGAATAAAAAAAATCCATGAATTTTGAGCTGCAACCCTGATTCGACACTTTTACCCTTGTTAGTATTGTTATTGACATTGGTTTTGTTTATACCGATCTCCCGAGGGTTACCGAGCTCCTTTTTCTCTACCGGTCTCCCCTCACTCTGATCCGTTTGTCCCCGGTTCGATTCTCGCCACCGGAGCTCGTCGTGCATCCCAGCACTTGGGACAGAAGCAGTCGTAGATCGTATGTCCTGCTTCTGGAGTTACCTACGTCCTAGCCCGTTTTTGCTTCCACCAAGCTCTGTGCTACGACAACGGAAATCATAGCCGAGATATCTCGCAGTTTTTCGGTCACCACACCAAGGTGACTGCCATTTTCTTTTGGACCTATCTAACCTTTTTGGTGGGTTTCGAACCACCGAGGTCGCAGAAAAAGAACATAGAAATGTTTTTCCATTGATGCCGGCGGTGGGAATCGAACCGGGGCCCAGTGCGTCTGAGCCGGACGCTTTATCACCACGCTACTGATCTCTTTTTAGTACTTTTTATTATCATTATTGATTGACAATTATTTTAATCCATTGCGTTGGAATGCTACCACGTTTCTTGATTTTTCAAATGACGATTTTGCTTAATGGACGATAGTAATTTTTTTTTAATTTCCCAAGGTAGGTGCATCAAAGTTGAAATGTATCTGCGTCAGTTGCAATAGACCGGCAGTTCGTTAACTAATTATTAAAATACAAATTGCGCTTTCGTTGTTGCCTCCTTCACTGGCAAACTAATCCAAAAATTTGATAAGGTTTTCTTCTTCAGGGTCGCAGGCTGGAAGCAACGGGAACATCCGTTACTCTACAACGTTCTTCACGTAGGTGATTTGGTGCTCAGTGTAGCTGGAATAGCGCCCCTCAGCGCGACAGCCATAAGGGACATATTGAAGGGTTGTACTACTCCACGTGTAAGTTAAATTTTCGTAGTATTCAAGGATGCTCAGCGTAAAAAATTTTGGTCAATAGTCAGGTTCAATGAGAATTGATAGGAAAAAAAAAAAACGTCTCGAATCAGAAATACGTTTTCGTAAAAAGGCTCCAGGATTACGTGTATATAATTTGCACGATTAACCGGTTTCTTAAATATAACTTTGCCTATTTCAATTGATGAAATTTTTATGAAATATTTTCTTTAAGATGAAAACTATTATACGTTTTGCTTCCCCATAGAGGAAAACGAAGAAAAAAAATTTCGAGATTTTCATACCAGTATGTTCAAAATGTCCCAAAACGTCGGGAAATCATAGTTAAAAAAAATGTCCGGACGCGCGTGTGTGTGTGCATGTATAATGTTCCAGCGTCGAAAAATTCAAATCCGTCTATGTGTAGAATTACTTTACCAATCAAGCTGAAACTTCGAACACCGGTCGACCATATACCCAACTTCTTTTACTGAAATTTTTGTTCAAATCGCTTCAGAATTCTTTTGGTTTTGTGGGATTTTGAATTTTTTGAAAAATGTCTGTGGGCGCTCTAAATTTCGTAATTTTACAGCTATCGAGCTAACTTATTCTACACAAATAGCTCAGTCGCAAGCATGGTTGGTATTGAATTTGGCAAGAATCACTTAAGGGCTTATTATTTCAAAAGCTCTCGAAAAAAAAACTCCAATACTTAGCTCTGACTTCCGCAAATTTTTAGCTATCGAGTTAAAAGTTTGTACGTGGATAGGTTATGGGACAAGGAGGCATGACATTGAGATTGACAAAAATCGCTTAAAGGGTTCAAATATTTTTTTAATTTTTAAAGTTTCAAACAATCTCTAAATGCTCTGATTTCCGCAAATTTTTGGCTAAAGAGCCAAACGTTTTTTTTCTCCGTTTTTTGCACGAATAGACTTTTAGTCGCAATCGCGGTTGATATTAAATTTAGCAAGAATCAATTGAGGGATTCAGATAGTACAAAATTTTGAAATTTTCACAAAATTACCGTTATTGTTTCAAATATGATTAAAAAATTTGTGTTCGTTATTGTATTGTTATTGGAATAGAATTGAGAATAAAAAAACCGTGCCAATTAGAAATTTGCACATGGCTTCCTCATTATTTCATTTTTCTCACGAAGCTCCTTATATGAGGAAGCCAAATTTGTAAACCTCACTTGCTCATAGGGGATCTTTTGTGAGCAAAATAAAATAATGAGGAAGCAATGTACAAATTTCTAATTGTTTTGTTATTTAGACTCCATGCTAAAAAGACTGAATATACGTCTACAAATTTTTTAATTGGCCAAAAAAAAAATCGTATCGAAAATTCCAAATGTGAATTTTTTTGAAATTATTTTGTGGTCATGTAAAAAAAAAAATTTGCAGGTTGATTAATCAAAAATTTGCGAGAATATATTTACAATTTTAATCAAATGTATTTCTAACAAGTTATTAGATTCGGCTGTGAATATTTGACACCACGAGCGACCTCGTTTGGTGTTTTCTTTTATGTTTTCAATCTCCCCCTTAACGAAATTGCAATTTTTTTCACCATCTTGGAACAAAATTATGAAAATATAGAATTAAAAAAAAAAAAAAAAAACTGCGAACCATGTCTCAATATATGATATTTGTTCAGACCCAATGGCAACTTGAAGGGGTCCTAGAGCTTCAGTTTTTTCAACCTCGAGATCTTCGAAGTGATGTTCCCCTTTTTAAAATTTTTAAATTATCCTTGGGACTCTCAATTCCATTGATCAACATTCACATCGTGTTTTGTGGTTGATCGGATTTTATTAAAAAATTATTTCTTCGCTCAGGTCGAGGTGATTGTTCGTCGGCTGCCTTACGCGCGTGCCGTGACATTGACAAAGAGAAACGACACCGAGGATTTTGGTCTTGAAGTAAATGGCAATGAGGTTTCCGGTGTATCCGGTGTAGCACTCAGCCTAGGCTTGCCTCCTCTTGCAACAGCGACCGATCCTACCGCTCCATCTGGTTCAAACACCACATGGACCCTCACCGAGATAAATGGCAAGCCGTTAAACATCTTTGACGGTGGTGCTTGCGAACGTTTTCGCGCTGTCGGCCGAGACATATCGATCGTTATACAACCCACCGATCTCGTATCATCATTGCGCAAAAAATTGCGCTCAATACGCGGTTACAAGAACTTTGTTATGCAGTGATAATGGAGAAGCTTAAACATTTTTCGTTGCGACTGTCCACCGGTCGTTCGTTATAAGAGGATTACGCGGGAGATCCTCTCCTGGTGCCCGGAGTTTTAGAAAAATTCGAATTTTTTTTTCCCCCATTAAAACAAAAAAGAGGTCACATATTTTTTCCATGTTTCAAAGGGGGGGAATGGGAAAATTGTGAACAGCGGGTAATGTCTAACAGACACTTTGACAGTAATGTATAGCTCTGGTATGTCAAAAGTTTGCTGGCGTTAAAGACAAAACGTTGAAAACATCACGAATTTTTATTTCTTTCAGTATTATATAGAATATATAATATATATATTTTTTTAGTGTTACACGTAGATCCTTTCGAATGATCTTGAGTGTTTGCTCATGTTATTTCTCATTCTACTTGTTCGATGAATTCTCTGAAAAAATTCCTAAAAGTTACTTCCAGATAGAGCCAAGCTCGAAGCAAACAAATATTTTTATTTCCTTACGCATCGAGGGTTCCTCCATTATCCGAACAAAACAAAAAAGAAACACAGATTGAATGGTGACGAATTAATGTAATCAATTTTTATATGTATTGAAAAAATTCCACGAATTCAATCTATAAAATATAAAAAAAAAGAAGAGAATACTCCCGAAAGTTCGCACAGCATACTTTTAGCTCATCGCTTTGATAATAATTTTGTGGCATTTTTATTGTTCAAGCTCGATGTTTCGAGTGCCTCGAGTTGGATTGAATTTTTTCAGACCTTAATTTCACCACGATGCGATGCACCAAAGCAATGAAGTTGAATTTTTAGGATCTAGTGTAGGATATTCACTTTTGAGAAACAACTTAACTTTTCTGGACATTTGGAAATTGTTTCTCCACACCTTGTCTTTTAAATAAGTTTTTTTTTCACAAGTACTACAAGATTCGATCGTTTTTATATCATTCACGATCGTAGGCCGATGCAATAAGGATTTAAAAAAATTTAAAGCAATTTTTATGCAGAATAAACTGTCACTTGTTTGTTTGCTAACTCGCTATTCATTTTGGATACGTGTCAATATTTTTTTGCTCAAAATAATTTCGTTGCGACGAGGAAAAAGGGAACTTGGTATTGCCGGTCAATGGTGACCAATCTCATAAATATACTACAGAGCTGGTTCCTATTTTAATTTCTATTTCCTGAGACTCCCTAGGGCATTGGTGCCTGGCCACTCTTTTCCAGTGCACTACCGTATCGCTTTTGCACGAGGGCACAGAGAAACTGCAGAAAGCCCCCAGCCGATACAGGCGGCTGCATTTTTCTGCATCGACTGTTGTCGATCCCACAATATTCGTTATTGCATATGCAAGAGATTCTCCGTAATTTTGTCACTTTTTTCCGCAGATCTTGTTTTTTTTTTTTTTTCCCCGCATAATTCGTTTCTCGGCAGTACTTGTAAAGTTTTTCAGAATTTTGATACCGCTGCCTAGGATTTGGATAAAAACCTTCGTATATCTTGGTCGCGATTGATCGTACAAAAAAAAATTACCTCTACAAAAAAATTATTTGTCTGGACCTTTTGAATGCAAAAATTTTTATATTTTAATTGTCGAAAAGCGTAATTATGCTTTTACTCCGAAATTTGCCGCTGACATTATAAAATGAAAATGTATGAAATTTTTGTTTTGATAACAATCAAACCGTTGAATTGTATCGGAGAAATTTAAGCTTGCCCTTGCATGTTCGTCATTCAGCTCGTTTCTTCTCTATGCACAAATTTTATCGAAGAAATACAAAAAAAAAAAAGAAAAAAAAAACAGCGGGGACAAGCCATTTTTCTCAAAACCACATTTTTCTACACTGCAAGATCGATTGCGAGTGAGCGGACGTTCGTAGAGACTTAAAGTTTTCAGAAAATGTTGAAAAAATTCTTCGAGCTAGAGTGTCAAAAACTAATCTAATATTATGTCTTTACTCGTTTATGAAAAAAATTTATAACATTTTTTAACATTATTTCCCTCATTTAATCGGACGAAGAAATGTGTTATAAATATTTTCTAAAGATCTCGAGTTTTTCCGTGCCTACACGTGAACTCGCGATTCTCGTCGTATAGAAAAACGCGGGTTATGAGAAAAAAGAAAAATTACTCTTTCCCTCCATTTAAAAATATTTTTTAACAATTTGTATATATGTAGCATAAAACACGTTAAAATATGTGACCAATTTTAGTTTCAATCCGTTAGTTAATTTATTTACAATCACTTGCGATTTTTCTTTTTTTTTTACTATTTTTCTTTAATTCGGGCCTCCTACGATCCCTGCAAATTTTCGCTGTCATTTCGACGAAAATTCGCTGGCAGCTAGTGAGAATTTTTTTTCTTTTTATCACGAAATTTTCCACGATTGAGATTTGTCGGTACTATTGTTCGATTGCATTGATCCGAGGGCAGCCTAACGTGACAGCTTAAATAATGAGGAAGATATGGACTTTTAGGAGGGGCTCACTTTTAGGCACGAATGAATCTCTAAAAAAAAAATCATTTTCGACACGAATGATGTACGTGGGATGAAACTTTGGAGATACAGAGAGAGAGAGAGAGAGAGAGAGAGAGAGAGAGAGAGAGAGAGAGAGAGAGAGAGAGAGAGAGAGAGAGAGAGAGAGAGAGAGAAAGAAAGAAGAGAGCAAAGCATACTCTGTGATAATTTACATATAATGTATATCGGTAGAGAAGAGTATACATCATGTAGAGAGGAGAAACGTCAGTGTGTATATAAATATTATGTCTGTCCGTGTGTTCGGATGTATACTGCACACGCACAATTTTTATTATTACTATTGTCAATAATAATAATAACGATTAATATCATTACTCATTGTTTTGGTGAATAAAAGGACCAATCGATACTCGATACGAAAAAAAAAAATATTTGAGCCTCGAACGATGAAATTGTCCATTCATCATTTCGAAAATTCCTTCAGAGAAAAAATCTCTCGAATTCCCAGCACAATTTTATACGGAGTATTGAATAAAAAAAAAAGTCGTCTTTACAGTAAGATTGTCCTCGTTCGTTGATGAAAAGATTAAATGTGTTTAGAAGTTTATCTTTCCGTGAATGACAAAGAATCGTATCTAATTGTCGAATCGAACTCGAGATAAGGAGAACCGAGAAAAAAAAACGGTGTAAATTAAATCTTGGCAAATTTTAATTGCTCATAATTTTTCCCATTTCGAAGACTCGCGCCGGATCTCCTTGGTGAGGATGAGGCATGAATAAAATATGTTGTATAAAATATCGTGTGCACCACGGAGGTAGGCATTTTAAGGCCTCGTACTGAAAACATCGTGCTCGGCTTTAAAAGTACCACTTTACCTCCTTGGTACACAATGCACTATTTTTTTTTTTTTACGAATCTGTGGAGTGTCTCATTTCGAATGTGAATGTAAAATTCTAAAGTGTGTGGGATCCAAGATGGTGGATCGGAATTATAAAAAGGAGGCAGATGTTTGTATGAGAATTGGTACTCTGGGGTTTTTGAGATCGCTGATAGTACTTCGTGAAGATAGTACCAGCATCAGTTTGATTATCGGAAACGTTGTGGAATTTTTGATATGCCACGAATAATACGTAGAGGAGGGTTTGTGTAAAAATTCAAACATGCTTACCGGCTATTTCTACTAAATAAATAAATCCAAAGACGACAGAGTGAGCACGATTTCTCATGAAAA
This sequence comes from Rhorus exstirpatorius, assembly GCA_963564615.1. Classification (NCBI taxonomy): domain Eukaryota; kingdom Metazoa; phylum Arthropoda; class Insecta; order Hymenoptera; family Ichneumonidae; genus Rhorus; species Rhorus exstirpatorius. The sequence goes on from OY751313.1 coordinate 33,283,806, forward strand.
ATGCGTTATAGGATCGCGCTTCCGATCGGTATCATTTGTATTTCCCGATCAGATGGATATATAGGGAAGAAAAAAGGGTTAACTGTTGCCGTGGTTTCGGAAGATTTAAATGAAAATGCAAAATATTGGGCTTAGCGATAATGTTTCGATAAGAATTTCGTAGTTAAGGTAGTTCCAGCGAGGTAACTCTGTGTTGCCATTAAAAAAAAAACTTCCTACACGTATCAATTGTGTTCTCATCTGAACGTGTATAAAATTCAAAAAACGATTCATCATTCCAAACTTGAGATAATTGCTATCGAAATCAGCAACTTTTAACGCATCACCACCAATACCAAACACATGACAATGGCCTCCTTTTTCATGCGATGTAAACGATTCTTAAGATATTAACGAAACATCACAAATCGGGGGGGGGGGGGGGGAGGAGGGGGGGCACTACCCGGATATTCTTTGAAAATTTCAGAATGATCGACCATCTGGTCTTTCGGATACCATTAGTCAAAGTTACCCCCGCGTGTCACGGGATGCAGCCTGTGAGCGATCCGACCTTTCTCTTGTCTCATGCAGTAAAACAAGTAAAAAAGTGAAAAATTACGAGGAAAACATATTTATTTGCTCTTTTTTTTCTCGTCTGCCGTGATGGTCAACCTGCCTACTGCCCTTTGTACTAGCAACGAAATCAGACGTATAAAGAGCAGTCCCTTTGCGACCTGCGTGACTAGGGTACCCCATATTTTCAATACGGCTAGCCATGTTAACTTAATGCATACCCAAGTCTTCACGTAAAGTATAGAGGCTGCTTTTCTATGATCTCTATTTGCTGAAAAGATGCAATTGTATTGGACATTTGAGGCCACTTTTTTCCAATATCTTGCCATTTTTCTCCTGATTTCATGCCACTATTGAATAGTACATTGTGTATACCAAAGAGGAGGTAAAGTGGCGCTTTTAAGGGGTTACGTGCACTTGGAAGGCCAAAAAAAACGCTTTTTTTGAGATTTTTTTTTGAAGACAGTTTTCATTATTCATTGATCAATATTTATCAGTTCAAAAGATACATATCTCAAGAAGTTACAGTAATTTTTTCATGTCGAAAGAGTGATAAGCAACCGAGTTACAGCCAATCTCCCAGAGGCCCAAAAAAAAATGTTGTTTTGCGGTGCGTAACGTAACTCATGACTGGATCATTTGTAACAAACTAAATCGTTGGAATTAGTTAAAAACAATATTCTCTTGTACTTGACGGTAAAACATTTTGAATTTTCGCTTTATTTTTTTTTATACAACCGAAAAATCAACGATTTTTTTAGTGAAAAAAACATTTTTTACTTTGTTGAACATCCGCCATTTTGTTCAAAAATTAAATTTTGATAAAATCTCGCCGTCAAGTACAAGAAAAAATTGTTTTTAACTAATTCCAACGATTTACAGTTTGTTTCAGATGTTCCAGTCATGAGTTATGTTACGCACCGCAAAAGAACATTTTTTTTTGGCTTCTGGGAGATTGGCTGTAACTCGGTTGCTTATCACTCTTTCTACATGAAAACATTACTATAACTTCTTGAAATGTGTATCTTTTGAACCGGTAAATATTGATCAATCAATAATGAAAACTGTCTTAAAAAAAAAATCTTAAAAAAGCGTTTTTTTCGGCCTTGCAAGTGTACCTAACCCCTTAAGGCCGAGTACTATTTTTTTAGTCCGAGGCCTCAACAGGCCTACCTCCTCGGTGCACACGATACTTTATACAAACACTACCATGTTTTACGAGCATTTAGAGCTTATAGACGAGGAGTAAACTAGTACTTTTAAGGATTAAAGTAGTAAAGTAACATTTTTAAGAAGTATAGTAGTATGAGAAGTAAAAAGTAGTACTTTTAAGTCATATAACTTTTAAGTCCTAGAACTTGAAGTACTACTTCGTCTACAGTACTTCCGATTCCTAGGACTTTTAAGTACTTTTAAGTCATAGGACTTACTTTTAAGTCATAGGACTCAAACGTCCTACTTTATTCCTCGCCTACAGTACTTTTAAGGAATAAAGTAGTAAAGTAGTACGAGGAGTGAAAAGTAGTACTTTTAAGTCATAAGACTTTAAAATACTTTTTACTCCTCGTCTACAGGCCCTAAAAGCGAGGAAAACATGGTTGAGTTGCATAAACTAATTTACTTTATTAATATTTAACTATTTAACTGATTACATGTGTTTTTATTTCAATTATCGTTTTGAAACAACAAAACGCGTCAATTCAAATGGGCATGGATAAAACTGACGCAGGTTAACGGGCAAAGGGTTGAATTATGTGCTTTTAGTACGTGATGACCAAAAGTGGCCAATGGAAATATAAAAAATCGTTAGACCTATCCTGTACCATATGATCGGCCGTCACCAATCGTGCAAAGTCACCGATTCATAAGTCGGACTATTGGCTGTGTAGAATTGCTCATACCAACGACGAAACGACGAGATCGTCCGATCTTCGCGAACGAGAATCGGGCGTTTTAAATATTTTTTGTGATTCCAGACGGCGATGTCACGCTCAAACATGATACACTCCCCGAGCAAGACTATCCTTGCATAAGGACCGAGCAACGGTGGGGAAAACATTATGTGCGTTACACGCTGAAGAAGCGGCTCGAGCGGTGTCACCGTTTGGAGTATGCACATTGTACCAAAACTCGTTAGGATCGACAACTCAACGTATCCAGGACCAATTTGTTCAGCAGTTACGTTTAACTCCATAATTGAATAACGCTCGAAAAGAATTACACTGTGCTTCAATTTTCCAGTAGCTCGATGATGATCCAACGGGGGGAGATCACTCGCGACGTCATTGCTAGTGTCATTCGTCTCGTTATCGACGGATTCATCATTCGACGTAGTCTGGGACATTCTCGTCGACCAGGCAGCCCCGGTCCATGAGTGCCGGAGAAAGCCCCGTAGGGAGTCCTTGAAAAATATTCCAGGACCGTGAACGGCACTGAGATGAGCCCAGTCTGCTCCGTTTTCCGGTATTTCCTTTAAAAAATTTTTTCATTATACCGGGTGTCCCATTTTAATCTTACACCTGATTTATTTCAGAACATACAACTCTGATCTAATATTGAGTTGAATAAAACTTTGAGGGTTCGAAGGGGGACGTTCGAAAAAAATGTTTGTTTCGGTCCAAAATAAAAAAAGGGGGAGTTAAGCTGGCCAACGTGTTTTTTAAAAATAGAAACGTGACTTTTTTTGTGCACCAAAAAATTTGCCAAATCAAAACTCACAACTTTTGTGGGAAACGTTTTTCCATTCGAGTTTATAATTTTTAGGTGGGAACAATTTTTGGTGAGCGTGTGCATTTGACACTCACAAGGATTAGGTTTCTGCGGCTCGTCACTTCCGCAGTATTTTAAGATTAAAAACCCTCCATGTGAGTGTACTCTGAACACTTCCTAAAGGTGTTCGAATATTCCCCCATTCATGTTCAAACATGTCCGAACTCTCCTCTTAAACTCATCAACTGTTCGCACACGCTCACCAAAAATTGTTCTCACCTAAAAATTATGAACTCGAATGGAAAAACGTTTCCCACAAAAGTTGTTTGTTTTGATTTGACAGATTTTTTGGTGAACAGAAAAAGTCACGTTTCCATTAAAAAAAACATGTTGGCCAGCTTAACTCCGCCTTTTTTTATTCTGGACCGAAACAAATATTTTTTTTCGAACGGCCCCCTTTGAACCCTCAAATTTGTATTCAACTCAATATTCGATCAGAGTTGTATTTTCTGAAATAAATCAGGTGTAAGATTAAAATGGGACACCCGGTATAATCGATGACGTTTCGTTCGTTGCGGTTTGACATTTTGCCCTATTATACGGGAAGCTTTGTTTATGTTAAAAAAAAAGTCGAGCTTTCAATGCGAATGCGTTAAAAATGTTCCATACCGTCAAAAAATCACATATCGAAAAGGAGTCTCATTGGCCTAGCCGTGCATGGGTGTATTTTAGTAGCTAGACAAAATTGAAAGCTCTATGTTTTCTGGGAATTTTTTTCTTTAACGATGCAACTATTCTGATTTCAATGGGCGTTGTATTTTTATGAAAAATGCCTGTGGCCGGAAATTTGAGCTAATATTGAAAACAGTATAAGAATGTTTGGTATTGAATTTGTAAAGAATCCATCATGAGGCTCAGACTTTTTTTTTCGTCATAACTGAAGTGGCGTAAAAATGTTTCATACCAATTTCGGTGAGAATCGAAAAATCGGTTAAGATGTTACGTACTTTACGAACAAAAATATCATTGGATAAGAATTAGAGTATTAGTTTATTTACCTAAATATATTACGCAATAATAAAAAAAAAAAATGCATATCTAATTCGCACACTGCTTTCTCATAATTTTGAAACATTGGCAGAGCTTCTAGCATGAGGAAGCCAACATTGTTCATAGGAGACCATTCTCATTCGTCCAAAGCAATGTGCAAATTTAATTTGCATACTTGTTTCCTTGATTATTGAGTGACTCGGGATGGTACATTTGGAGGTCGTTACCGAAAAATGCTTGATGGGGAACGAGCTCCGGTGGGGTAAGTTTGTTCTTTCGTTAAAAAAAAAAAAAAAATCAATAAATAAATCACTACATACCTGTATGTGACTGTTGACGAGAAATTCATTTCGACCTTGATTCCACCAAGATCCATTCGATATGGCCTCAATGGGCTGAGGTCTCCAGTATGGTTCTGCAGATTCTGCATGATACCACACGAAGATAATCTGATTTACCTCGCAACACTTCCATGACTTCGTTTTAGCCAATTCTGGAACTTGAAGTCAGAAAAATTGGCAATGGATAACTTATACAGAAGTCGTTTGTTTTCTCGGAACAAAAACTCTGCGCACCATCGATCCTATATCATCGACTCTGCGTTACTAACTCTACACAAACCGGACATTACATTTCACTGACCTGACTCCGGGTCTGGCTGCCATTTGACTGACGCCATTGGCCAACTTAGCACCGACCCTACGCAGCAAAATTCATCGCAACCTAAACTTGTAAAAACTTCCATTTTGCTAATCTCGAACTGCCCCGACACACCAACCGCAGAATTTACAGCATGTCACCAACTCTACAGATCATCGGCTCTACACAGCGAACTTTTCCCGGCTCGTTAAGGAAAGAGTCTAAGTGAATCGATAGATTCTGTGAAAAATCTACATTGCGTAAATCAGAGCTGGACAAAGTACCACAAAGTACTTCAAGTACAAAGTAATGTAAGTACTTGAAGGTACTCGTGTATTTCAAGTACAAAGTACCGTAAATACTTGAAGTGCCAAGTACTTCTGGTAATTAGTACTCGACGTACTAAATATTTGAAGTACTCGAGGTACCGATACTTCAAGTACGTCAAGTATCAAGTATCAAATACTTTTCAAGTTTTCAGGTCAACATCTCGTGAGTTTTAGTACTCATGTTTGATTTCTTGCGTACTCTTTAAACTCATTTGTTTTGATTCGAGTACTTTTTGTATCAAACACACATTTTCATATATTGCAATACACTCAGATTAGGCGGATTGGAACAGAAATATCTGGAACGAAGACGTAGAAATAATTTTAAAAAATTGCATTGACGATTGTAATTAAGATTTATTTGGCTTCAGGTTTGAGAAAGAAAAAATAATGAATATAACACACGGATTGTTGAAAACGGAGCCATTAATTGACAATGTCAGCGTAACTACACCAGCTTGAGTCATTGAACGGTCATTCCTTAGAATCTTAACCAACCGATGGTGCAAAACGTTCCTCAATTATATATTCAAAGGCGTTGTACATGCAACCATTAATAAGACGTATTCAAAAGTACTTCATACTAAGTACTCGAAAAAGTACTCGAAGTACAGGAAAGTAATTGCAGTTTAAATTACAATTACTTCAAGTGCATGGCGTGTACTTGAAAATTTAACTACAAATACTTGAAGTACAGGTCGAATACTTGGAAATTTAAGTGCAATACTTGAGATATTCTTAAAGTACTTTCAATTTAAAGTGCTGTACTTAAAGTACATTGCGAGCTATGCTGTATTGTCAGGATATACACGTGCGCAGGACACGTGGAAAGGCTGGCTTATACAAAAGCTGAGTAAAATACCAGAAAGTACTTCAAGTAAAAAGTGCCGTAAGTACTTGAAATATAAATTACTTGAAGTGCAAGTCACTTGAAGTACGACGCACTTGAAGGGAAAAGTACGTGAAATGCAAAGTGATTGAAGTACAAAGTATTTAGACCACGGAGTACTTGAAGTACAATGTACTTGGATCTCAGATTACTTCGAGTACAAAGTACTTAAAACCCTAAGTACTTGAATCACAAAGTACGCGAATCGCATGGCACTTGAAGTACAGAGTACTTGAGGTACAAAATGCTTGAAGTACAAAGTACTCGAAACACACGGTGCTGGAAGTATAAAATACTTGAAGTACTCATGTATTTCAAGTACCAATTACTGTAAATACTTGAAGTACCAAGTACTTGAGACACGTCAAGTATCAAATACTTTTCAAGTTTTCAGGTCAACATCTCGTAAGTTCTAGTACTTATATTTGATTTCTTACGCAGGTACTCTTTAAACTCATTTGATTTTGATTCGAGTACTTTTTGTATCAAAACATATTTTCACATCGTGAAATTAACTCAGGTTAGGCGGATTGGAATAGAAATATTTAAACAAAGAATTAGAAATATTTAAAAAATAGCATTGGCGATTGTAATTAAGATTTATTTAGCTCCAGGTTTGAGAAAGAAAAATAAAGGATATAAAACACGGATTGTTAAAAACGGAGCCATGCATTGACAATGACATCGTAACTACCATATCATGAGTCTTTGAACGGTCATTCCTTCCAATCTTGCTCAAAAGATGGCGCAGAACGTTCCTCAATTATATATTTAAAGGAGTTATACATGCAACCATTAGAAATACGTATTCAAAAGTACTATATACCAAGTACTTCAAATATTACTTGAAGTACAGGAAAGTACTCGAAAATTGAAGTACAAATACTTTAAGTACTTACAGGTCGAGTACTTGAAAATTTAAGTATAATACTTGAAATACTTTCAAAGTATTTGAAACTTCAATTACTGTACTTCCAGTACATCGCAAGTACCGGGTACTTGAAGTACTGCCGAGCTCCGATGTATATACTTCATAGATTTTGTAATGTTTTTTTCTCGCCAGCGCGAGGTAAGTTCGCGACATAAAGCCTGATTGACAGGTAGAATATTGCCACTTGCGAGTCGGGCTCTCCGGAGTTACACAAGGAAAGTCCGTAGAACTTTGCGCTGTGGCGAGTGTTTTACCGCATCGAATCATGTCAACGTAAACTTTCATTGTGTAGAATCGAACAATGTAGCGTTTCGCTGGTTATGGAGTTGGGTTCTGTAGAAACGAAAGGCTGCCATTTATAGCGAATGAATAAGAGACATTTTGCTTCCTCCGGGAGCTTTGTTTTCATGAAAAAAAAATCGCGACACGTCCAGAAATTTCGCATTGTCTGGATGTGTGCGTGTGGGTATTTTTGTTGGTCTTGCAAAATTCAAACCTCATCTATAACTTGAGAACGGTTGAGAGCTACACCGCTGCCTTTTCATGGGCAAGTTAAGCAGCACAGCCCCTTATTTTACTGCATCTTTCGTCAAAGTTCCTCGAAAATTAAAAATTAGATGTCTTTTTGAAGTTTTCAAAAACATGTCCGTGGTCCCTCCAACTTCCGCAAATTTTGAGATATCAGGCTATTTTTTTTTTTTTTTATAAAAATATGTTAGGATGCAAGGCGCATGTTTTTTTTTTAAATTGAAATAGGCGAGTATCGCTTGAGGGATTGAAATGTTTTGTTAAATTTGAAATTTTCGAAAAATATCTGTCAGCGCTCTAACTTTCGTAAATTTGGAGATATCGGATTAAATTTTTTTACAAAAATCGGTCAGGGGATGAGGATGTTTGGTATTGAATTTGTCAAGAATCGTTTCAGGGGTTCGGATTTCATAAAATTCTATGGATGCCCTAACGTTCGTAAATTTGAGGTTGTTTAGCCCAAAACTTCCTAAATGAATGTACTATGGGACAGAGATTTTTTATTTTGAATTTGTCAAGAATTGCTTGAGGGGCTCGGATTTCATGAAATCTGGAAATTTTCGAATAATATCCGTGATCGCTCCAATCGTTGCAAATTTGAAATTATTGATATGAAAAAATGTATACAAGTACGCCAGGAGTCCTGATATTAAATTTCGCAAGATAAAATCGATTTTAGAAAACAAGGGTGCAAATTTGAAAATTGAAAATTGGGCCCCTCCTTGCAAAGCTTTCTCTGCGAGGAAGCCAAAATTACGAAAGCCATCTGTACACATTTACGAAACTACGAAAACCATCTTCTGATAGAGGTAACTCTGCAATGAGGAAGCAATGTGCAAGTTTCCAATTTTCACGTTTTTTTTAAATTTCAGTCCCGATAGGTGACTGACCAAAATGTAGACATTATTTGTAGTGATTCCATAGAGGCTTGTGAGAAAACTACGGTTTCAAATCCACTTCCTATCGCTATGTCCCCCTTGATACTCATGCGAGGTCCAACCATCTCTTTATCGGGGCCAGGGACCATGGGACTTATGAGGGGTTGAACGTTTCTTCTATAGGACGGGGGTAATGACCAGATATTTATATAATATCGAGAGATATACCTTTCTTTGCGTACGGGATGCTCTGGCATCGACCGTCCTCACCACGAAAGAGCCAACTGTGAAAAGGGCACTCGAGACAATCACCCTTGACCGTGCCACCTTCGCCCATGTTGGCACCCAGATGCGGACAGTATGCATTTAGAATATTGACGTCATCTTTCTCGGTTCTGTTTAAATATTGGAATTCATTAGAACATCTATAGGGAAAATCATTTCGGCAATAATAATAATAATAATGTGGGAGTTTTACTTGTATACCCCTACTCGGGGTTTTTACAAGGTCGGAGTCTCTCTATTTTTAGTTTTTGGCCACTCTACTTTGACCAAACCACTAATACCGTATATACTGCCTCTATTTCCTTCTACTCCGACATTATTCGCCCTTCCTCTGTTCCACGGCTGCAGCCGCTTCGCCTCCCCTTTTCCCCTGTATCGTATTCGCCGTAGACGGAGGGAAACTGCAGAAAACCTTGCGTCGATACAGGTCGGCTCCTACCTAGTGCCCCTGGTGGCCGCGCGAGTAAACTCAAGCGCGGTCTCCCGAGGCGCCCTAGGCAGATTCCTCCTTTGCTGCGATACAGTGGGTAAGTCAGTGCACGGCTAAGCGGCCACCTTCCGAGCGATAAGAACCGCTACGGGAGTCCTCCAAAGCCGTACCCCGACTACCGATCCATCACAGAAAGGTTTTTTTTTTGGGCATTTTTTCGGTGGGCTCCGAACCACCGGGATTGCAGATTAAACACATAGAAAAATTTCCATTGGTGTCGACTGTGGGGCTCGCACCCGGGTCCGCTGCGAGCGAACCCAGAGCCTCACCCACCGAGCCACCGCGCTCCCCCATTTCGGTAATACTATTATTATTATTTTTTTTTGTATTCCTTCCTATAACTGTTCCAGGATTTTATGACCGTTACCGCAATTCAACAATCCAGTTCCCCACAACCGCAAGTTGATACATCGCAAGTGTCTCAACTCCACACCCTATAAAATTCGTCCAGAGCATGGAAAAATTGAGTAGGACTCAACGAAATGTCTTATAAAAATTTGTATAAGCATACAAAATGTCAATAAATATGGACGCAAAAGTACTTTGAAATAGGTTTTACGGTTTTGGAATGAAAAATTCATGTAAAAAATCCCGGTAAAACGGATCTCCCCTCATAAAAGGCAAGCTTGTGTGACGTGGGCTTGCATCGAAAAATATCTTCATCCCCTTCTGCAGGAGTACAATCCTTCTACTTATATGGTATTAGTTAAATTGTGACGGACGTTTAAAGAAATTAGGAAAACTGACGAGGCAGTACTTTGCAAGTTTCACTTCGTTTTCGCTTTTTTTTTTTCAGAATATTAAAATTTTTTAGGATATCCTTAAAATATCGCTTGGACCATTGTAGGCTCTTTTTTTTTAAATCTTAGAAGTGTGCACTGAGGTCATTCGTTGCTCGAAACGATTTTTATTTGATTTGTATCGTATGGAACCTTCGCGTTATTGTTGAAGGAAAGATTGACTATATGATTTCAAATCTTTTTATTCGACTTTATAAGAGAAAGAAGACGTTGCAAAAAGGTGTTGACGGGGTAAACCTGGTGTGCACTGCATATGGATGCACCGAGAACTTTGAGGGTTAAATTTGGGCCAATTTTTTTTAGCACATGGTCAGCTGAAACGCTGTTGTGCGTGAGTTAGTAATTCATAAATTGATGATCGTAAAAAAATTAATTTCCTTAGTTTAGTCGAAATTTTTAATAGTTTTTGGACTTTATTGAACGCATTTTTACAACAAGATTCACTAAAAATTGGTTGGAATGAAAAAAATCCGAGTTCGGTTTGAAAAATCTGTGAAAATTCTCGAAATGTCTTTTTATCATCATACCTGAAAACCGCAAAGTTTTCGCCAACAGCGGCCACGTGTTTGACCTCGCCCCTCCCAAGCTGTCCACTTTCCAGTAATGCGAACCAACCGTTTGGATAAACGGGAGGTAGTTTTCCGATTTTTCGATTCTTCGTGGTCACGTAACCGCCTCCATGAGATTTCGCATCTTCTTTTAAACCCTGCAAAAATAAAACAACAGAATCAACACATTATTTTGGAACATTAAATTTTGCGTATTAAAGATAATTGCGTCAATTACTAATAATTTTGAATGATGATCAGTCATAAAATTTTTATATATAACAACGTATTTTTTGTTTATTTGAACAAAAACATTTCTCATTTTTTCCCTTGCCCTCAACGTGATAATGAATTTGTAATACTCATAATCTACATTCGCAGTGTCCGTAGGTACACAATTAGTTCGCACTCTACATTGAAAGTTGCTGAACAGTGTTATAGATAAATTTTCGAGGTCCAGGTCTACTACGCGGTGTTTTCGCTTCATTCTAGAGGATACTTCACGATGGTAAATATTTGTTGATCTGTGTTTACAGTGCCCCGCGGGAAAACATCTATGGGAATTTAAATATTTTTTATTGAACAATATATTCAAGCATTTAAAAAATTTAACTAAACTCCCAACTGAAAAATGGAAACTGCAATGAAAAAAAAAATTAAACAATAAACCCTGAAAGGTATGACAATACATGTTAAAAAAAAATTAAAAAATTAATGATCGCAAATAATTCGGAAAAAATAATTCAAATAAAAATCTTCTCACTTTGCCCCGGTGGTACAGGCAACTTTTTTTTATAAATTTTCTTAGAAGAACTTTCATATTTCGTCGCGGGTAAGGCGAGTAGAATAAATTTTGAGCACTCAAAAAAATCAAGCCGAATCGATGGGCACAAAAATATTCTTAAGTTGTAACTAACAAGGAAAGTCTTTCCGCTGACGTCCTTTGATTTTGACGAAATTCTAATATGTTATTCTACATCAAAATCTAAGAGGCACGTATTTTTTTTTATCGGCGGTAAAACGTTTCTAGGGGGTGAAATTATCCTTTAAAGTTCAGACCTCCGAGGGGTACTTTTCAGGTTTCACCTATTTTCACTTGAGATAATCGAATGCACCCAAATGGATAATTACCTTAATGATAAACGATGAAAAATGCAACTGGTTTCATATCGGGGGGGTTGCATAGGAAAAAAATTACAGGGGTTGAAATTCATAAAATCGTTATAACAAAAAAAATATTGCACCTATCTCGATGGATTCAATTGCACTTTGAAGAGGGCAAAAAATAATACATACATGTTTTTGCGTTATTTTCGCAAATCAAGTTAAGGGGGTGAACTACCCCTATGTACGTTTACATTTAATCTCAATAAAACGGCAGTAATTCTTTTTTTTTTTATTTCTTCTCCTAGTGATACGTTTTTTCTTTAAATTCTCAACATCTGCATATCAAACGATGGATAGATTTTTCTCGAAATTACATTCTCATAATTGGTGAAAGCGATAGAACCAAAAGTATACGTCCAATCTTAATGGTTTGTTTTTTATTTGAAAGCAATTTGAGACTCTTCTAGTTATACTTAAAAAATTACATTTAAAATTCATTAAACAATGGATTTTACCTAATTGAGCAAGGAAAATTGGAAAAAATCAAATTTTTCCGTTAAAATTCTACCACTTTATCAGTTTTTTATTTTTTGTAACTTTTTACGGTATTTATACGAATCACATCCATAGTTTGAAAAAATTCACTTATTTATTTTTTTCCGCCAAAAATTACAGATTGGATAACTTTTACGGATAACAATTTTTTTTATTAGTTAATATTGAATAAGCCACAAGACGAATTTCAAAAATATCTATTCCTTATATTTTTCACAAAAATTTAGTAAATACTGACGTATTTTCATAGTTATCATAACTCCCCTCCTTACTTGACGGTGTTATCTGGGAGTCACCTCTGTTCAGTCTGTGACTCGCTCCCGAAATTAGATTTGAAATACGACGTAGAAGCAGTGATAAAACTGCGATCGCGGAATATATTCACCGCAGTCGGCTATTTTTCTTTTACACGACGAAAGAAGTCACTTACAATTCGAGACTATTTAAAACGAAATTGCAAATATTAATCAAAATGAAGATAAATCCTTTGAACGTTATTAGAATGCTTCTCGCAACTTTTGAAGTTATGCGTTTACCGGATTCGCCAGTAAATAACGATGAAATACAGTTGAAAGAAAACTTTGAAAATATTTTGTTGAGTGCAATGAACGAATACAGTGGTTTCGAAATGGTAGAAGAAAATTCTTTGCATTTCGAAGAACCGTTTAAGGATTGGGAAATGGAAATTGATTGAAAATAAAGAATCGGCAAACGCCCTGTATGAACCAGAACTTCCGCCTGATACATGCACTCGTGATAACGAAGACTTATCTTACGAGTACAAATTAAGGGCCGTTGAGTATTGGCGCAGCGGGAAGAAAGGAAATTTAGGTTTGGGCAGTGTTAAACAAAAGTTCAAGAAAGTGCAATCTGTACGACAGTTGCAGCGGTGGGCCCAAAATTTGAACAAGGGGGGACATACAAAATAAAATTAGCACGAATTTGTGGTTACACTTTCGAAAATTTCAAAGCTGCTGTGGATGCTGGTTTAATGGTGCATGATTCCGTATTGAAAAAATGGGCCTTACATGCTCAAAAAGAAATAGGGCATACTGATTTTCGTTTCAAAGCATCTCGTACGTGGATAAACTCATTCAAAGCAGCTCATGGTATCGTATCGAGAAAAATTAATAAATTCATTACATTCAAAACAATTGAAGATGGAAAACTCTTGGAACAACAAATTCAAAAATTTGTCTATGACGTAAAGCAAAATATTAGAACGTACGGATTGTCAAATACATTCAACGCAGATCAGAGTGGCTTCCAACTAGAAATGCATTCCGGAAGAACTTTATCAGTCGAAGGAGAAAAGCAAGTACAATGTCTTGTACAATCAGTCTCTTCTACGACCCACAGTTACACTATTCAGCCGACTATATCAGCTGACGCCAAGCTGCTATCTCCTCTATTTTTTGTTTTAAAAGAACCAACTGGCAAGATTGGTCTAATAGTGGAGAAAACGCTTTTCAGACCAGATAATGTGTACATAGAAGTATCCAAGTCTGGGAAGCTTACTTCAGGTATAAATTACACCCACTGTTTTTGTATAGACATTTTTTCGAATGAAAAAATAATACGTTTTTCTATTTTCAGATCATTTTAAAATTTGGTTGCAGCATGTATTTTTCCCAAAAGTTGGTCCAAAATCTTTATTACTAATTGATTCTTGGACTGGACACTGTCCCCAAGCTGTACTTGACGTGAAACCTTCAAATAGAGATGTCAAAGTAATGATTATACCTAAAGGAACTACCGGAAAAATCCAGCCCCTCGATGTTTTTGGATTCCGAGTATGGAAAAATTTTGTTAGACATTTTTCTGATAATTGTCTTTTGATGAATTACGATATTGATTCGCATTTGAGAAACAATATCATAAAGCTGCAGTCACTCGTTCATAACCAACTGTCGTCACCACGTTATATCGATCTTTTCAAATATTCGTGGTACAAAAGTGGTTACATAGAAGAAAAACCAGCGAATTTTGAAAATCCTGTACACTTTGCATTTGGAGATTACTGCAACTCACACTGTGAAGTTCCAGGATGTGAAAATGTTGCTATTGTTCGCTGTTCCTGGTGTAAAAAGTCGTTATGTTTTAAACACTTTTTCAATGACTATCATTACTGCAGTACTTACAACGGCTAATAGAGCATATGATTATATATTCGCTTCTATTTATTGCTATAGTGATTATTTTGTTAGACTGTTGACATATTATCAATAAAAGATACAAGCATATTGTACGCTCTCTTTTTTTTACTTGACTACGCAGTTTTTCTATGCGCCATCCCAAAACTTGGTCTTATCTACCGAAACGAATATGTGTAAGCGCTTATCGTATGCCTATGTTATCTCATTGCCAAATTTATATCAGTCAGAATTATCGACAAGTCAGATATAAATACTTTTTCATCAAAAGATCGATCTATAAATAAGTTGGCTCCTAGATAAAACCGTTCATTCAATGCTATGTACGTGATACGGTTGTGGTAAATTTAAAGAAAAAAACGTATCACTGGGAGAAGGAATAAGAAAAAAAAAGAATTACTGCCGTTTTATTAAGATTAAATGTAAACATACATTGGGGTAGTTCACCCCCTTAACTTGATTTGCGAAAAAAACGCAAAAACATGTATGTATTATTGTTTTGTCCTCTTCAAAGTGCAATTGAATCCATCGAGATAGGTGCAATAGTTTTTTTGTTATGACGATTTTGTGAATTTCAACCCCTGTAATTTTTTTCCTATGCAACCCCCCGATATGAAACCAGTTGCATTTTTCATCGTTTATCATTAAGGTAATTATCCATTTGGGTGCATTCGATTATCTTAAGTGAAAATAGGTGAAACCTGAAAAGTACCCCTCGGAGGTCTGAACTTTAAAGGATAATTTCACCCCCTAGAAACGTTTTTCCGCCGATAAAAAAAAAATACGTGTCTCTTAGATTTTGATGTAGAATAACATATTTGAATTTCGTCAAAATCGAAGGACGTCAGCGGAAAGACTTTCCTTGTAAGACCAAAAAAATTCATCAGAATTAATCCATATATTTTGTTTGGATTCTTAAAAATATTTCTACCTCTACGAAGCTGCTGATTTCTGAACGGTATTTTTTGAGCTTTTCCAACCGAATTCTCTGATATCAATGAGCGAAACGGTTACAAATTTTAACCACTTCTCAAGCATATCTGTATTTATCCTTCATACTACGATTTCTGTGAAATATGAAATAATTTGTTACAGTAAAAAAACAACGGAGCAGCAAAGCCTTGGATCAAAATACTTTTTCAGATGACTGTCATATTTTATTTTGGCATTTTTAAAATAGTGCCGCAAAACGGTAACCAAACTCATATATGAGTTCGATTTTTTTTTTCACATTTAATTAAACAATTGCAATAGAGAACGTGCATTACTCATAATCAATTAATGAACTATACCAGCTTGAAAATTGAGTCGCATTTCAAACGTATATCACGTGGCGGTGACGTCACAACACCCTAGTGCAGCAGCGCCTCTAGCGGTAAAATTAAGAAATTCAAGCAGCTAATCGTTCCTAACCCAAAAAATCTTCGTAATTCGTAAATATGTAGTCTTTAAATGGGGTTCAAACAGGACTAATGTACCTGGTGGAACAATCGATGAAAGTGTACAAATATTGTTTTGTACCATGTTGCAAAAACACAACTGTATCAGCACCAGAAAAAGACTTTATTTGCGTAGGAACATCTTCAAATCTATTATTAGCAAATTTTCAGATGTTGCTTTCATGTATCCATGGTTCATTTTTTTTCTTTTCAAGTTACAGCACACGCTGTAATTTATATTACACACACTCGTGCACTAATGATTTACTTTCGCGATTTTTTTCATCGATGGATAAAGTTATCTGCCGAATATCCTTAACCTTTTAACATAGGTTATCTGGCGGATAATTATATCCGGAAGATATCCCTAGGTGATAAAACCGGGCATAAACTTACCCTAGTACTGAGGGGTATTGTGACGTCACGCGGCCCTTAGAGCGTGTAAATTTCTTACAATTATTACACCTTAAGATATAATAATTTACTTGCTTAAAGAAATTAATGCAATGTTCATTAACTTCAGAAAATATTTAACTATGACAGAATGATAAAACAAAAAGGAGAAAATCGTTTACATGCAAGTTCTCTGTTATGGCAGCACCCCTTGGACAATGAAGGTCGTTTTGTTTTTTGTTTTTAGCACTGCGCGGTAACGGGTGACTACTATTTGTGAAGGCTTAAACCTTAAAAGTGCATATGTGCATCTCTAAAAGTACGCAACCAGTTTTTCAAAAAACTCTCCTTAAAAAAGTTCTAAAAAATCAATTTTTGCTCCCCCATAGAGGAAGCTTCGTTTTAGTGAAATTTTTTTTCGAGATTTTCATGTCAACACGTTCAAAATGTTCCAAGACACCGAGAAAACCCACTAATAAAAAATGTCCGTATGCATGCGTGTATGTGTGCATGTGCGTGTGTGTGATAAAATCGGTGTCCGTGCTCGAAGTTTCGAAAATTTAAAGCTATCGGACCCAATATTTTTATATAAATCGTCTGTGGCACAAGGATGATCGGTATTGAAGTTGGCAAGTATTCTTTGAGGTGTTCAGATTTTCGAAAATTTTGAAATTTTCGAAAAATCTGTTTGCGCGCTCTATTTTTCGCAAATTTGACGCTATCGAGCCAAAACTATTTACACTAATAGTCTTAGCGACAAGGATGCGAGTGTTAACTTTGGCAAATTTGAGCCTATCAAGCCACAATTCTTTACCCCAATAGTCTAGACGACAAAGAATAAAAAAGCTTGCAAATTAGAAATTTGAACATTGCTTAGTCATTATTTTATCTCTCTTACAATGCTTCCTCCGCATGAGGAAGCAATGATTGAAAGATCCATTTTCTCATAGAGGGAGATTTGCAAGCCAGATAAGTGTAACGGTCCCGTCCTATAACCCAACGAATCCTTTTCTCAAGCATTCCATTCTCACGCCAACTTCATCAACTTCACTCTCATTATTAATCCACTCTCACGCTTAAAACCTTACGCCTCAGCTAAACCTAAACTCCGTTCCAGCTAATCTCCTAACCGTCAGTAACCTCACTCGAATTTGCCCTCGGTCCCACGGGCTTTGTTCCTCTGTCCGACGACATCCCCTCCACTTATCAAGTCCTCTCCTTCCTGCATCTCATTACCACTTCAGTTTTACATCAACTTCTAAACGATTCAGACGTGCACTCCCTGAACAGTTCTACCAACAAACGTTAATTATAATATTACGAATTATATCATTGTCAACCCCGTTCGACCGTCACATAAAATAATGAGAAAGCAATGTGCAAACTTCTAATTTGCACGCTTTTTTTTAGATTTCCCAAGGTAGGCTTCAGAAGATATAACAAGAATGCTACCGATAACATTCTAGAGTACATTTCAAAGAATGTAATGCTTAATGCTTAATGCTTACTAAAGTTGAAACAATCTTAGAGATTTCACTTAAAAATAAATAAACAACTCGTAAATAAACGACTCGTAGACTCCTATCGAGTACCTCGAACCAGTGTAGTAAATTCAGTCAGCCCTCCTCCCTCCACACCCTGAAAAATCTTGATATATTTATTCTGGCTCGAGTTTGAACCGATTCAAGTTTCTTCCCAGTTGTTCCCAGCCAAGAGATCGATGTATAAAACTTAAAAAAAGCTACAAATACAATGGAGTGACCTCAACGATGCTCACCCTGACCCAGTTGATCTTCCAGAAGAAAGCCACGTAGCTGAATAAGGATAGTAAGGTGGCCGTTCCTACGGTCCACCATACAATCATTTTATCTTTTGTTTTTCTTCTTTCTCTGCCTCTTGGTTGATTTGCTGCTGCTGTTGCTCTTCACGATGTTCCGTTGTATCCACGATCTCTGTATAATTTTTTTTTTCAATTTTATAGTTTAATTGTATAAAGAAGAAATGTCAGAAGATCCAAAAGACGGGTGAAAAAGTGAATGAGCAAGATTTTATCCACCGTTATAATGTATCACCGAGTCGCAGTTATCGCATGATCAGAAGATCCCAATAACGATAAATGAAAATTACGAATAACAGGAAGCACAAAAAGTAAATTGATAATATCGTTCTATCGCCGTTGATTGTTTGCGTGGTCCAAAAAAAAATACAATAAACCTTTGAGATATTGCACGGAATGAAAGAAGAGAGTTGAACGAAGATGGTTTTGTACGAGGAGAATCCGGTCCGCGGTACAAGAGGTGTTTTCGGTCAACTGAAACGGTCAGAAGGTCTGACCGGCTTATATACGCGTAGTTACGTATCCGCGATTGCTATCTGATTCATCGGTCACTTGGACTAGTCAAATGTACGACAAATCTCATGTATTTCATTCGACGAAGATCTGTACCCCTGTGGTCCATTTTGTGTATTCTCGCTGGTCCATTATGCATGAGAACTACATGTTCACGTACAGGGAGAGCTCGAGAATACATGCATCGTATTTTCTTATCTATCGATAGATCCGAGAAGCGAATTTCGTCGTCGACGATCACAACGACAATGACGCCGGTTACGCGGTTGAGATGAAGATGGATTTCAACGCTGGCTTTGGCTTAGCGTGGATTTGACCTTTTCTATATACGTACAAATATTGAGCTTACGTCATTATCGTTAAATTTTCTTTTTTTTACCAAACGTTCTGGGATTTTTATTTTAATCGCAGTGAAAACGAGAGCAGAAAATTTCCAATCACTAATCATTGCTGTAAGACCAACGCAGAGGTTTCCGTATGGGGAAGCCAGGATTAAAAAAAAGCGCTTGCTCATAGGCAAATCTTCGTCGGTCTTTCAAAATTGACAAGCAATGTACCAATTTTGTTTGCATAATTTTTCGATGTTGTGCGTTACTACCACAAGTTAACGGAACTTTTGATCAAAAAATAAAAATAAAAAAATTAGTATGAACGTATCCAGAATTCTATTCAACAACCAGGTGGACGATCAATCCTGTTCAAATGATAAGCATTGCGGGTATAAATATTAGTGTATCAAGTATCGTTAGGGATTTAAAAAATGAAGGCACTTCAAGGGTTGCGCACTTTTATATGGTTATCCCGAAAATGAGGGGGTCTGTGAACATTCAAAATTTCGTTTTAAGCTTGGAGCTTTAATCCAAACCCTTGCCATGTATTATGGTGGTACGATTCAACAAATTCCTCTTGTGTACGCAGGGATGTAGGCCAGAAAGAAACCTGTATTTGAAAATTTATCAAATATTAGGAACAGATGGGAGAACCTTTACATTTAATTCATAATAATTTTCTCAAATTCCACCTATTTTCGTTAGCATTCTACCGGGCTCATAAAGTTTTCACATCCAATAAGCGTCATTATTAAAAAAAAAAAAAAACTTTCCATATCGCTTTGGAGGTATTAAACTGCGGCTTGACTGGTTCCACAAATTAGGTTTATACATATAAGGTGTTTAAAATTGAATTGAGTACACTGAAGTAGAAACATGGCTGCCATAATGGCTTAGTGTTGATGGTCTCGTTTATATGATCTGTTCTCAAAATCCCTGATAGTCTGTAAACATTCATAAAACTTTATCATTGGCTGCGTATGATTTAAGGCCGTCCTCTAGTTTCTCGGCTGTTTTTTTTATGGCTTTTTCAATAATTTTTTTACGGGCAAAGCATCGAAATAATCAATCTCATTATTTTTGCATAATCTTTATTAACATTTAAATAAGCTTTACAAATTTTTTGAAGTCAAAATATATAATAGAATAGCAGTTATAGTGGCCGACAGGAAGACATCAAGTAAAAGAAACGGTAACCACGATATTTCAGAAACTATTGCACCGATCTTGTTCAAATTTATACAGCATCTTTAATATGTTATAAGCCAGCGATTGAACTAAGATTATCATGATTGCTTCGATAGTTTTTTTCGTACGAGCGAAAAACTTAAGAAAAAATGAGTAAAAAATAGAATGTAATTTTCAAAAGTGTATAAAAAAGTCAATTTTTATAATTTAGAATTCACTCTAGTTCAATCGCTAGTCTTGAATATGAAGATTAAAATGCCGTTTGGTTTTTTGATTTCAGATAAGCAGAACAGCCGCAATCTTGGTCACCGTCAAGCACCTCTTTTACTTGATATCTTCCTGTCGGCCACTATAACTGCTATTCTATTATATATTTTGACTTCAAAAAATTTGTAAAGCTTATTTAAATGTTAATAAAGATTATGCAAAAATAATGAGATTGATTATTTCGATGCTTTGCCCGTAAAAAAATTATTGAAAAAGCCATAAAAAAAACAGCCGAGAAACTAGAGGACGGCCTTAAGGCTCGGAATCGCTCTAGGAAAATCTCACAGACCACCCGAGAACATGGAAATTCCAAGCTAGTTGCTTAACAAAATGTGATTCAAAAGTCCTCAAGTTACCCTATCCTAAGATAAGTGAAAATTCGATTCTGTTCACAAATGGAAATTCGCCGATACAAAATAACGAATTTATCGATCATTCATTGTTCATTTTTATTTTTTTTTTGTTGTATTTTATTCATTTTTCTTTTTCTTGGAAAAAAAAATCATATTTTCGTGCTCTTGCATGATGACAAGTATACAGATGTGTATGGGATTCTAGCTGTAATACGGCCGCGTGAAAATGTGTTTGTTATGAACAGGTTTAAGGATGTATAGGACGTATCTTCCCAACCAAAAGAAACTTTCGTCGACAATATTGCATACTTCATCATAAGATAAAAATCGGAAAAAATTCAACCACAATAAAGACGATAAGGAAATTAATTTTTAATAATAATAATGCCCAAAATTTATCAATAAATTGTTTAAAAAAAACATTGTTTAACAAATTTTTAGGGAATGTTTTTTTTTGTCATGTGAAATGAATTAGTTGATTTCTCTGACTACACATGAATTTTTTTTTAATTTTCTTACCATTTCGAAATTTCGGTTTTCGGAAATTTGTAAAGGTTTTATTTACGAAACTATTCGTTCAATGCCCTGGAAACTTCTTCATTGTAATATACAACGTTTTTACGAAAACATATCCAAAAGTCACCATTTTTCCTTCATTTTTCAAAATTAAAAAATTTTCGAAAACCGAAATTTTAAAATGATAAGAAATTTTTTAAAAAATTCATGTGTAGTCAGAAAAATCAACGAATTCATTTCACGTGTCAAAAAAAACTTTCCCTAAAAATTTGTTAAACAATGTTTTGTTTAAGCAATTTATTGATAACTTTTTGGCATTATTATTATTATTCAAAATTAATCTTCTTATCGTCTTTTTGTGGTTGAATTTTTTCCGATTTTTATCTTATCACAAAGTATGCAATATTGTCGACGAAAGTCACTTTTGGTTGGGAAGGTACGTCCGATACATCCTTAAAGATCGATCGGGTAAGATCCATACATGGTCAAGTTCAGCGGTGAATTGGTGATGGATAGGATTCTCTTCGTCCAAGGGTTTATGTAACTGCAGGGAAGAAGGGAAGAAGTAGTCTCTCGATGGCTGCTGCTATATTGACCACGGACATTCGATTAGCACCAAATTTTGGCTCTGAGAACATCAGAGAATTGATATTACAGGATGGATGAAAAAAAAAAACGGTCAACGAGAGTTTGAAAAGAATCTCAAGGAGGGAGACGAAGGAGACGAGAGAAAGAAGAAGAACATGACTTGGGAGTTTATGAATATTGTAAATCATGTCGTGTATTATCGTCTTCGCAAGGACTATACATATATATATATATATATATATATATATATATAGGGTTTATGTACACAAAAATATGCGCCAATTGAATTTTATGAAGATTTGCAAGCTTTTACTTGAGTACGTAATTTATAGATAATTATAAACTTATTTGAAACTTTTATTACGTCCACCGCAGTCGACTGTGCATATCAAGTTGGCTAAAAGACCATTGAACTTGAATTTCTTATCGATGTTACGCTTAAGCCAGTGATCCAATAAAAATCTAGGTCACTTTTCTAACGTAATCTTTTTATCTTTCGAATGCAACTGATTGTATTTGATTCAATCCACCCAATCTTGAGGTACACGACATCACATACACAGTAAATTAAAATGGACTAAAATAAAAAATCGCAAGATTAACAGAGCCGATGAAATGAAATATTGGATCATGATGAAAACTATTTTGACATATACAACTATGTCACATGAAATGTAAATTTTCGGAATTCAAAATGGCGTCAATTTGAAATTCAATTGCATTGAATTCGCATTTAAGGTAGTTCGAGCGAAGGTAGCTCTTTCTTACCATTTTTTTGAAACTTTTTTCACGCATTAGTTATGAACTTATGTGGACGTGTGCGAAATTTCAAAGAGACTGACCATTCCAAACTTGAGATAATTGCTATTAACATCCAGCAACTTTTTACATGGATCACCCATACCGAACGCATGCCAATGCAGCCAACGGGTTATAGTATAACCCGTGTGCGGTCCGAGACTCTCTTTTATTTCATGCGTGCCCCTCTCACCTCGCTCTACGGTGCCTATGTTTCCGCTTATTCCCCGCTGCTGGTAGCGCTCGAACTACCTTAAAGTTGAAATTTCAAGATTCAAAATGACGATGTCAATACAGCACAACCAGAATCATAACGTGATTTAGGTACGTACGTATACATTAGTGCGCCAATTATAGGTATATCGCGTGCTTTTTCAACCGTACACGGACCCAACTTTAAGCACGCAACTCTACTCAGAAAGATTCTACATATCTGCACCAGTGTTGTGCACGGAAAAAAATCACGCATACATCAGCAATCGGCTCCCTTCACTTCCAGCTCAGTAACAGCCCCCGCTAACTGCAAAAGCGCCGCGTGTACTCCTTGGACGCAAATCGCAGCAGTGTGAACCGGGAATGGGTCCTGGTGACAATATTTTCCCTCAACGAACTACCCTTAGCAGACGGATTCTTTCGAAATTCCCAAACCAAGTTTTTTTTCGCAGTAAGTCTCGATATCACATTTACAATGCAAACTCGTAAAAAAAAAAGATAATTTCCGTGTGCCTCAGGCCTCGGACTGTCGATCTCCGAGTGTTTTATTCAATACAAACATCATAATTAACATATTAATTTATTTTGGAATGAATTAACCGATTTATTCAATTGCCACAAGGTTTATATGCACACACTGATTTATATTCCTGTTGGCTGACAATAATGAGCTGATAATCCGTCAGATAAGTGTATACTTCACTCTCACGACAATATTAAAAATTGATTAAATTGAAGTAATTGCACTGACGTAGAAGCACGCGGGTTATTTTACGCTGTTCCATATTCCCGACTTGACGACAGATTTCAAAGATGCATCGCGATACATAGAATAATACGAGCATCCGTTATTGTTAGTGCGTGGCAACGACGACGCACGATTATTGCTGGGAAGCGAGTGAACCTCTTGCACCGAGAGAGCTCGACTTAAATAGGATGTGCGCGTTTCCCCACTCCAATGATGATAAATATAAATTTTACTCCTTAAATAATTAATATTTTTTATATGTAACACAGGATTTTTGAGAATTTTTTCAGATTTTTAAATTGGGGCGAACATTTTGATTTTAAAAAATTCGTAGAAAAAAAGTGAGTGGTCAGAAAAATCTTAAGCAAAATTCAGAGTATCTCTTTAAGCAGGTCCAATAAAATAGAATAAAATCAGGTTTCGAATCGGAAGGAGTCAGGGAAAAACGTTCACCAAATTGGCGTGGAATGCCTCATATAATATTATTGATTTCACATGTGTGTATATTATTTATATAGAAGCATGACGAAAGAGAGCGAACCATATCATTTATCTTTATGTATCAAATCTAAACTATTATTGCTATAAGCGATAAAAAAAAACCAGGCCATGGGGTGTGAAATTGAAATAATAATCCGGTCTGATAGTGGCGAGAGGGTTTCTCCAGAACGAGGAGATAAACATAAAGGTGATGGTGCGATACCAAGTCATGCATTGATGAGTGGGCTTATCTAGGGAATACTAAAGTTAGTGGAATTCTAAGATTCGTGCTAGCAGGATCTCATTGGTACAATATACCAAGACTGGCTACGATGAGTGTTTGATCGTAGGACGGTTGAGAGAAGAATTCACTCAAGAGCTCGTCTCGTCCGGTTATATACGATCGTTGGGCGAGCAAGGTCCGTGAGCGGGAGTATCAGTCTGTCATGGCTCATCACGTATCGTGAACGGGTTAAGGAGGAGATCCGTTTTACCGGGATTTTTCAAATGAATTTTCTCGAATTTTTCGTGCCAAGAAAGTAAGACCTATTGAAAAATCTCTTTTTCACCCGACTGCGATAAAATGACCGTATTTCGCACCTGAAACGCGGGTCGAAAGTCATCAATTCCTGACTAGAGGGAAGAAAAGTAGATTTCCGGGCAAAAAAGTAAATTTCCGGGCAAAAAAGTAAATTTTCCGGGCAAAAAAGTTAATTTCCGGGCAAAAAAGTAAATTTTTCGCAAATGACTACATTTGGTCTTCTCTTCAACCACCAAACGTATTTGTTCGAAATAAAAACATCAATATATTTTTAACAAATCTTTATTATATATGTTTTTTTTATTTGTTTTTTTTAATAATACATAAAGCGAAACGTTATTCGCTGCTATCTACCGAATAGAAATTCGACCCTGACTACGCGAGATTTATGAAAGATTTAATACAAATTTTTTCGATAATCGCACAATATTTCAACGCAATTTACATTGTATTTTTTCTGTTTAGAATATTTTTCACTTCTTGCAAATATCTAATTCATTGAAAATAGCAATAATGATTGCCATATTATGTTTTCAGTCGATAAAACGAAAAATTTGTAGATAGACAAAAATTCGCTAAGAGAAATGAAAATAATTTAAACTCCGGATATGTCTTGAGTCGGGGGGGCTTCGCCCCCCCCGACCCCCCCCCCCCACGAGGGCTCTGCCCCTCGACCCCGCTGTCACGCACAGTGGTCTGTCAAAGTAGGGTTTGTGTGGGATCTGTTGGAATGTACTTCCCTTATGCGAAGCGATTTGAGCATATCTTCGGTGTTGTTTTTCGTATTTTTTGGTCATTTTATCGTAGTCGGGTGAAAAGAAGTATATGCCATACGGGAGGAGCGGATTTTTACCTCGTGCTCGTGCTGCCCTCGCTTCGCTCAGGCAGCAAACCTCGCACTCGGCAAAAATCATGCACTTTCCTCCCTAGTAGCATAATGTACTATTGTGTAGATATTGCTGGATGTTTTTTATGCTTTTATAAATTTTTATAAGACATTTCGTCGAGTTGTACATACTTGCTTGGCGGGCTGGACCGTAAGAGGCAGCATTTCATTCGTACCCACGATTGCGCCCGTTCGACTGATCTGAACAAATACTCCAGGTATATTTTGGTTGTTCAGATGATCCTTCATATAGTCCGTAGCTCGATCGCATTGAAACAATAAGAAATCACAAAATGGCGCTACGATAACGAGTTTTTGTTAAATTTGGCAGTTTTGAAAATTCGTTATCGTTTCGTTATCGTTCGTCAGCGTTTGAAGTTTTATCGCGACCTGCGGCGGGAAATAAGCGGAAATTTAGGCACAGTGGAGCGTGGTAAGCAAGGCACGGATGAAACAAGAGAGAGAGTTGGACCGCTCTCAGCCTATAAACCGTGGCTAGAGGTCAACTGTGACTCATGATACCCGAAAAACTCGGTGTTCAATAATATTGAAATTTTCGCACAATATCCGAGTAGTGCCTCTCTATAGATTTGTGGGGTTCCGTTAAAATAGAACGATCTATTCAAAATCCGCAGGACAAAGCTGGTTATTGGAATGCGTTGTACATGGCCGATATATGTAAAAAGTTGCTGATTTCAACCACATAGTTATCTCAAATTTTGAATGGTCAGTCTTTTTGAAATAACTAATGTATGTGGAAGGTTTTAAAAAATTTGTAAGAAAGAGTCAAATTGATGGAACTATCTTAAATATATCTGGATCTGTGAGGTCATTGATGAATTGAGCCCTTAGCCGACGGGTGTATATTGGACACGAGCATAGGAAATGTTCCAGCATTTCAGGTTCACCTGAGTTACAGATTGTGTAATTCGTTTTTCGTAATTTTTTGTAATCCCTGAGGATCGATCTTAACGCAAGGTGAACCAATTTCGTTTGAAGAGTCGAACTCGATGAGGCGTTCGAAACTCATCCGCGAAGAAAGTGGTCCGTGTTATCCAGGATTTTGTGCCCCAAAGTGAGAGCTCTCTTCACTACAAGTTTGTCCAGTGCAGATAACCCAGTCTCTAGTCTGACCAGGTAGCCTGAGGTGCATCGGGGTTAGCTCAGTACCTCAGTAGTCTTTTGAAAAAACCTATTTAGACGCGGTGGAACGCTTCAATGTGTCGAAATCCCCAGATCCCCGAACCATTCAACTGTGCTCAGGTATAACTATATGGCGTTAAAAAGAGTCATTCTACCTTGCCAACTTTCAAGCTTAATAGCTAGCATTGTATCCCATATTGAGCTCATGGCGACTTTAGCTTTTATAACTGACTGTCGAACCGCTGCGATCGAGTTAGACTCCTGATTTTTCAAACGCGACATGTAATAGTTGCCTATGTTTGTTGATAATGTCTAGTGGTATGTTGTTATATTTTAATTTTCGTTCCTTTTTTAGCCTCTCGCCTTTTGTAAAAATCATTGCTTTCGTTTTAGCGTTATCTATCTCGAGCTTGTTCTCTGTAAAGCATATATGAGGCCAAGATTTCTAGTTTGTGTTGTGTTGTGAACTAGGTCGTCAGCAAATAGTAGTAGCTCGATTTTGTTTATGACGTTTGTGTTTCCTGCCTTTGATGAAAGAATCGTGTACGTCATGAAGGAGGATTGAGTCCTTGTAGTATGTCCTGTGAGGTGTTTATGGATGCCGTTTTGTGGCCTCGATTGGCTCGAATTTCGAAGTCAGCTTGCAGGTGAATTCTTTCAATACACGGATAATTTGTGAGCTAATACCTGCCTCGTGCAGTTTACGCCAGAGAATGATCACCTCTTTTGTAAAATAGATTAACTTTAGCTTGGCACCAGTTCTTCGGAACCCTTCCGGTCTCGACCATATTGTTGAAAAGTCTAGTTAGACGTATCAGCCCGTTTGCCGGTAGGGCTTTGTAGAAACTGTTCGGAATATTGTAAATAGTCTGGTAACTTTTGACATTTTGGATTTTTCTATTTTTTGTCGAGTATTGGGTTTCGGCAGTCTAGAAATTTTAACGGTGATGGTTCTCTCGGAGGAAAAATGTTCGTAAAATTTTAGCCATTCATGATCGGGGATCCAGATGAAGGGAAACGTCCTTTTTTCTGTATCTATCTATCATTTTTTAACATTGTGCTAGTTTTAATATTTGCAACTTTTTTTTTTTTACTGTTCGTATGAAGATTTTCTGCATGGGCTACAAAACACTCTCGTTTATCTTCGGTAAGTTTGTTTTTCAGCCATGCTTTCTGTGCTCGGCTTCTTGCTTTCTTGAGCTCCCAACAGTTGTCGTCAAACCATGATTTATTCTGTCTTGAAATATCGCCTTGTACGATAATTTTTCGTGACATCTTGATCTCATTTGTGGCTCGGATTATATTGTGCGTTATGCATGACAATATCGTTCATACTGAGGATTTCTTCTGTATAACTAATAAGGCTCTTGTCCATAGCCTTGTTGTGCATAGTTCGGTTAATTCAGAAGTTTCATTTAAGAGTTTCTACTACAGATTTTCCTGTGTTTGTGTTAGCGGTATTATCATCGTCAAATCGTGTTATTTAAGAAAATGGTAACCAGGAGTTGATGAGATGGCGGGCCAATGTCTTTGATCTCAAGGTTTCTAATATGGTAGATGATTCGAATATTTCTCCAAACCAAGTCAATAGTGCTCGCGCTGTTATTACCTATAAATGTCAATTCGCCTTCACTGTCTGATACGAATCGTAATGACCCTTTATACAGCTAATGTTAAGGAGGTTTTTCTAGTAATCGCTAGTCAATGCGAAGTAAAAATAAACGATAATATGCGACCCATACTATGCAACGTACGGTTACAAAATGGAAATATAATTTCATAATTTTTAAATTAAGATGTTAATAATGTGATATTTTACTATTTCACTATTTTATAAAAGTCATATGTAAACCATGTACGCGACTTAAGAAGTACTCAAGTATATTTACATCTGGAAACGTTGCAATAGAGGGGCGAGTACGACGCGTATGTCCTTAGATGACCATGTACTACCATAACCTAAAATTCAGTTATCTCGCGTAAATGATGAATATACTTGAATTATTTCATTGCATGCTGTTTGGATATGATATTTTAATGTTTTTTTTTTAGGATAGTTTAGTTTATTCATTACTGCATACAAATCAGGTTTGTTAAAATTTTCCAGTACTTTAGATGTTGATTCATCTATTTTTTTTCCGTTTTAGGATAAATATTACTCGTATTATTATCGCTGACCGAATCTAATATTACCTTATTATTATTATTATTATTATATATATTATACAGTCCGACCTCCCAATAAGAAACCAAAAGCCCCCAAGGGGAAGAGTTTTTCCTAGAATTCGGATACCCCCACCAGGCGCGCGCTCCGCACTCACTACCTCTGTCTGTCTCTCTCACTCTTTTCCCCATGCGATCCTCTCGATAAGAAACTCTCGAAAGAGTTCCAATTTGTTTACATCGCCCATGCAAAAACGCACACACACACACACTCACGCACGCACGCACACATTAATTTACACTACAATGTTAACTCTATTTTGCCCGAATAATCTCTCCCAGGCTGGTTTCTTCACCAGAGGTTCGCGCACAAAATTCTTGAGCTCGGAGCTCGAGTCGTAGTGGGGGAAGTGCTTGAGCGCGAAACTGGGGAAGGTTTTTTATTGCCGGGTTTCTTATTCAGAGGTCGGACTGTATATTAGCTGAGAAAGCAGCCTCCGTATTAATAACTTTCAAAGACACCGGCTAACGACAATTCAAATTTTCGCGAGGGTGTTCACCTATTCCTGCTGTCACGTTGCCAAGTACCTTTAAATGGCTGACTCAACTACATTTTTCATAATTTTTCATACTTGGTCAGCAAATAACTTCATTATACTTTTGGCCACCTTAGTATTTCTTTGACTCGTTAGAAACTTCAGAATTTACTCTATTGTAATCTCGTTTTTCGTTAAAAACTGCATTGTTTACGATGACAAATGTTTAAATATTCGGGATTATATTTAACGGTCATCATAAGATCATGTGTTAAGGAAGTACCCTCGGTACGCCGTAAGTCAGAGAATTTTAACCTTCTATTTGAGTAACGTAGTATATAATTTGGCAACACCGCATTCCTTGCTTTAGTGTACGTGCTCACGTACAAGTGTAATACTTATACATAGGACACTGAAGCAGTCAGCGAGCGGTTTCTGTGTTTATATTATTAATTTTACAAATGAGCGAAAACAGATATTATTGGCAAGGAAAAAAAGTTTCAAAAAAAATTTATGATAATCGAGTGCGACAAACTGAAGTGGGAAAATCGATTCGCAGTGTTTACGGGAAAAGGAATATTTCTAACCTAAAAGATGATTTTAAAAATGATGCAATTGACGGCTGTCGTGTTGTACACATACAAACCCTTGCTCGTCAATTGCGATGCAAAAAGTGTACATCAGTACTTTCCTTGGAGGATATATCCGAAGAAAAGCGATCTGGACTTTCATCCATTTTTTACATTACGTGTAAAAATTGTGAATCATTAAATGATGTCCATACCTCCAAGGAACACAAGCAAGCTGGATGTCGAACGCATTCTGATACAAACGCAAAAGCTGTAATGGGTCAGTAGTTGTGAATATTTATAATGATTATTTTAATCTATGTATAGACATTCTTATATTATTTATGAACATGAACAATGCATGTGAGAATATTATGTATGAATTCTACTACTGATAAAATTAACACTCATTCAGGCTATCAAGTCTGTATTGAATATAAATAAATATATTTTTTGACGATAAATATGTGGTTTCCAGGTACATTGAATGGAGGTATGGGACACACCCACTTGAATAAGTTACTCAGCGCACTAAATATCCCAGAAATGCATTGGAACACCTTTAAAACGTATGAAAAAGAAGTTGGGAAGGCTATCGAGGAGTTGGGTCGAGATACTTGCATGAGAGCGGTTCAAGAAGAGAGAGACCTTACTGTAAAAAATCACGAGAAATTAAGAAAATTATTGTAAGTTTAAATTCTAAAATTAATGTTTATTCCACTCGGTATGGTAATGGACGTTTTAAGCACGTACGCAAAACATGCGTAAAACCTCCATTTTTACACTTCGTAAAATAAAATTTCATTTGATACTTGACTAAAAAACTTTTTCTGATGAGTGTTGCAAACTCACACTCGTCAGAAGTTTTTTTTGTACTCGTATCGTAATGTAAATCATAATTAATTGTACATGATAGCGAACAATTACGCTGAAAATCGATTTTTTAAGGACACAATATTTAAAACCTATTTACAATTTTGTATAACAAATATGCTCTAGCCCGAAAAGCAACCGTGAAACAACTGTAAAATAATCGGTTGCTTTGTGCGAAAACCTAACCGATTTGCAGCCATGTTGAGCCATCGCTGGAAGTCGCAGTTGGTTTCGCAACCACTGAACAATCGTGTAAGCAACCAAAGCGGGTAAGCAACCATCGATAACCGTTGCTTTTGGGGTTATTTAGTGGTTACTTTTTCGCACAAAAAAACCGGTTATCAGTTGGTTGATTTATGGTTATTTGGCACAAAAACAACGGTCACTATTCCGGCGAGGGTGTCTATTTACATATTTAATAATATTAACTATGTGTATATTTACAATTTTTTTGATTGTAAATACGTCTAACATAGTTTGTAGTATCGAATATCCAAATTGACGGGCAAGTCAGATTGTCGTAAATGTTTCTTGCCCAAAATGATGTATATGAACAATCAATAAAAATTTAAAAAAATGTTAATGTTAGAGTTCGTTTTTTCTTTCTATTTTTATGTAGACCCAGTCACTTACAGAAAGGGTATATTTTTCCTGATCTGCCAGCCGAACAAGATAGGAGTGGAACAGTTTCAGATGAGAATGTCGTACGCATAGCAGCCTCGTTTGATATGGGTTGGCCAACTAAAGGAAGCGGAAGGAGTTATGATAGTCTTTCTAGCACAGGCGAATTGATTGGTTATTTTACCAAGAAAGTGCTTTCAATAGTCGTGCTGAATAGAAAATGCCGAATGTGCGATCGCGGACATCCCAAAGAAACACACGACTGCAGATTAAATTATGAAGGCAGTGCTAAGTCCATGGAGTCTAACGCAGCTGTCAGACTAATCAAAGACAATGAAATTTAAAAAAAATGTAAAGTCGAAGTAGCTATTTTTATATCGGATAATGATAGCAGTGCCATCGCAGCTGTAAGGAATGCTGTCAGTTATGAAGTGGTCAAGGTAGATGATACAAACCACACAAGCAAGGGCGTCACTTCGGCACTTTACAAAATTAAACATAAATTCAAGGAACTCAATAACACTGTCATTCCATATTTTGGGAAATGTTTCAATTACTGTGTTGCTCAGAATGTGGGTAACAGCGAATCAATGTCTGCTGCGATCAAAAATATTCCAGCTCATTGTTTTAATGACCACGAAAATTGCGGTGAATGGTGCGGATTAAAAAAAAATTCTAACACTTATAAGCACTCGGTCATCGGTGATGGTCTGCAGGACTGAGAATTATACGAAGCTTTACAAAATATATTCAACCATATAGGTGACAAATCAGTTAGGTTTTGTGGAGGAGCCTCGAGTAACCCAAACGAAAGTTTTAATGCAAGTATAGCGAGCAAAGCGCCCAAAAGCCGGTTATACGGTATGTCATCGTCGTATAATTTTAGGGTTTCACTTGCATTGAACAAAAAAAATGATGGCGAACAGTTTGCAATTGGTTTAGCCGAGAAATTATCGTTATCTCCAGGAAAAAATACAGCAAAGTATTGTAAAAAAAAAGATGCAATTGCTATGAAGCGTTATGATAAATCACTAACTCCAAAGTTTAAGAGCAACCGTATATTATTAAAAAAAAAAGAAACGAATTACGGAAAAAAATGAGTTTTCGGAAGGAACCACTTATGAGACTGACATGGGATTGTTCAATGCTCTAGACATTCCGATTCCAATCGCCGATATCGACACCGAATTACCACCGATTATTGTTTTTTTCGATTTGGAAACGAGTGGCTTCAGTGCAAGAGCTGATATATTACAAATAGCAGCCAAATATAAAGACTATGAGTTTTGCATATATATAAAACCCACGATGAAAATCAAGGAAGATGCAAGTATGGTGAATGGTCTACGTTATATCGATGGAAATTTGCAGTTGCACGGACAAATACTTCACACGCTCTCTCTCTATCAGATGCAATGATATCTTTTTATCAGTTTTTGTACCGTTTCAATCGAAAATGCATTCTAACAGCGCATAACTGCAACTTTGATTACCCCAGAATTATGGCTGCTGCAAAGAAAGTGTATATGGAAAATCACTTCCAATCTGTTGTTCTTGGTTTCGCAGACACAATACCATTGATAAAAAGATGCACAAAATTGAAAGGAAAAGGGAACAATAAATTGGAATCTTTGGCAAATAAATTCGACATTGAAGCTTCCCAAGTACACGATGCTGTACACGATGTACGTATCTTGGAGAAAATTGTAGAGAAACTCAATATTGTTGATAACAATATTATTGAATCAATTTTAACTTGGGGCGAAGCTATAAAAAGAAAAGATTTATGTGTGACGATCAAATCATTGGATACATTAAAAAATTGCACTTCTGTTGGCATCAGGAAAAAAATGATTATTTCTGATATTACATATGATATGATACTAGAAGCTTATAAAGATGAAGGAATCAAAGGATTGACGAAGCTACTAGGTAAAGATGAAAATGGAAAAATAGTAGTGACCAAAAATGCTAAATGTTTACAAAAAATTGCTAATTATTTCAAAACAAAGCTCGGCTGATTAAAATAAAGAAAATTTTTAAATATGTATGTTAAATATCTTTAAAATATTTTATGAAATGTTACTATAAATGTATTAAATAAATGTTTCAAAAAATAATATATTATGTAATGCAATGTATTGAGAATTATTCTTAATTCTCTTGTCTTTCTTTTTTATGTTATTTTCCTTTTTTTACTGTAATTTCAGAAATAATTGACGTATTACACTCACAAAATCTTCGTTATAAATATAGAATCATTTTTTGGGAATCGTTTGACTTTTATCGTTGACTCAGTTTACGCATGTTCACACGGTTTCGTAACAGCTAGTAACTCGCCTTTGAATGAAGCGCCATAACCTATAATACTGCGGTGTTGTCACGTTTGTGAATTGCTCGAAAATCTTGTCTTTTTTTTATTTATTTCTCCTAACACAAGCAAGCTTTACATGTTTTGAAAAGAGAAAAATGTTTATGGGATATTCGTTTACATCTCCTTCAAATTTTATGAAAATCTGTTTGTTAATTCCAACATGATAAATGATAATGTGCGTCAAAATCACAGATTCCCATAAGACCCCATGTTAAGAGCTTCGAAATGAAATTATTAATATCTTCTTTCAAAGTCAACCAAACATTACAAAAATTTAACTGAGTCATTTTTGGAAAGGTTTTGACATCTCTGCAAATTTTCGTAATTTTCTGTTTGTTAATTGATTTACCGAGGGTACTCCCTTAAAACGAGGTATTTCAAAGAAATATTTCTTTCTTATATTTTCGGCAAGCTTATCTGAAATTAAGAATAGAATAGATAAAATAGAAGGAATATACAGTAAATTCCAGAGAATAATATGTATAAGTTAGAAGAAGCTTTGCAATACTTGTGATTGGATAAGAACATCTTTAAGTGACTGAAACTTGAATAGTGAATATCTCAGAAGCTTAATGGTGAATTTAGTTCAAACTTTTCAAGCACCTACGATCTAGTGATTTCTCAGAAACAACCGAAAATTCAGATAGTAATCTTTGATTTCAGCTAATGAACCTTCTTAAGTATTTCTGGTCTTGTTCTCTCGTCAGCTGATTGTGGGAGAGTGGATTTTGACGCGAGACGCACTAGCACCCAAATGCATCGTCATCATCCCCGTTTTGTCCTTTCCTCTTCTTCTCTCTTCTCTGTCTCTGTCTTTGCCTGCCATGAGAACGGGTATAGAGCCTCTATACCCCGTGAGGTCCATGTCGCAGCCACACCTCGACCGGCGTTGAGAAACTGGAAGTCCCTGAACTTGACTGGCTCTTCCTTATAGGTGTAGAACGCTTTACTTGCACTCCGTGTGTTACGCTTTTGTGCTCCCGGCAAACGAGTAACAACATCGGCTCTGCTTACTATCGTACAGTATATACACGTGCTCGCTTGTATAGTGAGCCTTTTATAATATAGTGGAACCTCGATTTTATTGATTTCATTTCATGAAATATGTTTTTTTTTCCGTCTCACTTTTGTTAATCCCAGTGAATCTCACGCTCGAGCGCCGAGAAAATAAGTTTTACTATTGTTATTTGTAATAAGAAAATCGTAAGAAGAATCATTAAACAAGATACCGTTCACGCAATGCTTTTCTGGTGGTGTAAAAAAATATTCAGATTGACCCGTGAAAAATTGGAAAAGGAGTGATATTTTGTAAATATATGTTTTATAGTTCCGTACGGCTCGGCGCTAAGCACCCTTGCTCCCAAACCCAAACATAACCTAATAAAAATAGAGTCATCCAACCGAAATTTGACACTCTCTATACATGTTTGAGTTCTCAATTCGTGTACACGGCAGCAGCGGTGCTGAAATATTTACAGAACATAGAGATATATAATTTTTCAAATGAATCTCCTTCTAAAATTTTCTTTTCTTTCGTTTGGGATTTTTTTTCAGGAATATTAGCCAAATTCAAGTAGGAAAGGTTCTAGATTATTGCCGGATTATTGCCGCGTATGAAAAATATTTCTATGTTAAGAAATTGATTACTCGGAAACTACTAGTATAATAACTCTAAATAGCATAGAATCTATTCAACGTCAATTTGATTCAACTTTCCGAAAAAAAACTTTGGATCACATTAAAATTAACTAACTCGATGTTGATTTCATATCTCAGGTTACGCCAATTTGCGATGAAATTTTTTCGATTATCATGAAACATGCATTGAATTTACTAGCGAAAAGAATCAATCCAAGTGTTTTAATTTTAAGATATACTGGAAATTTTGAAAAATATATTTCAACCTCTTTCTTTGAGCTATTTCTTTGCAAACAAAGTGACATTTATAGCAGTAAACAATTCAATGGATGGTCTCAAATTTATAGAATTTTAAATTTTCGGAAAAAGTCTTTAAACACTCCACTCCGGCTATCAACAATCTTTGAGCCACCGAGGTGAAAGTGAAATCGAAATGCCAGAATGGAAGCGAAACAATTAACGTGGAAGTGAATTTATCATTTGCTTAAAAATGTTAAAGCAAGATCTAAAATAACATGCAAATTTACCGAAAAAAAAGAAATATTGTTGTAAACCTTGTAAAAACTACCGATAAAAACCGTGTAACAAAATGAGACAGTTCAGAACCGGTGGTTCTTATGTTTCGGTAAAATTATCGCGTTTGATTTTACGTTCGATTTCACAGAATGTTACAGACAGATTTGAAGCTATCTGGAGTTTGTATATGGGGCATTCCATGCTAACTCAACCTACTATCGAAATTGACATTTTTGATTTCGTCTTAATTTTTTTATCTTTTTGAACTCTATGAAAACCAGCTCCATGATTTTTTTCGAATTTTTTTATCGAGCCGTTCACGAGATATGAATTTTTCAAAATTTCAGATGTTTTTTTTTTGAATGCTCATAACTTTTTCAAAAATGCATCAATATGAATGTTTTTTTTAAAATTGTGTGTTTTTCAATGAATTTTTAAAAAATTTGACGCAAAAAATTAAAAAAAAATTATTTGCTTAATTTTTTTCAATTCATAGATTAAAATCTGATTTTAAATATTGTTTATATCCTTCGATTTTTTTGGAAAATTCTCAAAAAAACTAGTTCTTATTTAACAAATTTTAAGTCTGGTCGCGTCGTGGGAAAACGATTCTTTCTATTTTTTCAGAATTTTTAAAAATTATCCAATTTTTTTTTACAAAGAAACTTCATATGATATGATAATATGGTATGATTTTTAATGTCTTATAGAATAAAATACCAATAAAAAATTACAAATGGAGGTAATCGGAAATCATGACAATGATAAGTCTGTATTAAGAACAAAATTTTTATTTTTAAATATTAAGCGCCGATAAAATTAAATTAAGCGCCATGATAAAGTTTTTGTAGCTTTTAAATTGTTGTGGCGCTCCATCCGAAAAGTAATATATATATTACTTTTCGGAAATTACGAAAACTTTATCAACCTTTATTATCATAAAGAAGACTTTAAAATAAATGCCGAATGGCATTTTTTCGCGAGCTATCAAGGTAAAGGACCTTGCGATGGCGTTGGAGGTACGATAAAAAGAGCAGCAGCACGAGCTAGTCTTCAGCTGCCATTTAATGAACAAATTTCAACCTCTAAAGAGTTATACGAATGGGCTATAAAACCAACTAATTTACTGAACATCGAAGTTAAGTTTTCAACAGCTGAAGATTATAAAAACGCAACCGACGCTCTCAATATTCGATATTCAAAGGATAAAACTATAACAGGCACTCAAAAATTCTATTGTGTTATTCCAAACACAGATGGATCTCTAACGATGAGAGTGACTTCTAGCTCAAACGAGAATTACTCATGTAAAATATTTAAAGGACAACAAAAGTAAAACAAAAATATTTAAAAATAAAAATTTTGTTCTTAATACAGACTTATGATTGTCATGATTTCCGATTACCTCCATTTGTAATTTTGTATTGGTATTTTATTTTATAAGACATTAAAAATCATACCATATTATCATATCGTATGAAGTTTTTTTGTAAAAAAAAAATTAGATAATTTTTAAAAATTCTGAAAAAATAGAAAGAATCGTTTTCCCACGACGCGACCAGGCTTAAAATTTGTTAAATAAGAACTAGTTTTTTTGAGAATTTTCCAAAAAAATCGAAGGATATAAACAATATTTAAAATCAGATTTTAATCTATGAATTGAAAAAAATCAAGCAAATAATTTTTTTTAAATTTTTTGCGTCAAATTTTTTAAAAATTCATTGAAAACACACACAATTTAAAAAAAAAACATTCATATTGATGCATTTTTGAAAAAGTTATGAGCATTCAAAAAAAAAAACATCTGAAATTTTGAAAAATTCATATCTCGTGAACGGCTGGATAAAAAAATTCGAAAAAAATCATGGAGCTGGTTTTCATAGAGTTCAAAAAGATAAAAAAATTAAGACGAAATCAAAAATGTCAATTTCGATAGTAGGTTGAGTTGGCATGGAATTCCCCATATATACGCTTGAAGAATAAACGGTTTGATTCATTCATCGAATATTCAACCAGTGTTTGATCAGAGACTTTGGAGGGGTCAACAAAATAACAACAATTTTTTCAAAAAACAAAAATTTTACACAATCTCAAATGCAATATCGATTTTATGGTATGGAGTTCAGTACTAACTATATATTTCCTTTACATTAGTTTACTTACGTGGAAAAAATTATCGAATTTTAATGCCTCTATCGATTTCTTCTAAAAGGAATATTAAACCTTCCTATACTCTATTAAAGTTTGTGCCAAAGTTCAGGCGAATATATCATAAAAATTTAAGGACCGTTTGAATTCCAACATTAATAATTCGAAGTGTCTGCTCGTACGGTATATAACCGTACGAATAATGCAAAATTATTCGTACGGATATAAGTCCCAGTATGATTGAATACCATATCCGGACGAATAATGCACAATTATTCGTACAGATATGTAATTAAATGTAGGCCAATAATGTATCCGGACGAATAATACACAATTATTCGTACGGATAAGTAGTTAAATGATACGAATATGTAGTTAAATGGTACGAATAAGTAGTTAATCGTGCAGTAAAACGCAAATTATTTGACGATGTCCTATTTCTCTTTCGTGGACAATTCATCAATTCGGAAATTTTAATAGGTACATACAGTGGTTATACGTTGATGGCGGATTTTTCGACGAATGATTCGCGCTTTACCGCACGAACTGACCAATGTTCCGTGGAAGAGAACAGACAACTCGAATAATTCGCGCTTTACTAAGACTTATATCCGTACGAATAATTGTGCATTAATCGTACGGTTACCGTACGAGCAGCCACAGCCTTAATAATTTGTAACAGAGAGAAATAATTTCTCTGCTTGTCGTATGAATTTTAGCTCAAGAGCTCGAGCTCTTCTCTAAATGTAAAATAATCATTCTAGGTATTTTTCCTTAATCTTGTTTCGGACTTTCTAAATGTTTTCACGTAACTTTGCCCAAAAATTTCGATTTTTCGGCCAAGTTCGAGTTTTTTCCCCCCATCACTGAGCTTCTTCTATGAGGAAGCAGAAAAAAAAATATCAAGCCTGATGTTGTGCTGGAAGTGTCAGAGTGCCGGAGTGCAAGGCGTGCCTCGTCGTAATTTTATTTTTGGGGACTGCAATTTGGAAGGGATATGAAGGTAAACGAACCTGTTCTCACGAACAGATTATTAAAATACATGCATACGCTAATGAATAAATAAATAATGTACTTATAATATATTGTTGTGATTATATAAGTGACGAACAGATTTATTTCGAAAGACGTATGCAACACGAAGACTCGTAAAATCGTGACAGATAAAGCAAAATAATTTTCTTAGAACAAAAGATGCGTTTCTTTTTCTTCAAAGTACGGTCTGAATCTGGTCAAAATGTATCGATTGCTAAAATGAGAAGGGCATTTTCTATATAGATAACGACATTATAACCATGATTGTAATTTATTCATTTATTTATGAAATCGCGCGCGCGCGCGCGCGCGTGTGCGTGTGCGTGTGTCGGTGGAACGATGTGTACTTATACTACTTATAAAGTTCAAAGTTCGAAGACATCGAAAGTCAAATATCATCGCGTCATTCTCTCTCGCATCGACCAATCCTCAATTCCGTATACGCGAATGAATTCTTGGAGGGGTTTTTTTTTTTTTTTTCATCATGTAGGCAATGAACTTTTATTCGTGAAGTTTCTCCGTGCCGTTCGCTATAAGTATATCAAATACGTGTACGTGCGTATTCAAGTATATGTATAATATCGAAAGCTGTGTGGCACTCGATGACGTAGGTGTTTCGCGAGTACGAGATCAGCATATCAAATCTGTTCCGAAAGATCGTGACGAAAGAGGTCACTGTCGTTTTGGTTTCATTGCAAACATTTTTAATCCCTATGAAAAATTCCAGTACATGTCGGAGGAATTAAGTATATATACACGGTACAAGTTGATTCAGATGATCCTTCTTTGCAACATTTTCAGTATTTAATTTTGACGCTCATTTTAGAGAAATGCAAAACCTCAATTTTGAAGTATTTGTCGTGGCTAATTTTTCAGTGATGCGGCGTGTTACGCATACGGAATGGAGAAATTAAATAGATTCGTACAGAATTTTTTGGCTCTCTGTTTGGAATTAGGGAAACGCTTTAGAATGGGTGCTCGTTCCTTTTACTCACGTGGGGAGTATTTTTCAAAAGTTTTTATTTAATCCGTAACAGTTATACTTCAGTAAAGTTTTAGAGCGGTCATGTAGGGTCAAAATGCCCCCAACAACTTTAAGCGGTTGCAACGACCGAACTATTCATTGTTCACATGTTTACGGTAGGAAAAAAATGCTGAAAATTGTTCAAAATTTTTTTTAATATCAGTAAAAGAAGTTTTTGTTCAATATTAATTTAAGCACACTTAAAAGAAATCGTAAAGCAGAAAAACGTGAAAAATTAATTTTCGCTTGAAAAGTTGTAACTTTGTAGATTTTTCATATTTTTTCATAACATTTTAAAGGTCTACTGTAAACTTTTCACTTGCTTTATAACACTTAAAAAAAATAATATTAATTCTATAGTGCGCTTTAAAAAATAAAAAAATTTAATGCGAGGTACGAAGAAGGCAATTTCACCATGTTTACCTCTGTAAGACCATGCATGTGCAGGCGACTTCTGGCGCATAGTTATACAAAGAGGACTGGATCTACCGATAAATGGCAGGTAAAGTCTCATTTTTAACCAACGACTTGGAAAAAAATTTGACTTAAACTTTTGTTGAGCATCAAATGATCCACAATGACCGTTAAGGGTTAAATGACGCGTCAAAGATATTGCAATCGTGCCCATCTGCGCACTTGTTTTTTTTTAATCTCACGTGTTGATACAAAAAAATAAATAAAAAACCGTCAAATAGAACTAACCAAAATTTGTGCATGGATGGCTCCCGATCGAGATGCTGCGAGAGCGGCTAGACATAAAGCAAAATCGTACAGGACCAAACTTGCAAAGTGAAATTTTTTTTTTTTTAATTTACAAAAAAAGAAAAATAGTGGCTAGAAAATTTGGCTCGGGCTCATTTTAAACCTCTGTTCATTCAGAGTGACAACTAATCTCGACGTTTTGAGGCGTGTATTGAGAATCAATGGAGATTGCGATTGAATTAAAGTTCTTTTTGGTGATTCAGGTCTCAATTATTGATGCAGTACTTTTAAATTTACAGATGAGCAGATTTTTCATTCAATCGAGCTTGACTGAAAATTTTTCTGAAATTCTTCTTCATAAACTGACGGTAATTACCTACTGTCATATTTCTAAAAATAGTTGAAAAATATTTTTCCAATACATCAATCAGTATTGACCATCATCACAGAATAATTTCAAACACAAGAACTATTTTCAAAATATTCACGTGAATGATTTTTATCTAATATTTGATATTCAGCCAGTTCCATCGCAAATCTTCGAATAATTTCGGGACCACAATATCAAATGACTTGTAATGATTATAGGTCATATCATTTCTCATCTAACTAGCACAGAATAAAAAAAAAGGATTACTCACAAGCATCCCAGGAAAAAATGGTTTGGGTCTACGTAGATTGAATTTCGATCTACGGAGATCAAATTTCGATCTGCGTAGATTTAAATTTTGGAAAATCGTAGATCTGTCTCGATATCCGTATATCCAAATAGTGTCCGCACAATCCAAAAACTTCCGAGCGCTTCGTAACGATGCGCATCGCCGCGCCATGGCATAGTGTACGCGCAGAAAGTTAGAACAGGAATCATAATGTCTACAAAATATGTTTCATGTGGCAAAAGGCACGAAGAAATGCAAGATATTCAAAAATGTGGAAAGTAATACGATATTTCTTTTTTTTTTTCGTGGCCACTGATGCAATTTTTTATGTATGCATATATAATTTCTTTTCTCTCATGAAAATTGAGTTGGAATTCTGAGATATGGAATTTCATGCCTGCGCAATTCTGAGGTATAGATTGTTCCACCAAAACCATAGAGTAACCGTCGGCCTTCATATTGGTTATTTAATAAGAATCTTAAATTTTTACTGTTGTTGAGAATCATCTTTGAGTACTCATATAATCAATGATATCTGATATTTATAGGCCAAACTATATAATTATTAATCGAAACCATGCCTCCCAACTATAGTAAAAGAAGAAATCAAGTCGAAGTGGGTCACTGGTACAGGTTGCATGGAATGCCCCATATGGATTTGACAATTTGTATACGAATTTAAAAGTGCTATAAGTTGAAACTTGCAAATTGCTTCCGCAAAATTACGTACAGTACTCAACGATCCCTCTACGAACAACTACCTTCGTCAATTTTGGGTCCCTCAAAGAAGAAATTTTGAGCAGTGTGCAAAATTTAGAGGAAGCAATTTGCAATTTTTAACTTGCAGCTTTTTCCTTCCTTCATCTTATATGTTCATGTTTTAAGATTCAAGCGACTAATAATTTTATAGATATACGATATTTCACACGATAAACGCATTTTCATGCATTTAATAATAGACCGCATTCTGAATATTTGGGAAATCAAAGCTGTCAGACATGTTTTTGGAAAATTCCAAATTTCATAAAATCTGAAACCTTCCAAAGATTCTTACAAAATTTTATACCAAATTTTCATCAATGATATCAATGAGATCAATTGAAAAAATGAGTCCAATATTTTGAAAATTGGAGAAATTAGAGCTGTCACAGATCTTTTTGAAAAATAAAAATTTCATAAATCATGAACCCTCCGATCGATTTTCGCCAATCTCAATACCAACAATCCCTTCATGATATTCTATTCATGTAAAAACGTTTAGCACGATACCTCAAAATTTACGAGAGTTGGAGCGATCACAAACATCATTTGAAAATCAGAAAGTCCCGTAAAATATAGATCCCTTGATGAGTAATTTTAATAAAACTTGCAGCAATTAAAGGTGGTTGAATGCTTGAAGTGAGTGGGAAGTTTCAGTACGATCGGTCAAGCCGTTCTTGAGATATAGCGTCTTCAATTTGCCAAGGCCAGCACATGACACACGACACTTACGCGCGCGCGTGCGTGTCCGGAAATTTTTTCTTACCGTGATTTCTGGGGTTACACCATATTTGCGCGCCGGACATTTGCGCGCTAGACATTTGCGCGCCGGACATTTTTCGCGCCGACAAAATCGCGCAGAGAAACAAACAATACATCTCGCGCAACGTCGCTCGACGACGCGCACATTTTGAACACATTGATATTGAAAACAGGTTTTTTTTTTTAATCGTCACAGAGCTTCCTCTGTAACGAAGCAAATCATAAGCTTTTCATTGTCATTGATTAATCAAAATGAAGATTGTATTTTAAATGATCTGAATTAATTCACTCGTTTTAAATTTAACATTTATACGAATTTTTTTCACATTTTTCAGGCGAAAGTTTTCAGAGAGGGTCTCGAGCGTTTTTTATTGTTAATTTGTTATCAATAAGCACAGTCAATATGTCTACTTGCCAAACTAATTATTGTTAATTGTAAAAAAAATTCTCAAGATGCCTTCTGCAAAAGTTCAAAGTCGTGTACATCACGGTTAATTGGCATTGAATAATGTGGATCGAGACTGCGATTTTTTGTCACGACCCGCGACCATGACACATGGTAGGTTTAAAACAAGTGCCAAAGTTTCTGCCCCGCTCGTCGCCTTTAGACTCGAATGTCAGAGTTCTGCTTTTTCGAGAAGCACTGTCAAATTATATAATAATTTTTTCAAGGGTCGGAGCTACATTATTTTATTGTAAAAAAAAAACCGTTTTTTTACTAATAGGCATATTCCAAAATCGGTATATAGTTACGGCAAGAAGTGAAGTGTCCGCAATAGAAATATGTATAGCGGTTAAATGATAAAGTTTAATGACGTCCCCTCTAGCACTAGGAAGTTTTAAAAAAATTTTCATGCATCAGCCTGCACCACGACGAGGCACAAGAACGCATTTTTCAGGTGTGTGGCCGCGCACCTCTTTGGGGCGTATGCAGGTAGCCGGCGAAAAGAACATGAGTGATGTATAGGGATGTATAGATGTATAGTTATAAAGGAGTGGGAGCCCCCTCATTTCTTGAAATAAGTGGTTTTTCTCCCGACTACTTGAAATACTGTACTATGCAAATTTTGTGAAAAATAGTTTTATTTTTTTTCTTTACAATAAAGAAACAATAATATAGCTCTCACCGTTGACAAAATTTTTATACAATTTGAAAGTGGTTTTCGAAAAAGCAGGACTCTGACATTCGAGTCTAAAGGATGTCTCATGATGTTGGTATTTTTTGCCGTGTGTGTGTGTGTGTGTGTGTGTGTGCGTGTGTGCGTGCGTGCGTGCGTGCGTGCGTGCGTGCGTGCGTGCGTGCGTGCGTGCGTGCGTGCGTGCGTGCGTGCGTGCGTGCGTGCGTGCGTGCGTGTGTGTGTGTGTGTGTGTGTGTGTGTGTGTGCGCGCGCGCGCGTGCGTGCGTGCGTGCGTGCGTGCGTGCGTGCGTGCTTACGTGCTTGCGTGCATGCGTGCGTGCGTGCGTGTGTGGGTGGGTGTGAACATATCTATATTTCGAAAACTACTTAAGCAATCGTGAAAAAAATTTTGCTCACATCTCGTACATAAAAGCCCCTATGTTCGTTAAGGTTTTTGCCACAATCTATTACAGGTATTCCTGTTTATATGATTTTGAATTTTTCCAAAAATTTAGGTGATTGCTCTAATTTTTGTAAATTTTAATTCAACGGCTCAATTTTTTTTTACGTAAACAGGTTAGGTGGACAAGGATTTTTAGTATTGAATTTG
This sequence comes from Rhorus exstirpatorius, assembly GCA_963564615.1. Taxonomy (NCBI): domain Eukaryota; kingdom Metazoa; phylum Arthropoda; class Insecta; order Hymenoptera; family Ichneumonidae; genus Rhorus; species Rhorus exstirpatorius. Next base: position 33,328,588 of record OY751313.1, read on the forward strand.
ACAAGAATTGCCCAAGGGATTCAGATTTCAAGAATTTTTGAATTTTTCAACATAATTTCTGATAGCTCAAACTTCCCTAAATATTTGGGTATCGGGCCAAAATTTTGTACATTGACAGATTACAGGACAAAAGTGTACGGCACTGAATGTGACAAGAGTCGCTTAAGGGGTTTGAAAAAATCTGCAATCACCTTATTTTGAGCACATTTTCAAATATCGGGCTTATATTTACAGCATAGAAAGGATAATTTATGACGCAATTAGCATTAAAGTTTGCAAAAATGGGTTTAAAATTTCAGACTTTTATTAAGTTTAAAAATTTTTGAAATTTTATCGAAAAATTTGTGCTTTTACTGAAATCGAATGCAGAAAAAAGCGTGTAATTTAAAAATTTGAACATAGCTTCCATATCATTTTATCTCGCTTATTGAGCTTCCTCTATGAGAAAGCCAAAATTGAAAAACCCACTTGCTTGTAGAAGAAGATTTGTGTGCGAGATAAAATGATGAGGAAGCAATGTACAAATTTCTAATCTGGACGCTTTTTTATTAATTGATCGTGATCAGAATATAAAACTTTTAATAAAGTCAAGAGGCATTCCCTCTATTTGTAATTACATAATTTGGCAGTTGATAATTTTTTAACTCAAAAGATTTTTAAAAAATGGTAATTGAATTCTTTTCTGAATTTCCAGTTTTTTTTCGAAGAAGGCTTTTATTTTAGCACCAACAATGGTAATCAGGCGGTGGAACTCGAAAAATATACCACCTTCCTGTTTTTATTCGCATGAATGTGTATTGATTATTAATCGGGAATTTCCAGGATTTTCCTGTTTTTTAAATTTTCTCTTGACAAAAGCCCTTTTTTCAGCGTCAGCAATGAATGTCAAGCAGGAAAGGATAAAACAGTTGAAAAATTCGTAAAAAATCCCCAAAAAATGATTTTTATTAATACAAATAATTAGCAATCGCGTGTTGTCCGCGGCCACTATTTTTTTATATGCATTACGTTATTGGATTTGCACGAGGATTCAGAGAAACTGCGGGAAATCCTATCGATACAGGCGGCCACATTTTACTGAGTTTCAGTAGTATTACCATCAGAAAATTAGAAAAACTGCCTCCCGCTGATAAGTCAGCGCGCAAGGCAGTGTACAGTTCAGCGGTCACCCATCCCAATAACTGCTTAACTTGGGAGGTTAAAAGGGCATATGTCATTTTTGAGTCGAATAAATCGTATGGGTATTTTTTTTTCTCAAAACTTGAAACGTGTTATTCATGCGTAATATTAACGGATTTATTATTTATTCATTTACGAAGTCAATAAAGAAGTTGGCGTGATGAGCATTTCACTCCTTATGTTTTAATGGAAAAATTGCTTTCTACGTTTCACAGTGCTGAGACCGTCATTAGAAATTTTCTAGAGACCCCACTAACAATTTTCATATAATTTTTTTTGTCTCATTTCACTTTTTGTATCTACGTTTTATATTTTTATAGTTTTCGTAGATTTTTAACTTTTTAACTCTTTACTCATCGGTTGAAGGAAGCTCGATATGCATCTAGTGAGAGTACAATAGTATTTTTCTCGTGTTGCAAATTCAACGTTTCAGCAGGTTAAAAAAATATTGAAAAATCTTTCAAAATAGGAAGTGGATTTTTGAGAATTTCTAACAGTTTCAACTCTGTGAAACGGATACAGTAATTTTTTTTGCTCGTCTCGGGGTTTGTGAAAACATGAGAAGGAATGAAATGCTCGTTTTATCAATTTTTGCATAGACTGTGTGCAAATATCAAGAAAAAATCCTGTTATAATTATAGACAAATAAAGAATGTTAATATTCAGAAAATTTTATAATGAAGGTTTATTTAACTCGAAAATAGATGGCTTTGAAACTGTTTCTATTGAAAAGCGCTTTGAAAAACAAATTTTATGCCGAAGAAATTTTTCGTACGATGAATAGTGCGTTTGGGTAATAAAATAATCGAAGATAATTTTCTGAATTTTTTTCTAACCAAAATGTTTAATTGAGAAATATTAAAAAAAAACCCGTTTTTCAAAAGACTACTTAAATTACTTAAAAAAAAGTATGAACAATTTATGGGGACATAAAAAATGACATGGCTCACTTTACATGGAATGCCTCATGTATATTATATACGTATCTTATGCCAGTCAATCAGTGATGCGATTCTGATTTCATTCGAATGGAAAAACATGCGTTTCCATGGGAACAAAAGTTGTTGAATGAAATATGAAGCCTCAAGACGTGTAAATGCGACAGTTAATTGCATAGTCAGCGTGGTAACATTTTTTTTCGTTTTAGACGTTTGAATGCTGACAGGGAGTAGAAATGAAACGAACATTTTCATAATTTTTTACGGGATCCTCGGTTGATTAAATTATATTACGTGGATTTTTCTGCAAAACAATATATTTAGAGAAAATGTGTTCTTTGATTATGTAAGAAAAAAAGAATTTGAAAATGCAGGTTTTCCACTATCTTTGATAAGCACCTTGATAACAATATATACGATATCGTGTGCGTTAGTTTGAGAAAAAAGGTGTTGGGGGGAAAAAAATGATTTTTTTAGTTATTAAAATAAAAACGAAAAATATATAATTAAACGAAATGCTGATACGAACGAAAAAGAGAGACAAAGAGAGAGAGAGAGAGAGAGAGAGAGAGAGAGAGAGAGAGAGACTCACCCAATTGATACACCGTTGATTAAGTACGTATGGCACAGGGAGGTGTAGTGTTGGTCGATAAGACAAGAGCTCGATTTCGTTTATAGAATGGTAGAAGGCTTCTTGCTTCTGCTGACGTAAAATTACTGCGAAATATAGTGTTCGGAGGGCCTCTCTCATCTTCTCCTCCTGCGCTTCTTCCTTTACTCCCCACTAACTCTTGTTTCTTCTTTTCACCTCTTGTTCATTTCTCCTCCTTTTTCACCTTCTCCTCTTTTAGTATTTTTGTAACGCTTCATTTTTCGATCCTTGTACTTTATTTCTTCGTCCTTTTCTTATATCGTCTCGTGATTAGTTTTTACCTGTCATCTATAAAAAGGGCTATACGACTATAGTCGAGGGCCGAAAAAAAAACGGAATTTTCAAGAATTTTTTATGACGACACTTGTGAGTGTTTTCAAATGAATGTTTTTATTTATTTTATAAAGCATGCCTTCGAGTATATATCTATCAAAGTTTTTTCTTTTATTAAAAAATATTTACAAATGCGGAGATAAATCGTTCTTCTAGAGCATTGTTTTTTTTTTTTTTTTTTTTTTTTTTTTCGGTGACCATAGTTGCGCAGAAACGGATAATCTCAAATCGAAAATTCAAGTGTCTTTAGTTTTTATTTGAGGTAATCTCGAGCTTGACTGGAATATTTTTTTAAATATTAGTTTGCGACAAAATAGGCGCAGTACAAAGCGAGAGTACCGATTTTCGATAAAAAAATGCTTTGTTATCATCGATTTAAAAAAAACTATGCATCGAAAAATAGCATTCTTCGTTCAAGGATGGCTTTTTTGTGTCGAAAAGAAGCTTGAAAAATTCAAAGTAGATCGTTGCAGTAGCCTTTGATTTATCATGATCACGAGCACATATTATAAAAAAGTTTTTTTTTCGAGAAAAATGCGTTTAAAGTTTCAAGCTAGGTTTATACATGGAAAAATTCTGTATCTTTACACGCTCATAACTCCGTGGATTTTAATTGCTGGATTGACTTAAAATTTGGAGAGAATACTCTCGGAACGATATGTTTTGAGAAACCAGCGATACCCAAAAATCGAATGTTTCAAAAATTTTAACTAGGCTAAATCCAAAGCGCTTTTAAATTCGTACTAGTCAATTAAATATCTTCCGCTTTTCCTCGTTACCGGCACTTTTCGGTATCGAAGCCTCTTTGAACCACTTACGATCGCGAATCCGTCATTTTATTCAGCGTACATTTATTTTTCAAAATGTATGAATTCAATGCAGTCCCACACTTTTGGTATTTATAAAATACAACAATATGATGATTTTTAAACTTTTATTTCAAAATAGGATCGGTCGTTCAATTTTTCAAAGTTATAACCTCGAAACATAACTGTACGATAACCTTAAACTTTGATAATTTCAAACCCAATAAAAACAAACAAATTTTCACTGAAATTTGCAACAAAAACCTTGAAAGAAATAAATTTTCCCTTACCACGATAAGACAGAAAATTAAAAATTCAACCGATGAACGCCTCTCGAGTACCTACCCCAACGGTTTGGAGGACAATTTTCAGAGTGTTCGTGAAGAAAAAGAACGAAAACGTATAAATTGCATATAAAAAAACCCCCTCGTCGAATTGAGCCCTTCGCGGTTGCACCTTGCATGGGCTCGTCGTCTCTCATCTGTCCGACAGCCCGTCTACCCGGGAGGCAAAAGACATCAGATACACACACACACACCCATATATATACATGAACGTTTATAATCGTTTCCACGAAATTTGGTCGTCTTGGCATTCTAAAAATAAACCGTCATCAATCGCGATCCTCGAGCGATCGTAAATGGCCCATACGTGCCTTCCAGCCTCGAAAAAAAGTACTCGAAATTTTACAATTCCATAGGATTTCCGAGATCAACGTAAGTTCGTAAAGCTTGGGTACCTCGTCAAAAATGTAATGCGATAATTAATTAAAAATTCCTCAGGAAAAATTTGTATTCTTTCTGTATCAGCGGCATGCTTATAATTACAAGTAAATCGCAATGCAATTTACTGGGAATTCTAGTTACGAGTGATCAATTTTTCAATGCATTTGGGGACAGTTGTTCCACCACCGCGGCTAAAATTGATCACTCGTTAGATAATCTTTATCTGGAGTTAGAACAACCAGCCCTTATTATCAAATTTTTATTAAAATTATTCATAATACTCGTGCGTGATTGAAAACATAAAACTGTTATTTCTAAATTGTTCAATTTATAGATTTGAACGATAGATAAGACGATTCTGAGAATTCAAGCATCCTGATAATTATTTTGTACATACTTAAGTAGAGTAAATTTTGGTTAAAAAAAATCTCTGACAGCTTTGACTTTCAAGTCATCTAGCTTATTAAATTCCTGATTTAAAGAGAATATCATAGGAGGATGAATAGGATTTAATTTAGCCAGAATTCATCGAAGAGTTCACATTTTTATTAAATTTGAAATTTTTTGCAATTTTAAAATGTCTCCGCGATGCTGCTTTCAATCTTTCTTAAGGAGAATTGCGAAATTTCATTTTCAGGTTTGAATCCGGCAGTTGACGGAGTTTCACATCGGGCAATGATCCGGCTCTTGATCTGGCACCGTTGCAGTGTCTGATTCGGTCCTGATCACGAACAGCAGTTCCTAGCCTATTATACCGGGTGGTCCATATTGTCATACACTACGTGGAGAGATTTTCTCCGACGGGTACGAGCAAGACTTTTAAGGGTGAGCAGAGCTGTTTTTCGTTTGAGACTTTTTTGTCGGCCCTAAAAGGGCCGTTGACTTGGCGATTTGAAATGCCTTAGATGCGGGGAGAGGGAGCTTTCTTGCTCGGACTTGATAAGAGCTCCTCGTGTTTTCGAGTAGGCGTTATGGGTCTGGATGGTCGTGTGGCATTCCTGGTGGATACATATACTCTTCGATGATCGGGGTGGCGATACGCCACTTGGAGCCGGTTTCCGGTGCCTTTGGGGTTAGTTCGTTAGCTGCGGCGAGAGAGTCATATAAGTCCTCGAATTCGTCGTTGTCCCATGTGGGGTCCTCATGTGCTGGATCCGGGAAGAAGAAAGGTGGGTTAATATTTGACGGAGTATTAAAGAGCGTAAAGTGGGGGAGGGATGGGTATTTTTTGGTGTCTTAGAATTATGAAAAGGTGGGTATGTCGAGAGGGCGGGAGGAAGGGGTACGGTGAGGATAGGAACTTTCTCTAAGGCGAGGATCAGGGAGAGGGTGAGATATGATACAATTTCTCGATGGATGGGCTCGGAAAGCGCGTCGTAGACGACGATTTTGGTAGGCGATTATTGCACGGCCATGGGGCGGAAATATGACAAGGTCATCTGGGGATCAACATTGTTTCTTCAATAGGAAGGTGTACTTTATTTTTACAGATTTGCAGTTTACACAAAGAAAAAATTTTATCCTAAAGTGTTTTTTTCCCTGTATGTTGTCAATCCCAGTTGTTATTATAATAAGATATTATTTGACGTCTATTTATCTAAAGTTCCTGAAAAAAATATCCAGGTAGACAACAAAACCATAATACAAAAATTGCTGGTTATAAATAATTTTTTTAGCTCCATCATTTTTCTCGGAAGCGTTAGTCAAATCGACGTACGAAGGTTCTATAGTGATAACAGCTAGGATAACTGATTTTTATTTTCTTGCAAACCAATCGAGTTGAAGCGCTGAAATTCGCCACAGCATCACTTCTCATCACATACAATACAATTTAAAAGTGCCAGATGAGGAAAAAATTTGGTGTCAAACAGACGAGTGAGTTTGGGTGGAATTATCCATGTATATAAGAATTAGAGGCATCATAAGAAGAGAGAGGCGGACCAAATAACGAGCTAACAGATTTGTCATTCTCTTATGTTGCGAACTTATTGTATTTGTTGACTTATTCTATAAATTATTCAATCACCTTCTTTATATTAATCGACCCCATTGAAACGAACGAGTTTAAACATTTGATTGAAAACAAAAAAATGTATTTGTCCATATAAGGTCATCTAAGAATGCTATACCACCAAATGTAATGGATAATGCGTAACGGAAGATGTAGCGACCTATTATTTTAATGACAGTAGCTCATTTATACATATACCAACCCCACACAGAACAATTGTACCTATCATTCAGTGTCCACAGCGGAACTCACGCATCAGCAATTTGATACATGCAACGTTCGATCATGTTTAATGGAACCTGTACAGTTGGAACGAGTATACTTAGAATGTGTACACTTGGGGCATGTACAACTGAAACATGCACAGATGGTAAGTGAAACGGTTGAAACACGTACAGTTCGAATGTGGGCAGCAGGAACGTGTTCAGTTGTAACGTTTTTATTCGGAACGCGCTTAGTTGGAACGTGCAAAGTTGAAATTTGAGCAACTAGAATTTTTACAGTTAGAACGTTTTCAGTTGTAAAGTGTTCAGTTAAAACGTGCACAGTTACAACGAGTACAGTTGGAACGTGCACATTTTGAAACTGTGCAGGTGCAAGCAGTTGGAACATGTACAGCTAGAACATGTGTAGTTGGAACGTGTACAGTTGAAACGTGTATACATATGGAACGTATGAATTTTGGGCGTGTACAGTTGTGCAAGTTTAAAACTTAAAACATGGTCAGTTACGTCATATGGAAAGGTTTGTCTGTGTCGACTTTCGCCACGTAAGAGTTTTCATGAGCAACGCTGCTGGTGTGAGTTTTTTTCCGTGTACAGTTTCTGTTGTTGTGTTGAATTTTTCTATGAAGAGTTACGTGTTACAACAGGATCAGTGTGTATTGGAATCGACACGAACTGATTACCGTGCATTTTGTCTATTATTTTAGCATTATAATTATTATTTTTCATGGCATTTTTTAATAAATCGTTAGACAAGAAATGTTTTTTTTCTTGACAATAAGATGGTCAATATTTTATTACTAATAGGGCAGCATTTTGGAAGGAATATTTGAATTTAAATTATTTATGGACTGAATTAACAATGTGAATTCCAAAAAAAGTGGAAAGACTTCACCTCTGCAAACCAGAGGGGCTCCAACCTCGTTCGAAGGGCACACTCCTCGGGAATAACAAATGAACGAGAGCCCGTGCGTGCTGTTGCAGGACACCAAGGACTATGCAATGTATAAATATACAATGCATACACATACATAAATATAAATATGCTGAACGCTAGCGAGCAAAAGGTCGTAGCCCACAGTATTTAACGCGTGGGTATGCGCCTTTATAGTCTATATCATGTGTTTCATACACACGCACGCTTTTTTTTTATCTTTTTCACCCTTTCATAGTCGTTTTCTAATCATTTACACGCGACGGGCCTTCGTGAGCGATGGAGAGAAACAGCATGTCCGCGGCCCTAACAGGTTTCGTGTTATGAAAAAGACCAGAAGGAACCATGACCTCGTGAGCTAGTGCTACCGCACATCACCAACTAGGTGTATATATATATATGTGTATATCTTTTCTTTCTATAATATAAAGATATATCACCGCTGCCGCCGCCGCGCCGCCGCTGCTGTTTTAGGAATTGAGCTTATACCGGGTGTCCAATTTGAAAAGGATGACCAACCTTAACCCAATCCCAAACCTAAACCCAACCCAAACCCAAATATATAAACATATGCCTGCGAAGGCGCGTAGCGCCCGAGCCATACGAACCCCTAGTCTATATATTAGTGTGTGCGGAAAAAAAACAATTTTTTTTTCGGTTGCATCCACCAAAAAAAGGTAAAGTAAGGTAAAAAAAGAAGAATCCTAAAACGTGAGGTCAAAAAAAAATTATTTTGAACGGCGCATTGCATTTGAATATTTTCCATAAGAATAACACAGGAAAATATTGGGATTTCTGAATGTGGTAGTGCAACTCGTCAGAAAAAAATCACACGAAGATGTCATTAACATATTCTCACGGAGAATCGAATTCCCTACAAAAAAAGTTCTTACGAAAAATTAGCTTAGAACAACCGTTCAAGTGGAATATAACGCGAATGAATATAGTGGAAATAACGCTGTCCGAAATTGAATTGATAGAAAAAAAAAAAAAAAAATTCAAAAGGCTGTCAAAATCGAATTTTTCGCTTTACGAAAAAACTTTTTAGGGGTTTTTGTGTAGAGAATGTTCTGCTCTAACATACTTGCATAAAATTGTTCTCAAAATATTTCTCTGATACAAAAAAAAATCAAGTACAACAAGAAATATAAAAGAAACGACGTTCATCATTGATCGTGTTTCAAAAAGCTTTGTTCAATGAATTTGGTTTAATAAGATAGAATAGGGTTTTTTTTTACATTATAATGCTTAATAATCATCGTTTCTTTTTTTAAGAGTCTGTTTGTTGCAATTAGGGTATTTCTGTCGATAATTTTGCACTATGCCCAATAAATAGCTGCTGTAGCTGTTCTTCGTTTTTTGTTAATGAACCGTTATATGTTTCTATCAAAGCGACACCACGTTCGGCCACGTCATTAACGACTTTTAGATTTAAAAAAAAATCTAAGCAACTCAAATAACTCGCGTTTTCAGGCCATAATTCAATATTTACTCTAAAAAAATCATGAGGTAAATTGAATTGCTGAAAAAGCAATAAGGATTCTGGAGTAATAAAATCGCTTATGTCTTTTTTCAGCAACATTTCCCAATCATTTCTTTTAACAATTACTCGCTCCGAAGTATTTTTGGATTTTTCTCGAGATTGCAGAGCTTGAACCATTTTCGCCATCACAATTATCGGCACAGCTTGTAATTTTCCACTAACACGATCAATGATCAATGATGAACGTCGTTTCTTTTATATTTGTTGTTGTACTTGATTTTTTTTTTTATTAGAGAAATATTTTGAGAACAATTTCATGCAAGTATGTTAAAGCAGAACATTCTCTACAAAAAACCCCCAAAAAGTTTTTTCGTAAAGCGAAAAATTCGATTTTTACAGCCTTTTGAATTATTTTTTTTCAATTTCAGACAGCGTTATTTCCACTATATTCACTCGCGTCATATTCCACTTGAACGGTTGTTCTGAGCTAATTTTTCGTAGGAACTTTTTTTGTAGGGAATTCGATTCTTCGTGAGAATATGTTAATGACATCTTCGTGTGATTTTTTTCTGACGAGTTGCACTACCACATTCAGAAATCCCAATATTTTCCTGTGTTATTCTTATGGAAAATATTCAAATGCAATGCGCCGTTCGAAATAATTTTTTTTGACCTCACATTTTAGGATTCCTCTTTTTTTACCTTACTTCACCTGTTTTTGGTGGATGCAACCGAAAAAAAAAATTGTTTTTTTTCCGCACACTCTAATTCATATATATATATGTTATGTACAAACCCCGCAATCGTACAATGCGCGCACTGTACAGACTTTTTGTACAATGCGCGCATTGTACGGAGATGTTTGTACAATCCTGGTTTATGCGGGGTTTGTACAAGTTATTCTGTACAGTGCGCGCAATGTACGTTTCATGCCGTACACTGCGCGCATTGTACGAGAGTCTTTGTACAATCCGGCACTAATCACATGTATTGTATATGTGTGTGGGACAGCGAATAAATACGTTTCATAGTAATAAAAATTGATAATTATTCTCTTTGTCTGCTGCAAGAACATAATACATGCAAATGAATGTATCGAGTCTTATACTATACATTTACTTACTACTTATTGCAACACGGACTAGAATTGTGACAACGCGAGTTACATAAAACATTGTTCTTTCTACAGATGCATCGGTTATTTTTACATTTAGTAGTACAAGAGCATCGGGGGAAACCTTGCCCTCCCACCAACGAAGACTTGTTATTGGCTGCTCTAACAGAAGTACACTGCAAATCCAAGTGTGTAGTTTTTACACAGTTATGTGTGTAATTTCTTGTAGTCACTTTTTACTCACTTTCACTTTCACTTTTTACTCACTTTTTACTCACTTTCACACTTAAAGTGTGTTATTTTGTAGAATTACAAACTTTAAGTGTGTTATTTTGTAGAATTACACACTTTGAGTGTGTTATTTTGTAGAATTACACACGTGAAAGTGAGTAAAAAGTGACTACAAGAAATTACACACATAAGTGTTTAAAAACTACACACTTGGATTTGCAGTGTAGTTTGTTGAGGGACATCCTTCTCCTGGAGAAATTCAGCCGTAGCTGGGGCTATTTGATTCCTACTAAATAGTCCGGAAATAATTCCGCTCTGGGTTCCGATCTTATAAAATCCATCTTCAGTTACTTCCATGATGATCCCTGTATCATAATACTAGCTTTAATAATGATAATCATAGTAAGAGAAAAATCATGGAAGTAACTGGAGATGGATTTTATAAGATCGGAACCCAGAGCGGAATTATTTCCGGACTATTTAGTAGGAATCAAATAGCCCCAGCTATGGCCGAATTTCTCCAGGAGAAGGATGTCCCTCAACAAACTACTTCTGTTAGAGCAGCCAATAACAAGTCTTCGTTGGTGGTGGTTGGGGGGGGGCAAGGTTTCCTCCGATGCTCCTCTTGTACTACTAAATGTAAAAATAACCGATGCATCTGTAGAAAGAACAATGTTTTATGTAACTCGCGTTGTCACAATTCTAGTCCGTGTTGCAATAAGTAGTAAGTAAATGTATAGTATAAGACTCGATACATTCATTTGCATGTATTATGTTCTTGCAGCAGACAAAGAGAATAATTATCAATTTTCATTACTATGAAACGTATTTATTCGCTGTCCCACACACATATACAATACATGTGATTAGTGCCGGATTGTACAAAGACTCTCGTACAATGCGCGCAGTGTACGGCATGAAGCGTACATTGCGCGCACTGTACAGAATAACTTGTACAAACCCCGCATAAACCAGGTTTGTACAAACATCTCCGTACAATGCGCGCATTGTACAAAAAGTCTGTACAATGCGCGCAATGTACGATTGCGGGGTTTGTACATAACATATATATATATATATATATATATATATATATATATATATTAGGGTGTTTCACATTAAAAAAAATTTCGATTTTTTACGGGCGGATGCAAAAAATGCTTGCTCCTGGTCTAAAAAGAAGCCTCCAAAAGAGTGAGCACTGTAGTACTAGTTTCAGGATCTCCGAAAACGATTTTTCTAAAAAAGTAAGTGAAAAATCGATATTAGCACCCCTTTAATACTTACTGTTTCCTTTATGTTTTAAAAACAATGAATTATGTCCAAAAAAGAAATGACCAAAAAAGAACATCTAAAGTGCATTATAGAGAAATGCTGACATGGAATTTCCAAAACCAGTGTCGTAAGGTGTTAGGCACACGGTTAGTCCAATTCAACCTTTCGAAGTCTCACCCTGTTCAGACAGCACTTCCACATCTTTTGAACGTGGGGATCTGAAAAAAAATAATTATGTGAAAAGTTAGAGTCAGTTATACGAAATTTTCCAAATTTGAGGCACTATTTTGCAAAAAACTTGGTAAAAAAAATGAAAAAATTCCCTCCATCACATAGGGAGCAATACGTTTCGGCGCGACCGTTTCGGCGCGATCGTTCTGGCGCTGGAAGTTTTGGCACTGAAATGTTTTGGCACCAGGACGTTTCGGTGCGGGTGTTTCGGCGCGGTGACGTTTCGGCGCCAAGACGTTTAGGCACAAGATGTTCAGGCACCAGGGCCATGATGGAAGGATTACATGGTGTGCTCAGAACTCTCAAACTCCGCCCACTTTTCTAGTAAAAACACGATAGAAGCGTTAGGGTGACAACTGTGTAAAATCACTATAGATTATAGGGAAATATAGGGAGATATTGGTACGATTGAGATGCGCTCTTTTCATTTTTCAGCTGCGCGTCGCCGCCATTTGTTATTTTTTGTCACAGACGCTTTCAATAGCATCGCACTCGATACTTTTATCAAATAAAAAATATTAAAATTATTATAAAAAATGGTTCGGTGTATTGTGAAGTGCTGCAATAACAATTCTAACACAATTATATATACAGAGAATCATATCAGTTTTTTTGGATTGCCGAAAGTGGAGGTTATGCGCGAGGGTTGGTTTCGGAAAATCGGAGAGGTTAAGATGCCGCCAAAGGTTGATGATGGTAAGTACTTATATCTTTATATTTGCATAAATCATATTATCGAATGCTGAAAAATAAACAAATCAATCTGCTGAATATTATCAACATGTATAACTATATCTGTTACATAGCAAGAATATGTTCGGTGCACTTTACGGAAGCGTCGTTCACCGATCCTGGCCGAAGCATCGCCGGAAAGTCAGGAAAACATGGGAGACGACGACGCTTGTTGCCCACTGCAGTGCCTACCTTGAATTTATCAGGAGATGGGTAAGAACAGTAGAATATAGTTCTCATAAATTATTACTGCCTAATTTTCTTATGTTCCCTAACGTGAAAAGCAACCGGTTATCTGGTGCAAAATAACCCTATAAGCACCGGGAGTCTTTAGACGACAACACCGCTCCCGCGACCAACGCAGTATCGAAGTAGAAAACCCACTAACTCGAAACATTAAGACGATCGAACCAACGAGAAAATTGAACTACCTCGGAATCACAATCTCGAGAACACTGCAAATAACATCGCAATCCTCCAAAAGACTCGCAATAACAAAATATGTAATCAACTGCCTCCAAGGTATCATGGGAAGGTACTCCGAAGTCGATGCATATGTCAAATGGCGTGTTATTCGTGCCTGTGTCTTGCCATCATTAAATTACGGCACAGAATGCCTCCTGCCGTTATATAATAAAACCGCTCTGAAAAAAATGGAGATCTGCTACAAAAAGGCACTAAAACACGCTGCTGGACTGCCAATGTCCTTCCCAACCGAAGATCTCTGGCAAATTACGAATGAAAAACCATTCCTCGAACGTATTCGCCAACTACACAGAGATGGACTGAAGAAGCTCCAAAACCACGCATGTCCCTATCTCAGAGGACTGACACCGTGACGTAAAACCACGTATAGCGGGACTAAAAGACGATTGAAGGGGAGAAGATACCCCGCGAATTCCCTTAAAGATTTTCTCGCAAGGCGCGAGCCGCGAGTTTGGCTCGAAAAGCCCGCTCGACCTTGTCAAATAATGCCGAGAATTCTGCTTCCGTTACCGGGGTACCGGGTCTCGGAGGAATGACGAATTTCTCGGGCACAGGCGCTGGACCGGAGCTCGGCTGAGAATTAGGGTCGCGATTCTCCTTGTCCTGACGACGACGAGCGAGTCTCCGAAAATAGGAGGGCGGTCGATTCATATATATATATTAAAAAACTTTTATTTTAAATATTAATTAATTTTATTTTCACACACTTAAAAGATACTTTATTACATTCAAATATATAATCTTTCGCGGTCTTTGGGTTTAATCACAGTCAAAATAACTCTTAATTTTAATACGACCGTCACACCGCGCATAGGCGGTAAGTTAAAATTAAAGAAAAGAGAATCTGCTTATTACAGCAGAAAAGGAAAGGAACTATTGCTTTTCCAGCAGTCGGTAAGGTATAGGACTACTTGTGCAGCAGTGGTCGGTAAGGTAGGCGTTTTGAGCTCTGTGTCTTTGGTCGGAAGGAAGAAGACTGACTGGTCCTCGCGGAGACCCCCGGTTTATATACTCTGTGCCGCATGCGCATTCTCGAACATTTGTAGTTCGAGAATGTTTCGGTAGGTTTCGAGAAGCGTTGGGGTTCCGCGAGTTTCTAGTCTATACGTTTCGCGAACTTTCGGTCAGCTGTTTGTTGTGACACTTTTTATAACCTCGCGTTAATTATTACAGTGAAATAATAAAGTGAGTGATTTGATTATAGGATAAAAAGGTCTGATTACAAGGTAAGTACGCATTCTAATATTTCTTATGTTTAGTCTTAGTATATGTTTCTCTTTTTTCAGGTTGGAAAACGAACGGAGAGGAGACGTCGGCTACAATTCGCCCCCCGGAAGACGTTCGTTTTATATCCTGATGGATTTATTATTATTTTTGCTTTGAGCGTGGCCTTAAATTATAGGGTCGTGAGGGTGACTCTTCATCCGAAAGTTCCGAGGTGGTGTCTGCGGACCCCGGCTTCTTTCTAGGTTGTCTTCTTGGTCCCTTTTTCCTCGGAGCTGTCCCTGTGGGCGGATTTAAGTCGTCGTCGTGTTTGGACGCAACGACTGGTACTTCTGCATCCTCTTTGGTATTCCGCTGTTCCTCGAAGTAGACTGGCTGGGTATCGGTCACAGTATCGGGTGATACCATGGAGTGAGCAGGTTTTAACATGGTCCCGTGTATTTTATATTCCCTGCCGTTATTTTTAACAATGTAGACCTCTCCGCCGAGATGGGTCTCGATTTGACATGGTCCGTCCCAAGCGGGAGCGAAGCCTGCGTGAAATCCTTTGCTTGCATCTGAGAGTGCATGTTTCTTCATGTACACCGGGTTACCAGGTTGGTACTGAGGTTTGCCAATATCCTTGTGGCTGTATCTTTCTTGATATTTTTCTTGTTGTTGTTGGATGGTCTGTATCCTTGTATCCCTTTCTGTTTCAGGCTTGATGACCTTGGTCAACTCCCATTCTCCGGGTCTTTTTAGGTTTTCCCCGAGAAGAGCCTCGCTTGGCGTGACGGAAGTGGCCGAATTCTTACGTGTACGGAGACTAAATAAAATGACAGGGATGTGTAAATCCCAGCTTCGATGATTTTCTTGGTCAATGTGGATTCGTATTCCTTTCTTAATCTCCTGGTTTCTCCTTTCAGTTGGATTTGCTCGCGGATGGTAAATCGCGGTTGTCCACGGTTGAATATGCAATTGTTTGCAGAAGTTTATCCATTTCTGGCTGGTAAATTGGGGTCCATTATCCGTTAAAAGCGCTCGGGGATAACCCCATCTTGGGAAGATTTCCGTTTCCAAGATTTTTGTAATTTTTGGAGTCTCGGAGGATCCCAGCGGAAATGCCTCAACCCACCGAGAGAAAAGATCCGTTATGACAAGTAAGAACTTCTTTCCGCGTGCTGAGCGCGGATAAGGCCCCATGAGGTCTAGAGCGACCGTTTCCCAAGGTTGTCTAGGCTGTCGTGGTAATAATTGGTCGGGTTTCGTCTGTCTAGTTGTTTTAGTCCGGGCACATATCTCGCATCTGCGAACGTAATTACGAACATCCCTCCGCATGTGTCGCCAGGTGAAATGAGACTGTATAGCCCGTAGAGTTTCGTCGGTTCCGGGGTGTCCAGCTAAAGATGAGTCATGATATTCGTAGAGGACCTGTTGTTTAGCGGTTTCGGGTACGAGGAGTTTCCACTCTTCCCCGATTCGTTTGTAGAGTCCTTCTTGACCGAGCTGGAATTCGTAATTTTCTGGCTGTGTCTGCAGGATTTGCACGAGCTTAGAGATCCCAGCATCTGCTTGCTGTTCGCGCATGACGACTTCGTGGATGCTCTCAACCTTTATCCTGAACAGCTCGGTTTCTTCGTTCTCTCTTTCCTCTGTTCGTTCCGGCGGGACAAGCCTATCCTGGTCGTCCAGTTCTTCAGCAATTTCCGGAGCGGGGTGCCTGGAGAGCCCATCCGGAAGCTGATTCTCTCGTCCTGGGCAGTGTTCAATATTGAAATTTAGTTCCTGTAGTAGTATGGCCCATCGAGAGAGTTTCTGCTTCTCGCCCTGCATTCGATTTAGCCAGGTGAGGCAGTTGTTGTCGGTTCTGAGCGTGAAATGGCGGTCCTCCAGGTAAGGTCGATATTTTTTTATTGCCCAGATCACAGCCAAGCATTCTTGTTCATTACTGTGGTATTTGGCCTGGGTCTGGTTAAATTTGGCGCTGGCATAACTAACGATCTTTTTATTTCCAGCTGGATCCATCTGGTACAGTACTGCTCCCATACCGATTTTACTGGCGTCCGTCTGTAGGTAATAAGGGAGTTCCGGATCCGGTCGACTTAGCTCAAGAGGCTCCTTCATTTTTTCCTTTATTTTTTCAAATGCCTCTTGCGCTTGCTTAGGCCAACGGAACGGTTTGTTATTCGATAATAAGTCGGTAATTGGAGCGGTAATTTCGGCGAAATGGGGAATGTATTCCCTCAACCAGTTACACGTCCCTAGGAACTTCTGTATGTCCTTTTTCCCTTTGGGCTGGGGAAAATTAGTGACGATCTCGACGTGTTCGGCGCAGGCCTGGTTTCCTTCCTGCTTGATGATGTGCCCAAGGTACCGGAGTTCCGTTTTTCCGAATTGGCATTTCCCTATTGAGCAAGTTAAGCCGTGTATGCTTAACCTCTCCAAGACGACGGCGAGGTGGTACAAATGTTTTTCCCACGTTTGCGAATAGATAATAATATCGTCGAGGTAGACGAGGCAAAATTCCCCGAGGTGACCCACAAGCACTTCTTGGCTCATAAAGCGTTGAAAGGTGTTAGGGGCATTCTTCAGTCCAAAAGGCATGACCCTAAACTGAAATGTTCCGCCGTCCGGTGTTGAAAAGGCCGTGAGATGCTTCGATGCGGGGTCCATCGGTATTTGCCAATACCCGCTTTTTAGGTCAATCGAAGAGAAGATTCGTGCAGTGCCGAGATCCTTAAGGGCTTCGTGGATCCGTGGCATCGGTTGGGCTGTGTCTTCCGTAATACTGTTGAGTTTACGGTAATCGACGCAAAACCGTGGCTTTCCATTCTTTTTAGTGACTATCACGATTGGGGAACAGTATGGAGAAGTGCAGGACTCGATTATACCGTCCGCCAGCATCTCCGAGACTTGTGTACGGATGATTTCTTTTTTCGCGTCGGAATATCTATACATCGCTTGTTGAAACGGCTGTTGCGACGTTAGACGGATGCTGTGGGTTATTCCCTTGGTTTGAGCCAGGCGCCCATGATGCTGGAAAAGCTGGGCGAACTGTTGCATCAAAGCCCGGAATTTTTCCTCGTGGCTTGGCGGGAAATCGTGTTGTATTTCTTCTTGGTTGATTTCCATTTTTAGGGGAGATGGGACCGACGCATGAAGGACGTGGACGGAAAACCTCTGTTCCTGGCCCAGGTAGAGTACCCCCTTTCCGCAGTCGAGTAGCACTGCTTGAGCCTTGAGCCATGGATAGCCGAGTATTAAAGGTTCTCGGGCGGTAGGTGCCACCCAGGCTTCCATGGGTATCAAATAGTCCTGGATTTTTATTTTTAAGCTGACTTTCCCTTGGAGAGGCATCCTCGTATTTTCGCCCGCTAGATTCGCATGGCCGACGCTGTCTTTGATGACGCAATCCTTGGGAATATACTTGGGCTGGATAAAACAATTATTGGCGAAGCTGTCGATGGCAGCTTGGACGTCTTGGCCACCGATGTTCACTAGGATGTGTGGCATCCCTCGCTGATCAGTGTTCTCTTCGGTTAGCCCAATTATTGCTTGGTGGTAGGATTGGGCGCTCCTGCCACCCGTTCCCGGTTTTCCGAATTCTTTTCGGCGTTCTTTTGAGCGAAGACTGGGCAATCCCTGTGAAAGTGATATTCCGGACAATGCCAACATTTCGGCAAGCCCTTCTCTTTGGTGTCCTTATCCGAGGATGGTTTAACACTTTTTTCATTCTTTTCAGCTTTCTCGTTTTCGTGTTTCTCCTTCCGTGGCTTGCTGGGCTCCTGTGCCTCCGTGAGATCGTATTCGATTTCCAACGCTTTGGATAGAAGCGCGGCAAAGGTTTGTACGTTGTATGGTCGGAGCGCGAGCCTCAGCAACGGTCGCAGGAGTTCAATTAGTGTGGTAGCTTTCGTAATCTCTGGATCATCTGGTCGAATCCGCTGATACAGGAGGTATTTTTGTTGAAGAAACACCCCTACGCTCTCCTTATCTCCTTGACGTCGAGAGAATAATTGAGCACTCAGGCGAGAGATTACAGCGGGGTTGTCATATCGAGCCAGCAATAATTCTTGAAATTTGTCCCAGTCAAAGTCGAAAGGTTCGTAACACGCCCACCATTTTGCAGCTTCCCCGTGGAGACCTTTGGCAGCGGTTCTTGTTTGACGGGATGCCTTGGTTTGCGTGGTCGCGAAGTATTCCGTACATTTTCGCAGGTAAGTATTCGGGTTCTCATGATCAAGGCCCGCGAAAGTCGGAATCGATGGTCGTGGTAGATCCTGTAAGGCTTGCAGCAATGCGTTGAGACCCTGATATACGTCGGGTCTTACCGCGACTTCTCCTGGAGCTGGTGGGTTATTCATGATCGCGGCGACTGGTTGCGCTGAGGTGCTAGCTTGTTGTTCTGACGCTTCTGGCTGCGTAGAAGGTGTAGGTAGGGAGGCTCGGCGAGCTGGTGGTGCAGTATTCCCACCCTGGTCTTTGTCAGAGCCCTCGGGATCGGTTATGGTTGAGTTGGGCGCCACCGGGTGTTTTTCCACTCCCGGAAGTGAAGATCGTGCCGGGGTACGTCGAGTACTGATCCGTGTAGGAGTGTAGACGAGTACTGTTTTCTTCGGCCTGCCAACCGGTCTTTTCGCTGGTGAATGTTCAACTCTCATGGACTCCTCAGGGTTGGCTAAGTGAACCGTCGATTCGGTCCAGCTAGCCCCACGTCGGGCGCCAATTGACGTAAAACCACGTATAGCGGGACTAAAAGACGATTGAAGGGGAGAAGATACCCCGCGAATTCCCTTAAAGATTTTCTCGCAAGGCGCGAGCCGCGAGTTTGGCTCGAAAAGCCCGCTCGACCTTGTCAAATAATGCCGAGAATTCTGCTTCCGTTACCGGGGTACCGGGTCTCGGAGGAATGACGAATTTCTCGGGCACAGGCGCTGGACCGGAGCTCGGCTGAGAATTAGGGTCGCGATTCTCCTTGTCCTGACGACGACGAGCGAGTCTCCGAAAATAGGAGGGCGGTCGATTCATATATATATATTAAAAAACTTTTATTTTAAATATTAATTAATTTTATTTTCACACACTTAAAAGATACTTTATTACATTCAAATATATAATCTTTCGCGGTCTTTGGGTTTAATCACAGTCAAAATAACTCTTAATTTTAATACGACCGTCACACCGCGCATAGGCGGTAAGTTAAAATTAAAGAAAAGAGAATCTGCTTATTACAGCAGAAAAGGAAAGGAACTATTGCTTTTCCAGCAGTCGGTAAGGTATAGGACTACTTGTGCAGCAGTGGTCGGTAAGGTAGGCGTTTTGAGCTCTGTGTCTTTGGTCGGAAGGAAGAAGACTGACTGGTCCTCGCGGAGACCCCCGGTTTATATACTCTGTGCCGCATGCGCATTCTCGAACATTTGTAGTTCGAGAATGTTTCGGTAGGTTTCGAGAAGCGTTGGGGTTCCACGAGTTTCTAGTCTATACGTTTCGCGAACTTTCGGTCAGCTGTTTGTTGTGACACTTTTTATAACCTCGCGTTAATTATTACAGTGAAATAATAAAGTGAGTGATTTGATTATAGGATAAAAAGGTCTGATTACAAGGTAAGTACGCATTCTAATATTTCTTATGTTTAGTCTTAATATATGTTTCTCTTTTTTCAGGTTGGAAAACGAACGGAGAGGAGACGTCGGCTACAACCGGACGATCAACGACCGTACAACAACCCAGCGGCGAAAAGCAACATTCTTTGTCCAACAACGTAACCTAACCATAAACCCACCTCACAGTAAATCCTACTTCATTGTAAATACTCACCCTCACTCATTAATTACTCTTATAAAAAATAAATGTCAAAAAACAAAAAAAAACCCCCCAATCGAAAGATAATAGGAAAGCCAATACACATCAATGTAAAACAAATTAATGTCTACACCATAATTGTGAAGAAACCCTAGGGACAAACTTAATAAGCGAAAAGCATATGTGAATAAGGAAAACAAATAAATAAATAAAAAAAAGCACCGGGAGTCCGTAGAGAAAAAAATCTCAGTTCTCCATTGAGTTCAAGCTCAACAGAACTGGGACTTTTTTATTTCTATTAAAAAAAACGGGTGCATGTACACACGGTACGCGCGTCAGAAGTGAATACTCGTATGTGATCGACGGAACTCGCTTATTGCCCTGCTAACACAGAACGTTATCAAAATGTTGTTAAGTACGTTTACAAAAACACGCAAAAACGTCTTTTGAATGGTCGAAAAAACGTCTTAAGAACGTCTTTTAAGCGTTATTTTGCCGCAAACGTCTTAAAAACGTCTTCAAAACGTCTTTTAAACGTTTTTTTTGCCCCAATTTTTTCCCCAAAAAGTTTACAGCGCGTTTAACACATTTCTGTCAGCTTCTATAAACTTTTTTAGGAAAAAAATTGCGGCCAAAATAACGTTTAAACGACGCTTTCAAGACGTTTTTTCGACCATTCAAAAGAGACGTTTTTGCGTGTTTTTGTAAACGTCTTAACAAAGTTTTTATAACGTTCTGTGTTACCAGGGTGTTATTCTCATCAGATGAAAGAATAGTGAGAGGGAATGAGGATAGATTGACATGCATGAAAACACAAAATGACAGGATTGTCCTTATTTCACACTGTTCTATCCGTTGTATGTATGAGCTTACAGCTGAATTTACTGTGGCTTCGTACCTCGTGTTGACGTTGGCGTTAAAAATTTTATTTGTATAGAGGGGGGGGGGGGGGGCAGAAAGAATTGATAGGGTGAGCAAAGAAGTAGGAATTTGTTATAGATATGAAATCAATTTTATTTGTATAAGTATATGTATCTGTAAGTAAAAAATTGGGATAAATTAATTCTGTTCTCTTATTCTATACTATTCTCATTGCTCTCGTGTCTATTATTTATAGAATCGTCTAATTCTACAATACCAAAAATTGGAGTATGATAACTCAAATATGACAAAATGCTTCAGATCTATTTTGTCGATATTTTTTGCAAATACAGCATCTATCGTTGAACGGCCTTTAGTGGTCGGATCATTCCTGCCGTTGATCATTTTTAACGAAAAATGTTTTTTTCTAAAAATTGATGGAGTGATTCGGCCTGTGGCAATGAAAAATTGACATTAAAATCACCTGCGAGAATTACCGATTCATTACGGTAATGCTCAAGGTCTGCTAGCATATCGGCTAAAACTTGAGAACCGCCTATTGCTAATGGCAATAACGCTTTAGCGATTAAACCTCATAATATCTTTAAGCGATGTATTGAGCGAAATATAAATTGCTATTAAAGATCGAACGGAGGAAAACTTCGGAGAGCGTATTTCATTTTTTTAAAATTAAAGCACATTTTTTAATATCTGAAAATACCTCCACATTCTACCTATCAATCAACCTTAATATTTCTTCCAAAATTTTGTACCGTCAGTAATTTTCTCATAGTTATTATCCGAGTATGTATAATATGTAATATATACAAACAAAACACAAAACAGAAGCTTAAACTCGGCACGAAGCGAAGACGGTGTGAACTCACGCATAGATGTGGACTCACACACAACGGATAGAACGACGCGAATGCGCGCTGCTGTCCTAATACATATAAAACACGTACACGCGGGCATGCTATGGATCTATCGCTCTCTCGCTCGCTCACGCATCATTCTCTCTCTTTCTCTCTCTTCTTCTATTCCTTCATTCTCTTGTCCGGTGGAACAACGCGGCTGGGGGCGGGGCCTAATGTAGTCGCATAAGAAGTATTCACTTCAAAAAAAAATTTGTCCGTAGAGTCTTCAGATCCTGAGAAAAACTGGGATTTTTTTAAAATTATTTTGAATAATTTTTTCTGTGTACAGTCTTGAGAAAATAATTTTAAAAAAATCACAGTTCTTCGCACAGTCTGAAGACTCTATGGACAGAACACTTTTGCAAAATAAAAAATAAAAAAATCCCACTTCTCTGTTGAGCTTCAACTCAACGGAGAATCGGGTATTTTTCTTTACGGACTCTGCGGAGAAGCAATATTCTTCTTTCGACTATGCGGACAACAAATTTTTGCCAAATAAGAAATAAAAAAATTTTAAAATCCCAGTTCTCCGTTGAGTTCAAGCTCAACGGAGAACTAGGATTTTTAATTTTTTTATTTCTTTCTGTTGAGCCTGAACTCAACGTAGAACTGGGATTTGAAAATTTTAAGTTTTCATTTCCTATTTGGCACAACTTTTATGTCCATAGAGTCTAAAAAAGAATCTTTTTTGTCAGTAGAGTCCGTAGAGAAAAAAATCTCAGTTCTCCGTTGAGTACAAGCTCAACGAAGAACTAGGATTTTTTTATTTCTTATTTTACAAAAAAATTTTGTCCATAGAGTCTTCAGATCCTGAGAAGAACTGGGATTTTTTAAAAATTATTTTTAATAATTTTTTCTGTGTACAGTCTTGAGAAAATAATTTTAAAAAAATCACAGTTCTTCGCACAGTCTGAAGACTCTATGGACAGAACACTTTTGCAAAATAAAAAATAAAAAAATCCCACTTCTCTGTTGAGCTTTAACTCAACGGAGAATCGGGTATTTTTTCTTTACGGACTCTGCGGAGAAGCAAGATTATTCTTTCGACTATGCAGACAAAAAACTTTTGCCAAATAAGAAATAAGAAAATTTAAAAATCCCAGTTCTCCGTTGAGTTGAAGCTCAACGGAGAACTAGGATTTTTTTATTTCTTTCTGTTGAGCCTGAACTCAACGGAGAACTGTGATTTTTAAGTTTTAAATTTTTATTCCTTATTTGGCACAACTTTTATGTCCATAGAGTCTAAAAAAGAATCTTTTTTGTCACTTGAGTCCGTAGAGAAAAAAATCTCAGTTCTCCGTTTAGTACAAGCTCAACGAAGAACTGGGATTTTTGAATTTCTTATTTTGTAAAACTTTTATGTGCACAGAGTCTTCAGACTCTGCAAAGAGCTGGGATTTAAAAAAAAATATTTTCTCACGACTACACAAAAAAATATTCAAAATCATTTTTAAAAATTCCGATTCTTCTCAGTGTCTGAAGACTCTATAGACAGAAAAGTTTTGCAAAATAAGAAATTAAAAAATCTCAGTTCTCCGTTGAGTTTCAACTCAATTTTTGGTAATTGTTTAGACTACTTTTCCGAATTTTTTTTTTTTCGTTTTTTTTTCGACTAAACCCTTTAGTTAGGCACTAACAATGATAATCAGGCGGGGGAGCATGAAAAAGTTTAATAAATAAATAAATAAATAAAATCAATTTTTCCATTTTATTTTGCGCGCGCTCCTTTCCTTAATCTAACACAGCACTAAAGCGAGAAAAAAAAACTCAAACCCAAACCTAAAACCAAACCGAAAACCGAACCCAAACCCAAACCCAAACCTAAAACCAAACCCAAACCCACGCCCGCGTGTGCGCACACACATACAGGCACGCGCGCGCACATACACGTACACACCCAAAACATCCTAATTCTTCGTAGATTTTGAAGACTACGAAGAAAAAAGTTTTTCAAAATAAGAAATAAAAAAATCCCAGTTATCTGTTAATTTGAAGACTGGAGAAAAAAAATTGGTGTATCAGCAACCGCATGATCGGTTGTGGTTTCCAATAAATAATTGTAATATACTGACACCATTTTCTATTTGTTATTAGAATCAATGATATTATTATTCCGGAGCTCAAGGTGATACGGCGAAGTATCACATTTCCCATTGCTGACCCAGCGGTCAGAGAAAAACAAAAAGCGGATGAATTCAAAGAAGAAGCAGATTTAGAGCATTCCGCGCTAAATAATCAAAGCCCTGTTGATAAATCAGAGGAAGTTTCAAATACTTTTGAACAAAGCGCTATCGACAAACAGAGGTACATGCGTACCCCCATAAGTTTGTTTACGGAATATCTTGTTTCATAATATTAAAAAAAGTGTTAATAATGTGAAAGACAACATTTCAAGTATCGTAAACCGTCAATATCCCTCTTCTTTTTACGTAGCAATCCGTGGATAGACCCGACACATCGCATTCAGCACACGTCACCTCCTTCGACCAATGCTATCAATCATTTGAGAGACACTTCTCTTCCTCGATGGTACACATCCACAATTTCGTGTTAAATAATTTGTAATAGAATGTTTTTATAAAATGTTATCTACTCTGATTATTTTTTAAATACAATGTGCGAATATACCAAAATCTCCTGAAATTTTTATATGTATATATGTATTTGTATATATTTTTTCCCAAGATCACAGAGATTGTCGAAAACGGAATGCAGACCACGTCACGCAATCCGAAATTTGACCGTAAAAGGAAATTTGCAGCTCCGCGCTACTTCCTATGTGGAGACCAGTAAAAAGTACGTTCACCGAAATTTTATTTCATTTCAAGCTACCCAATTGCCTATAAAATATTCAAATATTTCGATATTGAAATGTATATCTAACTTTTCACATACACTCAGTGTTGCCAACTGCTACAAAACGTTCCCCCTAGAATCAACTTGAAATCCCCCTAAATTTCCTTTGGAACCCCCTCAAATTCCAACCCATCCCACTCCAAGTAAAACCGATTTTTAAAATAAATAATTAAACTTTTAGCGTAAAGTTGGCCGAATATTTTTTAATGAACGGCTACGTCAGTTTATTAGGGGCTTATTTGATGCAGAATCGTTTGGGGATCACGAATATTTTATTCAATATGTTCGGCGGTCCGTAGTTTACGTAAAAAAGTGAAAAAAAAAACGATTTCCGTCTAGGTAGTGAGGATTTGGTGGGGATAAGGTATTCGATTTTGTGCAATTCGAAGTATTAGATGTCACTGAAAATGATTAGAAAATGGATTCGGAGAAAACCATGACGAGTTTTTTTACTATGTTATATTCGACATTTTCAAGGCAAATGAAGATGCTCGAAATAAATCAATAAGCTGCCCAAGACCAAGTGTTCGGAGTTGCAATCGATTTAGTTGAGGCCGATAGGGTCGTATTGGGTTAAATCGGAGTAGGTTTGGTCATATTGGATTGGGTTTATTTGGAGTGAATGTAGTGTTGTATTGGGTTTACTTGGAGTAGGTTGAGTCATATTGGGTTTTATTTAGTTTGGTTTACTTGGAGTAAATTGGGTTGTATTGGGTTTTCTCGGAGTAAATTGGGTTGTATTGGGTTTACTTGGAGTCGGTTGGGTCATATTGGGTTTTGAGTTCAATGAATTCTATCTCATTATGTCAGATGATTATATGGTTCACTGTTTCACGCACTATAACATATGTCGTTATGCCATACCGAGGGGATCCGTAGGCCTCGGTATGTTAGCGTCTCATAACGATACAATATCGACGTTTTTCGTTACGATTAACGACGAAACTCGTTATTATGGGTGTACGGTATCGCGTTTGTCGTTACAGCGACCTCTCGTTATATCCCTCGTACCGAAAACTGTCGCTATGAGCGCATAACGGCAGCATAAAAAGTTAGAGACTCCCGTTGGCAATGGAAGTCGAACACCGTTACCGCTGGTCCGTTTAAATAGTACATATGAGGAAAATTTCATTTAGGATATCTTGCTCTCTCTCTCTTTCTCTCTCTCTCTCTCTCTCTATCTAACCGGCCACGCTATCTGAGCCGAACGAACAAGGCCTCTCCATATCTATAAGCTCTATACTATGAGTATTTTGTTTTTCTAAGAAATCAACTTAAATTTCACACCCCCGAAAAAACCCCCAAAAAAATTTACCCCCTAAAAAAACCCTTTCCCATCTATATTCCCCCTAAATTTAGAATACTAATTAGCGTGTTCACCTATTTGTTTTATTAAATTATATTTTCATTTTCACTTTAGTGTATCTGAGTTGAACAATGATTATTTACTTGAAATAATGTTTCAAGTTTAGTTTCGAGCACACATTAATCTTTCCGTCTTTGCAGGTCCAACAAAAACGGCAGCACCACAGAATATGGTAGTGAGGAAGAAGAACTAGCGTGGAAGCGGTCACGACGGTATATATATTTTTTTTTTATAATTCCATTTTTTTACACCTTTCGTTTTAGTTTTCGGTTATTAACTCTAAACATGTATGTATAATTTCAGATTTGTGGAGGAAAATTTAAGTGAAAATATTGAAGTCGATTTCCAAAAAAATACACAAGAAGAGAACCCGGAAAAAACAATCGAAATACTGAGAGCAGAACTTCGACATCAACAGTTGCTTACGAGATTTTATCGAGATTCACTAACGGAACGAGATGACAACCAAAATTGTAAGGTGCCGAGGCTGAATGCATTAAATTAGGACTCGAGATAAAAAACCGGGAAGATGAGAAACTCGAATATATTATCTCGAATTCAGTATGTTCATCTCAACAAAGAGTCATCTGCAACACCCAGCTGTCAGAATGCTATGGATATCGTACAAGAAGCGGGGTTGAAGTATGTTGCGGGATACGTTGCTCATAGATTTCGAACGAAATATACATTTTTGGGAAAACCTACCAACGAAATTGACGACACATCACCACCCGAACAACCAGACTGGGTTCAAACGATCTCCAAGGGCCACCTTATGCAACCCTCAAGCATGCTTCTACAATTAGCTATAGCTGCAGAAGCATGTTTCACAAAATTTCACGGAGACACTTTTTCAAAAGAAGAGCAGGTTGTACAAAAAGTGGTCAAACTTGAGAAAGATACAAAGGAATATAACGAATGGATACCAGAAGAAGTTCTACAATGTCTCGTCAGAACACGTACATATATAAGAGTGAGAGAGATTAATAAAAAAATATACACCACTAATGAGCAACTAAAAGTACAAAGAAAGATGAAAAAACTTCCAAAAGATTCGACGGTGAAAGCTTTAAAACTCCAGGTGCAGAAGACATAATAAAGACTTCGCTCACGTATTGGCACTATAAATATGTACATAACTTCTGTAAATTTTTTATGTGATTTTTTATTATGTAAATCTTGTAACATGGTATTGCTGTACGAATAATGACAAAATATGTAATGTAAAATGCATGAAAAATAATTATGAAAATGTTTATTGAATATCTAAAGACCCTTGTACTTAAATATCAACAATAATTTTCAAATTTTTTCAAATTATAATGTGATAATATTTTCATAAGTATTTAAAAGATATAAAAATCTGTCCTATAAATATTCCGCAGATATTTTGTGCTGTGTGGGATTATTATTGAAATTATCTTACTGATCTACCCATAATTTTGAACGTTGCAATAATAATATGAAAAAATATATTTCTCATGTGAGAAACTCTCAGCTTTTTGTATCAATATATCATTTTTCATTAACTCCTTGAGATCCACTTTAAAAACCACCTTTCAAATTATAATGTGATAATATTTTCATAAATATTTAAAATATAAAAATCGGTCCAGTAAATATTCCGCAGATATTTTGTGCTGTGTGGGATTATAATTGAAATTATCTTACTGATCTACTCAATTTGTAATGATATTTTGAAAAGTTAGAAATATAACACAATCCTTTTTTCCTTAGCGTTTATTCAGTGATCTCTAATTTTTAATATTCGCTGTACATTTTATAAATTACAATAAATAACATATTTTCATGAATAAGATGTGCAATTATTAAATCGGAAAAATTGCATTTTTAATCCTCTAATCTCATTATGATCCATGAGTTTCATACTTTATTCAATAATTTATTCAATCTATTGTTAAATACCTGCAAATAACGATAAGTGGTTGAACACGTTCGTCGCCACGTCACCCATATTTGCGTGACGAGTATTCGCTTTAACACGTTCGTTGCCTGCTGGGCGACGAACGTGTTAAAATATTTAAAATATAATTTTTGAGCTCTTCAATAGTGATTATTTTATTCCTGACAATTTAATAAATTAAAAAATTATAACATGATTCATAATTGTATAGTATGCAGTCTCTGTATATATCCTAAAGGAATATTTGAAGGTGACAATATTACGGCACTTAAACCCCACAAGTTCTAGGGAATTTCATGAGTTGGTAGAGGAACGCTTCTATCGCCTGAGATGCGCGAGAGAGAAACTTTTTTCGAGAGAGTAGGCTGCATTCTGAGCACACCATGTACTCTTTCCACCATGACCAGGACGTTTCAGCGCCCAGACGTTTGGGCGCGAGATGTTTCGGAGCCAGGACGTTTCGGCGCCAAGACGATTGAGCGCGAGATCTTTTGGCGCAGAGACGTTTTGGCACCAAGACGTTTCCACGCCGAGACGTATGTGCATCAGGAGATGCTTGCAAGACATTGTACTGTGTTGATTATTCCATATAGGTTTTAGTACGGTAAATTTTTAGCTAATAACCCTAAACTTTCTACATGCATAACAAGCCAAGAATTTTTGGTATTGCATTCAGGGAGAATTTATGATGGCCTTCAGATTTAATACTATTGGAGATTTTTTGAAAAACATGATACCAAACTTAAATTGAAAACTACATAAAGTATTTTTAGCGACTCGCAGTTGTTTTCGAGATATCGAATTTTTAAATTTATGTTTTTACTACGCATCTTTTATACGTATAAATGTATATCGTGGTGTATTATCGCGCTCTCCGCTTTGAGTGGACCTTCGTTTCTCCACTACGTCGTCGTGACAGATAGTGGGGTAACGAAGATCCGCACAAAAAAATGTAAAAAATATAAATATGAAAAAAAAAATGTGAATCATATCGAAAAATAGACAAAAAAATACGAATATAAAAAAAAGGATCGCAAGTTAAAAATTGGTTTGAGTGTTTGGGTTTAGGTGCTTTGTTTGGGTTATCTGTGTTTGGCTTTGTTTGGGCTTTGTTTGGGTTTTGGGTATTTGGGCTTTGTTTGGGTTTTGGATGTTTGGGCTTTGTTTAGGTTTTGGGTGTATGGCTCTGTCTGGGATTTTTCCCGGTTTTGGGTGTTAGGCTTTGTTTGGGTTTTGGGTGTTTGGGCTTTGTTTGAGTTTTGGGTGTAAGGCTTTGTTTGAGTTTTGAAAGTTTGGCTTTGTTTAGATTTTGGGTGTTTGGGCTTTGTTTGGGTTTTGGGTGTAAGGCTTTGTTTGGGTTTTGGGTGCTTGGGTTTGGTTTGCGTTTTGGGTGTTTAGATTTTGGGTGTATGACTTTTTTGGGTTTTCGGTGTTTCGGGTTTCGGTGTTTGGGCTTTGCTTGGGCTT